>JAQHUG010000238.1:2379981-2445019 GCA_028555095.1 Dicrostonyx torquatus | reverse complement strand
CTCAGACTACAATGAGTTCCTGTCTCCTGTCACTTATATTCCTCTCTCCACCCAGCCATATTGCTCCTGCCTCCACCTCCCTAGTGCTGGGATTAAAGGCATGTGATTCCAGGTGCTGTTTCTCTTTTAGACAGATTTGACGTTGTGTAGCCCATGGTGTCCTTGAACTAAAAGAGATCCCTCTGTCTCTCTCTCCTAAGTGCTGGGATTAAAGGTGTGTGCTACCACTCCCTGGTCTCTAGTGGCTACATTCTGCACTATGATCTTCAGACAAGTTTTATTTGTTTAAAAACACATAATATCATTACGTCTGGTCACATGAAACAAGTCTTAATATTTATTCTGATGTACATGTATGGGGACAACGGAGTATCCAAGGGCTCTTTCCCTCCTTTAGGGAATAATGTGGCTAGAGGACATTGTGTCTCAGACTCTTAATACACATTGGCTGTGTTGCCCAAAGAAAGGACCAAAGGGTGTGGACCACAGAAGTGATGGGGGGGGGGATTGGCTACTCCCTAGCTTGTGGCTCCTCAGAATTGTGAAGAGAGGTAAGAACAAAACTTTGATCATCTTTGATTGAAATTTGACCCATATAGACCCTGTAGTCTGTGACCTCACACGGGGTTTGCGTCATGCTTTCTATTCCCTAGATAGCTAGGGAGTTGGTACCATGTGCTCTTGTTGGGGAACCAATGCCAAGTTTTCAAGTCCAGCATGAGGAAGAACTGACTGAGAGTTCGTCTCACTGCCCTTGGCTAGTGCTGGCTTCAACCAGACTTCCTTTCATGCTGACAAATGGAGAAGTGAAAATCTCATGTCATACTGTCTTCTGTGCCAGACGCAGTACTGTGGCAAATGATCCTATGTAAATACATACCCGTATTTACTACTCTCTCGTTTGTAAATGTTCTAGAAATGACTTTCTTTGAAAAGATACTAAAACAATTTCAAATTCTTTCTTATGACGGAGAGAATGGGTATGTTTCTAAATCTCTTATGTAAAATATAGGTAAGGTATCAGATTCATAATAAACCATGCACAAAACAGCTCCCCCAAACCATCCCCATAGCTCTCTTGAGCACACCAGGCGCTGGGTGTGTACCTCAAGGCCAAAAGCAGAGTGCTGAAGACAGTGGGTAGGCAGGCTGGATACCATCCTATATCCCTGCCATGTCCTCACTGTGGAACCCTGAACACTTATATCCTGAAGCTGCTGAAGCAAAATACTATGAGCTAAGTTAGTTCAAAACCACATCTGTCTTTTTTTCATGCCTCTAGAAGGTAAAATTGTGATATCAAGCATTACCTGGGGTGGGTCTGTCCAGGGCTGAGAAGATAGGATCTGTCTCTAACCCTCTCCAAGCCTCTGGTGGTTTATTAGCAGTGACTGGCACCCCTTGTTTAACAGAAAGCCTTTTCTCTCTGCCCTCGTATGGTCTTTCTTCTGTATCCAAATTGCCCTATTTCTTGTTTGTTTGTTTTAATGAAGCCAATACAGTTAAATTAAACTGTTTTTCTGTTGCTGTGTAACATACCCTGGTAAAGGCAACTTCAGGAAGAATAGAGTTATTTCGGCTCACAGCTCCAGAGGGCTGCCATCCACCAGGGCAGGGAAGGCACAGGCAGTAGATCTGGAAGGAATGGCTTGTCACTTTGTGTCCATAGCCAGGAAGCAGAGTGAGAACTGGAAGTGCCGTCAAGCCATAAAGCCTCAAGGCCCAACTTTCGTGAGCTGCTTCTTCAAAGGTCTCCACCCCTAAAGGTCCCACAACCCCATCAAACACCACAACCACAGTGAACATGTGTTCTAATGCCCGAACCTTGGAGGAGGTCACATTTAAACCACAATGCCATCGAAAGGAATTCACTGTTCACCTTTCCCAAAGGAAGTCATAGCCACAGAACACTGAGGTTAGGAAATCAGTCACATTAAGAGGAAATAGAATTCAACCCACAAGACCTTGGTAAGTCGCAGAGAATATGCCCCTGCACTTTGTTCTCAGATCAGTTCTCCAGGGACAGCACTACCCTGTTCACTGTTAGAATTAACTCCAAGCACCAAACAAATGGAAGGATAGGTAGGTGACAGAGGGCTTTCTCAGTGCTGGGTCCTTGGTATTTGCTCAGAAATAGTGGTTAATTATCAACTAAAATTGTTGCTGTGATTTTTTTTCAATACATTTATGTAGGGGATATAGGCACCTGAGCTCAGCTAGACTGGTGTGGGATTCCCTTCAGTATGCTGTGAATATGTTTTATTACCATTGGTTAATAAAGAAACTGATTTGACCAATAGCCAGGCAGAATAGAGCCAGGTGGGGAATTCAAGCAAAGATAGAATTCAAGAAAAGAAGGTGGAGTTGGAGAGATGCCAATAGCTGCCCGAGAAGCAAGATGTGAGGTAACAAGCCATGAACCTCATGGTAAAAATATAGAATACTAGAAAGGGGTTAATTTAAGCTGTCAGAGCTAGTTAATAATAAGCCTGAGCCAAACAGTTTGTAATTAATAATAAACCTCTGAGTGGTTATTTGGGAACTGGTGGGCAGGAGAGAAACTTCCAGTTACACTGGACAGAGTCATGTTCATAGGCTAGCACAGTCATGTCCTTAGGCTACTCCGGCCTCCCAAGGAACAGATAAGCTCTTATTTGTCAAAGGTCCTGCTGCTTTTCCTTGTCCAGCTTCCACCAGCCATCATTTGCCAAGACACCAACCTCTTTTTTTCCACAAAGCCCACTTTGGAGGCTGGTGCCTGCCTTCTGCTGCAAATGTGTTGTTTGAAAAGTGCTGATGCTTCTTTATTGGCAGTGCCAGGGTCTGCTGCCAAGGCTGCCCATTTGAGCAAGCTCTCACTACACACCAGGGCAGCTGAAGATGGACCTAGAGCCAACCAAACACAGGAAGTGAAGCCTTGAGTATCAGCCCTTTCTTCTCTCTCTCTCTCTTTCTCTCTCTCTCTCTCTCTCTCTCTCTCTCTCTCTCTCTCTCTCTCTCTCTCTCTCTCTCTCTCTCTCTCTCTCACACACACACACACACACACACCAGAAACCCCAATCAGTACTCAAAGAAACTTTTAAAAGGAATAAAAATCACTCAATCTCTTTGATGCCAATCAAAGGTTCCTTTTAAATCGGAGACAGCACATTCTAAATTCCTGACACATCTGGTGTCACCAGCTCTCCCCCCCCACCCTCTAAACCCTCTTAATTCCATAATTTAGCAGGTCTGAAGACACAGAAAGATCTCACTAAGGTATAATTGGGTATCTTGCCCAATTTGAGTTGGATATGATGCCCATCTTAGCCTGGTGACTGGTCCCCTGAGCAGAGAGAAAAGGTTTGGTGGCAGGGGAATGAGGACTCGGCCTTGGACGGGAGAGCAGAGCTGCCTGTGGGAAAATGTTTGCTATCCATTCTGCCCTGACACTCCAGGAGCAGAGCACAATTTCTTTTGTGATTGGAGGTAATGTAATCTACAGGAAAATCAATGTGGGCTGACAGGAGCCTCACCCAGCTGATCTGCAGACCAGGGACCCTGAATCACAGCAGGCCGAAGGCAGGTGGCAGCCAGGCTGTTTTTGCTGCCTCTGGGAGAGAGCAGCTTTGCAGAGCTCACACCCCAGGGTGCTTCTGACTCCCAGAGAGCCTGAGGACTGACTGAGCAGCCCAGGATGGAGCAGCAAAGAAGGGATGGTAGTAGGGAGGCAGGTACATCCTGCTGGACTCCTGCAGGGACACAGGAGAACCTGGGACTGTAAAGACAGAACAAGAGAGAAGGGGTGGACTAGCACACACAGGCTTTAGTTTCAAACCACTTACCTTATCACTTCCTACTTTGTAATTTAAAAATAAAAACAGACTATGTTCCCACCCACCACTCCAACACATCCATGCAAAAGAGTTTCCCAGCATAAGAAAAGCCGGAGACTCAAGGAAAAAATAACTCTCAACACCCCAAAAACATCTGTGCATCTGCTGGCCTCTCTGCTGCTTAGTTCAGCTGACTTCAGCACCCCCACAGCAGCAACGGCAGCAGTTAGCAGGTGTCACCCCAATACAGCTGTGTACTGCTTCTCCTGATCTGGAGACATAAATCAGAATAATAGGTCTGTGCTATCCCTGCCCCATAGGTCCCCTTCATCGAAGTCACAGCACTGACAGCCTTCTGGCTCCTGGCTGTTTGCCTTCGAGTGCTGTAAACACCACCCCTTAACTTCGGGGATGCTTTTCTGGAATCCTCGTAGCTCCTCTGTGAAGTCGTAACATAAGTGTATCTGACTGCACAAGGCATGTGGACAATGGCATTGGGGAAAGTGGTGAGCTGAGACCCAGAAGGCAGACTTGGAGCACCGGGAGGGCAGGAGAGTAGTGCCCATTGACGCTCATCACTAAATCCCTGCCATCAGCAGGTGACTGCGGAGGCCCAAGAGTGAAAGGCAAAGAGTAAGAACTCACAGACCCTTCTCACTGATAACAGAAACAGGTTCTACATGGAAGCTGCCTTTCCCTTTCCCGTCTCCTCTTCTGTCTTGAGGGTCTCCTATCTCCCCTGACAACTTCCCGGCAAAGGCTGCCTACTTCACCCACCGTGTTCCTGGCATAAACCTAGGAGGCTAAAGAAGTGGTGACCTGCAGCTCAGCTTTTCAAAGCTTGGGGGGCACTTCTGAACCTGAAGTTGGCTCCGTTTTGCTTCCCCTGTTCAGTCCCCACTCTGCAGTGGAGCTGACAAGGGCTCTGGACTGCAGGACAGCAGGATCCAATAAATCTGAGGCCTGTCTAGGTGCTTCATTTATCAAGAGGCCTAATTTACCCGGGCCCTTTAGACTAATTGCAGATTTGCAGAAACTGCTGAGAGTGTAGAACCGTGCATTGTGAGTGTCCCTTGCCATATTTCTGCTAATGTGTTTCATCTGGAGTACATAAAGAGGCAGGGATGCTGATTTTAGACACAGCACTTTGGGGCTAATCCAGCTAAATGATTAGCCCTAAAATTCTGCAGTGATGTCATTTTCCCTACAGTGCTCTGCCCGTTGGCTTGTTTGCTTTATGGTGAGAAGTATGTGCTTCCCCCACCCCACCCTGCCCCACCCCCGACTCACATCACAGAGAACTCTGCTCTCCCAGGCTGACACCGGCAACAGCACAAAGTCTCCTCGCTGCTTAAGTCTGTTCAGGATGACCTGGGCTGCCAGCAGGGGCACAGTAAGAGAAATGTCCCTTCTCTTTAGGGACTCTAAGATAAATGCTTCTCTCCTCTTCTGTCCCACACAAAACCGAGAGTTTTGAGTTCTCCTTCTGGGTGAGGAACAGGACTGTACTGTCCAAAGCTGTGTGCACACATGCTCTTGGCTCAGTCTGTCTGAATGCCAGTCTCCTTCTCTACAAATAAATGAACACTTTTTTTGCTGGATGTTTCCCAACAGCCAGGGAAGGGATTAGCCTAGAACTCTGAGTCACACTGCTCCAGTCCCTTGTCTGTCACTTCTTTACCTCACCCTGCTTACTCCCGTGCACTCTTTCTGTACAGCCACAGCCAGGGTCAATCAAAGCAGCCTTGCAGGGCTCCCCGGCTGAGTGTTCTCCCAGTGGCTAGCTCCATACTCAGTACATCACCGGTGCCCAGTGAACAGTGACTCGCAGTTGTTTGAGAATGAAAATCTGGGCTGCGGTGTGGTCTTTTGGTGACTTTTACACTTTATGAAGTTATGTTTTTCCAGTAAATGTATGTAACTATGTATTTTACATTTCAGTTATATAGACACAAATTCCTCAAGTCAATTAGACTGTCCAGGTTGCTTTGCTGTATTGTGCAGAAGGGACAGAATATCCTCTTCCACACATGCCCTGGCTTTCACAGATTATAAGTGCATATCCCATTTGATACTTATAATGAACCTTAACTACATGCTAAGTACCTGCCAGGTACTCTAGTCTAAGCACTTCAAAGACGACAACCCATTGAATCTTAACCACAGCTCTCCAAAGCAAACTCAAGGTCACCTTGCCTCTGAGAAGACAAGATTATATTCACTAGGTCAGTTTTCCCAAGATGCACAGCTGGTGGGTGGGAGACCACAAGTTCAAACCTAGTCCCAGTTACCCCAGAGCTGGTCCCAGCAGCCAGGGCACTTACCAGAAGCAAAACCACCTAAGGGACACTTGCCAACAAGGTCACAATCTAGCAGTGGTTTTTTGAGTCATAGGCCTCCAGAGCTGAGTTCTCAACCTTCCTAATGCTGCTACTTCATAACTGTAATTTTGTTACCATTATGAAGATCTTGCTACTATTATGAATTGTAATATAAGTATTTTTCAGAGAGAGAGAGATTTGCCAAAGGGGTTGAGACACACACGTTGAGAACCGCTGCTTTAGAGGATGCCTTAACCTTGTTGCCCCGCTTGGAGGAAGAAGAACCTTCAATGTGAGCTTGTAAAACCAATGTCCATGATGGGACTGCTGGGCCCATAATCTCCAGAATTTGGCTGTGGTTCACTGTGTGCATGGTGTTCACAAGTGGGCAGAATAAATAGGTTGTTCCTTAGACGCCTTCACAAAGACCTTAGCTCTCCAGAAAAATGCTACAACATGAATCTTCAGCCTAAAGAACAGTTAACTAGCAGCCCAGGAGGAGTGGAGGGGGAAGCACTGCCCCCTCCTCTGTGTTCCCAATGTCTGGGTGCTAAGTCATCTCAGTAATTGGCCTGCTTAGTGGGAGTGTCTGTCCTGATGGCTCAAAGCCTGAAGCTGAGACACACTACCCAAAGCCACGGAGGAGGCAGCATTTGTCTTGAATCTCCTATCTTCTAGCAAGAACAGGGGGCACAGGCCAAATCACATGATGGATTCCTCACACATCATACCATAAATTCACCGAGGGCCAGGCGCCATGGGTCTTGCCTGTGTCGGCATGCCAACATGCAGCCTCAGGACCATAACGTAGTGTTCTAGGGGGAGGCTGAAATTAATGAAGCTCTGGCTGACATTTTGAGCACGCACACACATATCTCAAGATTATCCCACAAGTATATTTCTTGTGGAGAGAGTAGTTTTTCCATATTAAAAGATGGTATTAACCTTCAATAGTCCACCACTTGCTTTAATCCTCCCCACCTGTAAATATTTCAGATAATAATACCACATCGGTTGTGCCTGTGTCTTGCAAATGTGGCTTACGTCCAAATGTAGGAGGAAATGGCGGGTTATGCGTGTTCTATTTCAAATATCCATCAAAACTAGAGTTGTGCATGGGAACACATTGCCTTTGGAGTCTTAAAGGTCTACGTTCAAGTCCTAGCCTTGAGGCTACTAGCCCAAGAGTGTTGGAAAAGCTGCTGGCCAGCTCCCTACCCACAGGTATAGATCCCTACAAAAAAGGGTTTGGATAGTCAGCCTATCTGGAAGATTTGCCGGTTTGTACTTGCCTGCCCTTTGGTCATTTCTACTGCCACGAGCATCTGCTGCGGTCCTCTTCGCCTGGCCTCTTTTGGATTACCAACATCATTCGTGAAATTAAAAGCATTCCCTCTTTTCCTGGCTTACAGTTGAGAGGTGCACCACATTCCAGTCATGAGACAGGACTGGCCAAGTCTGGGGTGTCTGGCCAAGGGTATGGAACCAGAAGTGCAGGCTAGCAGCAAGTGTGACGACCATTCCAAGTGCACGCTCATTTGACTTGTACAGAGGTTTTCAACCCTAGAGCCAACTTTTAGAAGATAGATCTGTAGACACCTGGGTTTCCAGTTCTTCTGAATGAGGATAACTGGACAGGCAGAGCAATATCCGCACAAGCTCTTGTCAGCAGGACCTGTGACAGGCAAGGGGCTGCCTCCTCCAGATGCTCTTTGCTCCCAGTTCTTGGCCAGCATGAGCCTCTTCTGTTCCTTGAATACTATTGTTCCCTTTGGTTTCTGTGTTAGCAGCATGGATGGTAGCAGTGTCTAGACCTTCACTTCTTGAAGTATTATGTCTGAAGCAGCAGCACCCAGGAGTGTGTTGAAGTGCACAATCTCAGGCCCTAGCAGACCTGCTAATGTCAGAATTCACATTTCCCCTGGTCAGTATGCACACACAACAAAGCTATAGCCAAATTCAATCAGCTGCCTGCTTTCAGCTGACATACCATCTAGGACTTGCTATCTGGCTTTTATAGAGAGAATTTGCTAACCATGGTCTACAAGAAAGCTTCAGGACACACTGCTGATACTGCCAAAGGAACAGACACTCAGAATCTCAGAATTTCATATCTGCCCCTTCTTCTTCTTCTTCTTCTTCTTCTTCTTCTTCTTCTTCTTCTTCTTCTTCTTCTTCTTCTTCTTCTTCTTCTTCTTCCTCCTCCTCCTCCTCCTCCTCCTCCTCCTCCTCCTCTCCTCTTTCTATTCCCTCCCCTCTTTGTCTTTTGATGAGAGCTCTTTGCTTTCATTCTGAGATTCCTTGCATAGTAAGGGTCTGATCACTTTGCAGCCTCCCAGCTTTCAAGACTTTTTCTCTCTTTTAAATTTTGTCCCCGTGATTCTTCCTCTTTTCCCCCTGTATTTGAGTCTTTCATCTTGACTCAGGTTTTTGCTCCACTATTTGGCTAAGAGGAGAGATGGGTCCCAAAGGCCCCACAGGCTGGTCCTGCTGGAAAAGAAGGTTTTCACCCACCCTGACCCACTGTGCTTCTCTATACCAATATGTTTCTAAAGGCTTAGGTTTCTCTTCTGATCTCCTATCTCTAGATATGTTCAGACCGCAGGACACCAAAGGCAAAGAAGCATCTTGCCACCTAAGGGCACCTGGCCATCCCAGATCACGGTTGTTGTACCTAACTCACCTAAAGCATCTTGTATTTCTGCATTCACCCTAGGGTAGAAAGCCTTTAAAAAAACAAAACAAAACAAAACAAAAAAAAACGTTACAGTGTGGATCAGTTTTAAGCCAAAAAAGTGTCTAGAGCCATACACAGTTTCCATATGTGTGTCTGATGGTTTTTCAACTGACCAGTCAACAAAGATTTTTCATCTTCAAAGTGGACCTCAGGGTTTTAGGAGATTTGCCAGCTGGCAAGGTGTGCACCACATGGGCTAACACCCTCGGGAACAGGAGCTTCAGGTGGGCCTCAGGATTTGCACACTCCTCATGGCACAGACCCACACTCCTTGCTTCTAAGTGAGGAGACCAGAGATGCCAGGCCATGCGGCTTTTCACTTGGGTTCTGCTGTCTCCTCCTCTGGCCTCAGGTTGACTCTTGGACTATCCAAGTGTGGTTTCACAGGGGAAGATGCCACAGACCATCCTGAAAATCCTGGGTACTTGTGAGCCAGCAAAGGGTTCCCTAGCGTGTTCTTTAGTGAGTACACCTCTATGTTGGGGAATCCCTCTTAGCACGTTCTCTCCTTCCAATTTCTTCCCTCTTTTCTGAGAAGCGTCTTTGCCATTTTCTCTTTTGTAATCCTTCCATCCCAGAAGATGCCCCTCAACCGTCGTCACTCTCTGCATTAATATCTACAAACTTTTCGACTTTCCCCACTAATCCTGGTTTTCCTGCACTTGAAATCATTACCCTTGAACCATTTCCAAATTCCTAGCATCCAGATGTGAACATCCTTTGTATCTTAAAAATTACATTAAAATATATGAAGCAGATGCAAGAAAAGAGTGGCCATATAGGTGTTAATTTAGCCTTTTATGCACAGACTCAGCCATGGTTTCTTCTGAAGGGAATGTTAAACAAAACGGTGAGTGTAAGACTCCAGATTTGGTATTTCCTCAGTTACTGACCATTTTGGAGCCAGTGGATGAAAGCAATATTGACAAAGACCTACTACAAATAACAATGGTAGATTGTATAGCAATATTGTATTCTTAAGTTGTGAAAGATTTTGGACTAAGGTTTCTACACAGCAGCTCACTCATTCCTTATTATCACGCTGGGAAGATGACCCTGAGGTTGGCCATATTGTAAGTGAAGAAGCTAGATCACAGAAAAGTTACATAACAACATGTACAAAGGCCTCCGATAACACCTAGAACTATCACCACTTTATCATTTTACTGCAAATGAGTACAGACTTTTTTTTTCCAGAAGCGAGGGATGTTGAGAAATCTATTCAGAGATGAGTTTTGTTTTGTTTTCTGATTCTCCACCAGATCTCAGCACCTAACAAAGTGTCTGGAAGACAGTCAGCACTGGCTTCTTGTAAATAGACTGATGATTCAATCACACTACCAGCATGAGCATTACTGCTGGATGGGGAGGGGCAGCATAAACATAACATAACATCAGGACAGGTTGGGGATGGGGCAGCATGAACATGACATCAGGATGGGGGGACAGCATGAGCATGGCATCAGGAGGGGGGACAGCATGAGCATGGCATCAGGATGGGGGGACAGCATGAAGATGACATCAGGATGGGGGAACAGCATGAGCATGGCATCAGGATGGGGGGACAGCATGAGCATGACATCAGGATGGGGGGACAGCATGAGCATGACATCAGGATGGGAGGACAGCATGAGCATGACATCAGGATGGGGGGACAGCATGAACATGACATCAGGATGGGGGACAGCATGAACATGACATCAGGATGGGGGACAGCACGAACATGACATCAGGATGGGGGGACAGCATGAGCATGACATCAGGATGGGGGGACAGCATGAGCATGACATCAGGATGGGGGGACAGCATGAGCATGGCATCAGGATGGGGGGACAGCATGAGCATGGCATCAGGATGGGGGCTGCAGCACAAACAGAGATGCACTGTGATGTAGGGAGTTACCGACTCTTTCCAAGACCTGGAACCATCCAGAAGGCATTGGAAATTGCTTTTATGGGCTCAGCCAGGACCTGAATCGTAAGCTGTCAGTGGCAGGCAGGTTGCTCCTTTGTTTCCTCTTGTACTAGGGAAGGGGAACTTTATAGCCCACACTCCTTTGTGCTTCCTGTCTCCTGGCTCTGATGGGGCTTAGCTCCAGAGAGGCACCAGCGGGAAATCAGGATATGGGAGAAGGAAGTGGGGCTTTGATTTCCCAGCTCTCTTTCTACTACTGCAGGGCCACCATAGCGGTGGCTCCTCTGATGGCCCTCTCTTAGCTACCACAGCCTTCCCTTCCCTATCGGGAATTATTCCTTCCTTGACTCAAATTCTCCATTTGAATGTGATACCTCCCTGCTAAGATGCAGACTGGCACTTCATCTTCACTTAAACTGGGGTTTTAAACATCCGCAGGACGTGATACAAGGACAGCACTATATTACCCTTTCCACACATTTGCCTAGGGGACCACCCTACTGCTTAGCCTAGCCGTGGGCAAGTTTTCCTTGAGCCAACTGGCTGTGGCAACCCAGATGTAGTTTGTCACATTTTATTCAAAGTAAAATGTCTGGGCTGGACCACTGTGAGCCTGACTTTAACAATCCTATTACGACAAATCCCGCCCCTTCTGGGGTTCCACATCCAAATTATATATAAAAAATATGTTAACAATTTATTGCAAAGCCAATCTGTTCAAGATAGCTCCCTTCTCTCATGCCTTGCATCCTCAAAGATTGGGGTATGGGTAAGGGGAATATATAAGACTTATGGGAATGTGGTTGGGAAGGGAGGGTCAGAATTCTCTCCAAAGGCAAAACTCCACTTTCAATTACTTCCCCCAAACCTCAAAGCAAAAACTACTCCCAGACCCAGACTTTGCTTGTTTTCTGCCCAAGTCCAGTAAATCAGCCCATTCACAACCACCCAGCCCAGCATCTGATGAAACAGACCCAAGCCCTAAAGAAACCCAGGCTGAGAAAGCCGTCTTCAAACCCAGGCTAGTGCGTGCGAACCTTGGCCAACCTTTCCCAAGTGCTTGGCCCAACATGCAGGTCTGTGCCTGGTTTAGGGTTTCATAGTGGCAGTTTCAAAGCCGTCTCATTATTACTGATGACCGGGCTTGCTGAGAGTAATAGTGTTTTATAGCCCACTGAGCAGAGGGCCCCAGGAGCGATGGGGGATTTGCTGCCTCTGAACCCGTGCGAGGCACCAATCATGAAGTGGGCGGAGGCCGCATGCTTAGCTGAAGCTGAATCATGTGGAGGCTGAAAAGAGCAGGCTGTCAGCTCCTATGCTCCCCTGCAGCAGCCTAAGCTGGAGCAGTGGACCAGGCATGGCCCACGACACTCACTGCCAGCCAGTTACAAGAAGCTGTGTTCAGATGCCGTGTATTTGGGGGCAGGAGGTCCCCAAACTATCAAGTGTCCCAGTGTCAAATCAATCTTTTTTCTTTCTATTTTCTTTTATTTTTTTAAGTCTTTAAAATAAATGCTAAATTATCCATGCTGGCTTTGAATTCACTCTATAACCTAGGTTGACTCGGAATCTGTAATCCTCCTGCCTCAGCCTCTCTAGTATCTGGGATTACAGGCTTGCGTTATGAGGTCCTGTGTGTTTGTGTGTTTGAGTGTGAAATGTCTCCTGTAAGCTTGGGGGTCCAGCTTGGTCCTCAGCTGGCCGTTGCTTTGCAAAGGCTTAGCAGATAGAGCATCGCTGGAGGAGAGTAACTGGGGCAGACACAGGTAGGCATGGGAGTTTTAGCCTAGGCCCTTCTTCCAGACTGAGCATCTTCCAAAGAGACCTTTCCAACCACGATGGACTGTATTCCTTGTATTATATTCCCAAATAAATTCTCCCTCTTTAAATTGTGCCCCGTGGGTATTTGGTGTTCCACTTTGGGGGTCAAAGCCAGGGCCTTGTGTATGCTGGGCAAACACTTTTTAGCTCTGAGCTGCGGCACCAGCTCCCATTCTTTATCAAGCCTGACACCCTACCTTTTAATCTCCAGTTTTCTAGGACCACTAAAGTCCCTGGAAAATTAGAGTTGGAGGTTTGGGGAACAGAAAGAATCACTGAATTGTCAGACACGTTTCATACTTGAATAGCTTATTGTCCACGATAATATAGAGCACAGTGGCCAGGATTATTTTTATGCTTTGGGTCAACACTCAGAAGTTAATGAATTTTTAAAATCTCTCTCTTTTTTCCCTCCCTCCTTCTTTTCTTTCCTTCTTTCTTCCTTCCTTCCTTCCTTCCTCCCTGCTTCCCTCCTTTCTTTCCTTTGTTCCTTCCTTCCTTCCTTTCTTCCTTCCTTGTTATATATGTGGAGGTAAGGGAAGAGAGCACATTTGTGTATTGGGCACATGTGTGCTAGGAATGAAGAAAAAGGTTGATACCTAGTGTCTACTATTAACTCTCTCTACTTTATTTACTCTATGTGAAGCTTGCCATCCAGTGAATCTAGATCGTCACCTTGCCCTGAGGACGCCTGTCTCTGTCTCTTAAACACTAAGATTATGGGTGGGTCCTCTGGCCCACCTGGCTTTTATGTGGGTGCTAGACAACCAAATGGAGACCCTCAGAGTGGCACAACAGGTGCCAACCCAGTCCATGCCCACCTGTGCCTGCCCCAGCTACCCTCCTCTTCCAGCCACACTCTATCTGCTAAACATTTCCAAAGCAATCACCAGCCTAGGACCAACCTGGACTCCCATGCCTATGAGAGACTTTTCACACTCAAACACATAAACAGAGATTAAATCTTGTTTTGACCAAAATGGCCCAGGTGATTAACTTAAATTCCCTACCCCTAGACAAAATCTTATACTAGAAAAGAGGCAAAGTTTTCCTGACCCCAGAGTCAGAGCCATCCTCACCACCTTGTATGGGGGAAGACAGATTCATACTCAATTTTACATTCTATACCTTGTTTGTAAGATACGGAAGCATCAAAAGCAGAAGTGAAGTCTATATATAATCTCATGGTCTTTATATACAATCTCTACAAACAGTTCAGGAGGTAAAATCCCGTGTGCTCCTGTATGTCAAGCATGAGTTAACAGTTTGGAGACCTTCTGCTAAAGGAAGAGAAGATGCATGACTCCAGTGATGGAGGCAGTAGCCACTGGTTATATGGTTTAAAGGCCTTAAGCTACCAGCTCCAGATATGGCCAGCTCAGCAACTCACACCACGGAGAACCCAGGTGCTCTCCTCTCTACTGTCCACTGTGTGTGACTTGGTCTTCAGGTTAGCTCTTTTAGTGATTCCGAAAACGTCCACAATTATTCTTGGTGACACACTTGGCAAGAGAACGTTGGAAGAAGACACAACTCCACTTTGTAAGAACAAAGGTAACCCTTCCCAGAAATCAGCAAGTTGATTCCCATCACAGCTCGCTGGCTGAAACCAAGTCACATGGCCTCTGGTAACCAATCACCAGACAGGGAAAGAAACTAATAGAATTGGTGTAGGCTCAGGATGCACCCTAGAGCTTGTCGAGGATTCTTTCTTTGAGAGGTTGATACCTAGACAATGTTGGGGCACTGACAGGAAGAGGCAGGTAGCAGGCCCTTGTAGGTAGTAAGAAGTGACTGCCAGACACACACATTCTCTCTCTGTCTCTCTCTCTCTCCCTTTCTCTCTCTCTCTCTCCCTCTCTCTCTCTCTCTCTCTCTCTCTCTCTCTCTCTCTCTCTCTCTCTCTCTCTCTCTCTCTCTCTCTCTCTCTCTCTCTCTCTCTCTCTCTCTCTCTTTCACTTGCAAATGTATGCTAACACAATCCTCGAACTTTGGCTCATTCCCAATATCAGTAACCTCTCAAACTATCTACTATGCAGAAATCTGTGTTACTGCTTTCTTAAACTAAAAAACAAGTCTTGTATTCTTTTTTGAAAGAGATTTTTTTTTCATACTCACAACATAGATATCTGACTTGTTTTTCTTCCATGAGTGTATGTAGTAGCCATTAGAGGTCAACCCACCTTTATCTACTCATGCCTTTGTGAAAGACAAGTAGATCGATCTAGATTTTACTATGTTGTAAAGACTGCTCTGATTGGACGTTGCTACACAAGCATCAGAACCACCGTACATCACTATTCCTGCAGGAAAGCTGCCTAAGGTAAGCACTTTTAAGAAATTTAGCACCTGGACTGGGGTGGGGCTCAGTAATCAAGTGCTCCCCTAGCTCTCTGCATTTCTTCACTGAATCTGGATATACTTCCAGTGCTTACAGGGCATCTGTGCTTCCTAGGTGAATTGCCCTCTTACACCCTTGCCCATTTTCTCTCTCTCTCTCTCCCAGTCCACTGCCAAGCTGAAATCTGTTTCTGTTATTGCTTTACTGCCATTTCAACCCTCTGTGGTTAGGGCTTCCCTGATGTAGCTCCACTCCCATGAGGGCCATAGCTCCTTCCACCCCAAGACATGCATTTTCACCTCCAGTGGGAGCCTCAGGGACCAACAAAGGCCACCTTGTTCTTCTAGCTCCTTGGCATGCCCACCAACCGTGTAAAGGTTGCACTCTCTCCCTATGCTGTTCTCGGAACTGGCTCTACGGCTTCTTGGATGTTCACCAGCTTCTTTAGAGGACTCTCACACTGCCCCTCTAGCTGGCAATAGAAACCAGTGCTCACAGGGAACCTAAGTCCTATTGTGGAGAGTAGGCTATCTACAGGGACAGCCACACTGACCCCTGTAGGATATTGTCTCTTCTATGGAACTCCAACAAGACTTGATCATAGGGGTGGCAATTGCCTGGGACAAGCCTCCTGTCACCTGATACCTCCCGCAGCATCCGATTTGAGGATAAAATAGAACTTGAAGTTGGCACCGCTGGCTACCTCCTATCTTGGTTCTCTCTCTCTCTCTCTCTCTCTCTCTCTCTCTCTCTCTCTCTCTCAGCACTGATCCTCAAACTCCAAAGCCACACGTATGCCAACAATATAACTAGGACAAGTAAGTTACTGAATCTCTCTGACCTTAGGTTATTCACCCAAAACACAGGAATGGTGATTATGGTCAACTTGACACTAGGAGTAAGAGCTCCAGGTGTACCTATGAGGCGTTGTCTAGATAGCTTATGGGGCTGCATGTGATGGAGTCTCTTAATTGCGTTACGAAGGGAGGAAGAATCCTCCTGAATGTGGGCAGCACCAATTCATGAGCCGAGCACTGGACTGAATGAAAAGGGACAGAAAGCTGAGCGGGCACGCCTGTGTTAATCTGTTGCACTTTGCTCTTGACTGTAACTTTAATGTGACTGACTGCTTCTTGGTACCTTGACTATCCCCGGTGATGAACCACAACATGGAATTGTGAGTCAAACTTTTCTCCATTAAGTTACTTTACTCAGGGTACTTTAGCACCACTACGGAAGAGAAACGGATGCAGATCATAACAATGGCTCCCTGTAGGATTACTGTGAGTTCCTAGACACTCACCACTCGGAGGCAAGCCTCCTACATGAAAAGTTCTTTCACGTGTCCGGCATTATTGTCATTACTAACCAATGTACACTGCTGAGCACTCTCCCCTCTTTGGTATTTGGAAGATCATCCCCTAAGAGTGCAGTTTAGAACAGGAGGCAAAAACAGTGAGGTATACGACTCACTCTGGGGCAGAACTAAAGAGGGCTCAGGACTAAGGCAGGCCAGCAGCATCATTAGGGAAGGATAGTTGAGGTAGTTTGAATGAGAATGGCTCCCATAGGCTCATATGTTTGAATACTTGGTTCCCAGTTAGTGGAACCATTTGAGAGAGATCAGGAGGCGGTGTGGCCTTGTTGGAACAGGTGTGCTCCTGGGAGGAGGCTTTGAGGTTTCAAAAGACTTGCACCATTCCTAGTGTGTGCACTCCACCTCATGTTTAAGGATCAAGATGTAAGCTCTTATCTTTTCCTACCATTATGTATTTGCTCCATCTGAAGCTATGAGCCCAATTCATTGCTTTCTCTATAAATGGCCTTAGACATAGTATTTTATCACAGCAATAGAAAAATACCTAGTGCAATAAGAGTATGTTTTCCATTCCTATAACACAGTGTCTGAGGTTGAATAACATAAAGAAAAGTTTGACTCGCAATTCCATGTTGTGGTTCATCACCGGGGATAGTCAAGGTACCAAGAAGCACTCAGTCACATCACAGTTATGATCAAGAGCAGAGTGCAACAGATTAACACAAGCGTGCCCGCTCAGCTTTCTGCTTGACCCTGATGAAGTTCACCTGACTACATGTGGTTTGGTAGGTGATGCCATGATGGAGCATAGGTGTGGGAGAGATCACATGGCCAGACAAGATGCCCGAGATTCACAGGTCAGTTTTGCCATTCTGAAGCAACTCACGCTTACAAGAATAACTACCTTGCTCCACAAAATTCGCGTGCTTCCTTTCTGAGAACGGCTAGTAGCCTAATTACCTTGCACTAGGCCTTCTTGAAGGTGGCAACACTTCACAACATCACCCTGTTGGAGTCAAGCTTGTAGCCCATGGACACACACTTGAACCATGCACCCAGAAACCACAGCAGAGGACAATCTTAATAGCATGCTTGGGTGCAAACGACCTACAGAAACCTGCCCTAACATCCTAGAGCCCCAAAGAATATGTAGATTAGCCCTGTAAAGCTGAACAGATCTCCATAAGGTGAATGGTCAGCAACGGTCCCACCGGTGTCCCACATACAGGACACTATGTGCTTTTATCATAACATCGTGAAAGGGTGAGGGTATAGAAGCCAGGAATAGATGTTCAGGGTCTTCTGCGATGTTGTCTGGCTCCACAGTTGGGTTTCCCATACTTGATGTGTGACTTCGGTTAAAGCCATGCAGCCGGTGAGGTTAGAAGTGACTTCCTGCTCTTGGGACTCTTGCTGGCGGCAAAGGGATATCCTGGAGCACAGTCTGAAGACCCTTAGGTGTGATCCCTCTTTTCCAAACCCACAGCAATGACCCCGAAGGTGTTGTGGAGTAATCTTTTTTTCGTACACTGTGAAGATGTGTCACTCTGAGTGGTTTAATAGAAAACTGAACGGCCAATAGCTAGGCAGGATTTCCAGGCACAGTGGATGCAAGGAAAAAGAAGGGTGGAGTCAAGAGAACACGCAGGGGAAGCATGACAGGTAGGAGATGAGGAGATGAAGCCATGAGCCATGTGGCAGCATGTAAATTAATAGAAACTAGTGCTGGTGGGAGTCTAAACTCGTACAGCTTCTGTGGACATCAGTATGGTGATTTCTCAGAAAATTAGGGAACAACCTACCTCAAGACCCAGCAATACCACTGTTAGGTATAGACCCAAAAGATGTTCAATCATACTACAAGGACGTGTGCTCAACTATGTTCATAGCAGCATTATTTGTCATAACCAGAACCTGGAAACAACTGAGATGCACCTCAACAGAAGAATGGATAAAGAACACATGGCACATTTACATGATGGAATACTAAATAGCGGTAAAAAGTAATGACGTCTTGAAATTTGCAGGCAAATGGATGAATCTAGAAAAAGCCATATTGAGTTAGGTAACCCAGACCCAGAAAGACAATTATCATATGTACTCATTTATAAGTGGCTTTTAGACATAAAGCAAAGAAAACCAGCCTACAAATCACAATCCCAGAGAACCTAGACAACAATGAGGACCCTAAGAGAGACATACATGGAGATACATGGAAGGTGAAAAAGACAAGATCTCCTGAGTAAATTGGAAGTATGGGGGGTCACATGAGAGAGTAGAAGGGGTGAGGGGAGGAAAGGAAGGGAATGGAGAAAAAAATGTATAACAATAAAAACAATTTAAAAAAGAAATTAAAAACCAACTAGTTAGATACAAGTCTAAGCTAAGGCCAAGCTTTCATAATAAATCTTGGTGCCACGATTTGGAAGCTGATGAGCAGTACAGAAAAAGACTTGTTACAAGAGGGTGCCTAGCATCTTGTTCCCAGAACCCTGGGAATGTGGGAAGCCATTCTTTCTGGCACCCATGGTTTCAAGTGTTAAAATACTCTTAATAAGTGACTGAAAATACGCCAGTATGCCAGCCGCCCCTAGAAATGACCCTACGATGGAACGCACCAAGCGTTAGCAAGTTAAGGTCTTTCCAGTCACGTGTGGCTATGGATTTTTAATTCATAAGGCAATTCAGCATGATAACATTTTAAAAGAATTTATTAGATGACGGTAAATATTGGCATCACTGAGAAATTTTAAAGTGGCTCTATCATTGGTGATGATTGGATGGAGCTGGCGGTCTTTCCGTCGTGTTCCTCCCTTCAACCTGCTCTTCCAGTACCAGCATCTTTCAATAAGCTTAGGCTGTCAAGGTTGCCTGTCTTCTGTCCTGCTTCTGGATGTTTGACATTCAGATACACTAACATTCGTCAGAGAAAACAGCAACGAGGCTCTGGACAGCCAGGCTTGCCTTGCTTTATGCCATTCACAGTCTCCAAAAAGAGTTACACTGAAGTGGAATTTGGGGTAAATTGTCTTATATTTTACGATCTTTTAGAAAATAAAAATCAATACTAACCTCTTTTTACATATAAATTGAGATTCCACATGCCACATTTGCTTAGATTGAAATACACCTATAAGAACGATTTTGTAAATTAGGTAAACACTGAAAGCATACTCATTTATTTATGAGTTGACTCAACAGTATTTATTGAATATCTTCTGCATGCAAATTGCTGTCACTCTGAGGACACAGGACTTCAACAGTAAACAAGTTAAAGTCCCTGCCTGCCAGGAAACAAAATTGCAGTGGGCCTGGCAGACACAGCTACATAATTGCATAAGGCAGCCTCAGCTAACAGAAGACTCTGTTAAAAAAAAAAAAAAGCCTCAGGATGGGGTAGAAGTGGTGAAGATGCCTGCGGCAGACACATGCTACTTAGTTTCTACTGCTGCAAGGCAAATTATCATAAACTGTGACTGACCACAACTCCATGCTTCCTAAGGTCCGGGAATCAAGGCCTGGGTTAGCTGTGTCCTCTTATCATCTAGGTCTTACAAGACATTGTCAAAAGGTCCACAAAAACTGACCTCTTCCTCAAGGCTAACTGTTCTCTTCCAAGCTGCTAGGAAGAACTGATTTCTTTGTAGCTATGGTATGGTGTGGGAGGTCCTTCTGTTTATGTGTTGCTTTTATTGGTTAATGAATATGAATAAAGAAACTGGTATGGCCTATAGCAAGGTAGAACTTAGTTAGCAGGGGAAACTAAAGTGAATGCTGGGAGAAAGAAGGGTAGAGTCAGAGAGAAGCCATGGAGCCACTGCTGGAGACAGACACGCCAAAACTTTGCTTGTAGGCCACAACCTCGTGGTAATGCACAGATTAATAGAGACAGGTTAAATTAAGATGTAAGAGTTAGTCAATAAGAAGCTAGAGCTAATGGGCCAAGCAGTGATTTAAATAGTATAGTTTCTGTGTGATTATTTTGGGGCTGAGCTACTGGGAACAAACAAGTGGCCTCCCTACAACAATGGTACTCAATGAGGCTGTGCCATCAAGGTTTTAAGGAGACAGTCCATTGGTTCTTCTCAAGTGAGGTCTCATCCTGACTAGGTCAGATGCACCAAAATGTTTCTTTTGATTAACCAAAAGTCAAATAAATCACAACCTAACTATGAAGACTTTAGTCCATTGAATTATCGCTTCTTTTTACATAAGGCATTGTATCAGTGACCATCAATTACAGAGACACAGAAACTGGTCTACCACAAACAGGTGATTAGAGACTGCTTTCTGATGAAGACAACAGTTGAAAAAAGACGTGAAAATAACTTGGGACTGATTAATTAAAGATATGGAACAAATGTGTGGCCTGTGTGCAAGAGCCTTATGTGGCAGGAATTGGTCTATTCAAGGAATACTGAAAAACCAATGGAGCTAGAGGCTAGCAAATGAAGGGAAGCAGTACATGACATAAGATCATTAAAAAAGCTGACCATTGGGAACTGTGTAAGTGATACGCAACCCTGTGCTAGGGGATGGTGGAATTCAATTTATATTTTAAAAGCCATGTCTTATTTACTTATGAATTAAAACATATGGGGAAGCTGTAAAATGGAAGCAATGAGCCTAAGTTAAAAGACCTACTGAAGTCTAGGCACAGGATGAAGTTGGTTTGCAAAAGATGTAGCTACTGAATGGGATATGACTTCCAGACAGTCTTTGGAGGTAGTGTTGATTAGACATACTTCAAACGCAATGGGTTAAGAACATAGACTTTGGATCCAAACTTCCCTGATCCCAAATCCACGTTCTGCCATCTACTAGCCATGTGAGTGCAAGCAAGTTTTGTTTTCTTTTTTAGCTTCCCTGCATGTTAAAAAAAGTAGGCTGCAATGGTTCCTATCTCACACGGTTTTGTGAGCACTGACCTGGATAGCAGCAGAAAGGGGAAGAAAGAAGAGAATGCTGGGAGAAAGAAGGCAGGTTGAGAAAGAGCTGCCATGGAGTCGTCAGAGTCAGACATGCTAAATCTTTCCCGGTAAGCCACAACCTTGTGGTGACATACAGATTATTAGAAATGGGTTAAACTAGTGGGCCTGGCAGTAATTTAATTAATACAATTTTGGTGTGGTGATTTTGGGGGTTAAGCTAGTCAGATGGCGGGACGCAGCACGCGTGTCCTACTACACCAGAGTGCGCAATGACTGACAGACACGCGCATGGTGTTTATTAGTAGGTACAAGGTTACTGGTTGTCTGTTTTTGCTGTTGTTTTTAATCTACTGATGAAGGATTGGATTGGGATATGAGAGAAACCAAGAAATCAAAGATGGTTTGGCTGGGGAAGAGTGTGCTGCGGAAGACTGAAGGATGCCTTCAGCTCTTCTTGTAATCAAACGGCAGACTCAAATGACACGTGGCATGCATAATGTGGAACCTCATAGACAGGCTGGGGTCCGAGTCACAGAGCTGCCACTAGCTAGCTGTGAGACCTTGAAAAATTACCCAGACTTTTATGCACATGTTTGCTCATGTGGAAAACTAAACAGTGTTAGTAATCCATCTTCCAGAATACAGTGGGGATGCCCACTGGAGCTCCGAGCACACACAGGGCACCGGGGAATGGAACATGGTGGACAGTTTGTACTCTCCCAAATTCTGCTGTTAAAACTGAAACTTCCAAAAATTGATAACATTAAGAGATGGGGCTTTTGGACTGTATTATAGGGGTGTGTGTCCTCATGAGTGCATTGGTGCCTATGTAAAAAGGACCCCAGAGAGCTTTCTGCTCTCCACCAGGTGAAAGACAGACAGGCCTTCATGCTGCCATCCTGAGGTGGGCCTCACCAGAACACAGCTCAAGCCTGCCCCATGAGCTCTGACTGCCAGACTCCAGAATGAAGAAAAATGCATGTGTGCTGGAGGCAAGCCACCCAGACCGTGTCATGGTGTCCTCACAGGCAGAGCAGAGCAGCACAGCGAACATGCCTTGTCTCCGGAAGGCACAGAGGGTTTCACAGCTCTTCTCAGCTGGGATGAAATTGTTCGCTTTGTACTCCCTGAGCCAGGGGATCATTTTCAGTACTGTTGGCACTCACTTAATACAGCCTGAGGGAGTGTCAGGAACTGTCTCCAGGAAGTAGCTGAGCAGAGGCCCTGGCTTCCCTGTCCACTCTGCAGGCATCTTAGCTACAGTCTAAGAGAGCAGAAGTGACTGTTTCTCACCCAGGTGATGTGACAGTGTTTCAGGACTACATCAGCCAGGTTCTACAAACAGCACAGGGCCCTTCTCATCCCTTAGGAAACCCCTAGAAAAGACAACTGTGCCCCAAGAATGAGTTAATCCGTTTTATCTCTGTCTTATAGAGAAAAATGCTAATTGCCTCTGATTTTAGACTCAAGTATTTTCACAGAACATAAGAAGCAGAAAAGACCTTGGTTTTTTCCTAATGATCTCTTATCAATATTTCAAGAGTAGAGCTCCTTAGGGAACTTTCCTGAACTCCCAGAGGATTGCTGTGCTCCTGTGTCCTCGTGGCTCCCTGTGGGGTCACGGCAATGCTCACAGTTCATCACTACTACCCTAGGTTTTGTGTTTCCTTCCTAATGGCAAAGTTCCTGAAGAGCAAACGTGCTATCTTAGGCTTCATATTCATGAACAATATGAATACAAGCTCAGCTTGCTGCAGATGTTGGTATTTTGTGAGGCTCGACCCTCAGATACTGTGCTGCAGTGTGTTCTCCTATGGTGGAGAAAGAGAGTGGGTAGGCTCCCTTAGCCTTCTTTCACAGAGGTACTGATTCCACTCATGAGTGGAGCCTTGTGATCTAATCCTAGTCTAAAAAGTTCTCTCTCTTAAAGCCATCATTACTTTGAAGATTTTCTTTCAACTATGAAATCGGACATAGATTAGAGTTCAAACTGGGCAGCGGTGGAGCACGCCTTTAATCTTAGCACTCGGGAGGCAGAGGCAGGCAGATCTTTGTGAGTTCGAGGCCAGCCTGGTCTACAAGTGCTAGTTCCAGGACAGCCAGAGCTACACAGCAAAACCCTGTCTCAAAAAATTAAAAAAAAAAAAAAGAATTCAGGTCATTGCACTTACATAGACAGGTTGTTCAATCAAGGCTGAACCAACTACTTTATACTGCCTATCTGCTAGGTCCTGGATAAGGCGCCAGACTATACAGTTTGCGAAGTGGGACTCTTGTCCTTTGTGGATGTGATAGTTGTGTTAATTGTCAACTTGATGGAATCTAAAATCACCTGAGAGGTGGAACCCTTGACGCGTCTGTGAGGAACTTTCTCGATTACATTAGCTGATGGGGGAAGACTCATCTTAGTTGAGGACAGAACCCTTCCATAGGCAGGGGATTCTTGAATGCAGAAGAGTGGAAGGAGTGGGCTGAGCACTAGCCTGTGTGTCATCATTGCTTTCTTCTGACAGTAGAGGGGATGTGACTCGCTGCTTCTGCTTCCTGCTGATTTGACTTCCCTGCTGTCTTAGTCACTGTTCTACTGCTATGAAGAAGAAACACCAGGACCAAGGCAACTCCTATAAAAGAAAGTACCTAGCTGGGGGCTCGCTTACAGGTTCAGAAGCTTAATCCATTACCAATCTGGCAGAGAGCATGGAGGCTGGCAGGTATGGAGCTGAAGAAGAAGCTGAGAGTTCTACACCCTGATCTGCAAGCAGAGAGAAAGAGAGCCTGAATCTGGTATGGGCTCTTGAAATGCTAAAGACCACCTGCAGAGACACACTTCCCCAGCAAGGTCACATCTCCCACTCTTAATCCTTTCAAAACAGTGCCACTTCCTCCTGCCTAAGCATTCAAATATATGAGCCTAAGGGGACTGTCTTAGTGAGGGGTTTTATTGCTGTGAAGAGACACTATGACCACCTCAGCACTTATAAAGGAACATTTAATTCAGGGGGCTCATTTACAGTTTCAGAGGTTCAGTCCATTATCATCACGGTGGGGAACATGGCAGCCAGTAAGCAGGCACGGTGCTGGAGAAGTAGCTCAGAGCTCACAACTTTACAGGCAGAGGAAAAGACTCTGAGCCTAACATGCACTTTTGAAACCTCAAAGCTACCCCCACAGTGACACACTTCCTCCAACAAGGCCCTATGCACTCTGACAAAGCCACACCTAATAGTGCCACTCCCTGTGGGATTATGGGGACCAATTACATTCAAATTACCACAAAGACCATTCTTATTCAAATCATCACATCTCATTCACTGGCCCTCATAAGCTTATAGCCATCTCATGATGCAAAATATATCTAAACACAAATTCAGAAGTCCCCATAGTCTATCACAGTCTAAGTCAAAGTCTAAAGTCTCTTCTGAGACTCAGAGCAATCTTTTCATTGTAATTCCCTGTAAAATCAAAATAAAAGGACAGAGCACAGACTTCTAACATACAATGGCACAGTGTATACTTTACCATTCCTAAAGGAAGGAAAAAGAAGCATAGTGAGGAAATACAGCACCAAACCAAGACTGAAAACCAACAGGAAAACCTCCAAATTCTTCATTTTTATGTCTGATGTCAAAATGCTCTTCAGAACTCCAACTCTTTCCAGCTCCATTGACTGCAGCACACTCTTCTCCCTTGAGTTGGTTCCACACCGCTTCTTGACAGCTCTACCATGGCTCTACCATCTCCAAACACAACCTAGGCTTTACCTTCACTGCTACATGCAGTGGTCTTCATTCTTTGGGCCTCCAAGCAGGGACACCTCTGACACATACCTGGCTTCAGTTGCTTCTCTCAGCTGTGGAGAGCAATTCCATACCCTTTTCTTGTATCCTTCAGTCTAAAGTCAGAACCACATGGCCAAAGCTTCTAAATTCTGCTGCTCAATGGGGTTGACACTTGGCCCTCTCTTTCAATTACATGTACATGAACTTTCTGCTGTTGATGGTGTTGACAATTTTCTTTACTGCTTAAGATTTTCTTTAATTTCTTTCCACAATGTGGAAACTTAGCTAGGTGGAGTCTTACCCTTAGCTAAGTGGAGTCTTGCCCTGAGGTCACCCCTCCCCCTTTTCCATTTAGAATCAGGCTTTTTTTTATTAAACTTTTCATCTCATTGAGCAGTAAATTTAGCTCTGTTACACTTCCTGTGTTCCCTTCCTCCTCAAATTGTACATTCTTATGCATTTCTATAAATACATAAGAATGATTACTAATAACCACATGACAGAGTTAATACTAGGCTGTCTTGAATTCTCCTCTGCCAATGCCATTAATCCAAAACTCTTCAATTTAGCCTCAGGAAGATTTTTAGGATGAGGGTAAAAAAAAACAAAAAACAAAAACAAGCCACATTTTTTTTTGCCAAAATATCACAGGAATGGTTTCTAGGATACTTACTACATTCTTTCCCTCGGAAACTTCTTAAGCTAAGGCCCCACACACAACTCACTTCACACTTAGCACTTTCTTCTATGATTCTACTAGGAGGGCACAGTAAACCCCACTCAAAATGTCCAACCACTTTTTTAACCCAAAGTCTCAAAGTCTTCCATATTTCTTCAATAAGCAGCAAGGTCAGGCCTGTCACAGCAATATCCTGCTCCCTGGTACCAACTTCTGGTTCAGTCCCTGTTCTACTGCTGTGAAGAGGCATTGTTACCATGGCAACTCTTATCAAAGAAGGTACTTAACTGGGGGCCCCCTTATAGTTTCAGAGGCTTAGTCCATTAGCACATCAGAGAACTTGGTGATAGGCAGGCCTGGTGCTGGAGAAGTACATGAGAGTTCTATGCCTACTCCACAGTGCCCAATCCTTTTCAAACCATGCTGCTCCCTGGTGACTAAGCATTCAAATGTGTGTGCCTATGGGGGCCATTCTTATCCAAACCACCACGCCTGACATAATAAACTATACTTTAAAGCATGAGATAAAATAAACCCTTTCTCCTTTAAGTTGCTTTTGTCAAGATATTTCACAGTAGTAACAGGAAAAGAAACTAAGACAGAAATTGGTACCAAGCAGTGGGGCCCTTGCTATGACACACTTGACCATATGGTTCTTAGATCTCTGGAACTATTTTGTAGATGGAATATGAAGAAGTTTGGTACTCTGGGATTGAATGCCAGAAGAAGAGGTTAATAGGTCATTCTAGTGAGAAGAGTAATGCTAAGAGACATACAGACAGTGCAGTCTTGGTTCTTGAAGTTTTTTCTTTTTTCTGGGAGAAGTGCAGGTAAAGGGCTAATGACATTTTAGCCATGAGTCTGGCATCATTTTCGCTACATCCTGAGAATTGAAGAGAAGTTAAATTTAAAGACAATGGATTAATTTGCTTGGTAGACAGAGGGTGTATGAGGAGGGTTAACGGTCAGAACCCATGGAATTCAGACAACAAAGCAGCTGTGACTGTCACCAAGATTGGTGGCATTAAAGAGAAGCCTGGGTGTCACTGGGACTGAAAGAAATTGCCATGAGGACAGGATCCCACCCATCAAAGGCTCTAATTAGTAGGACACGACATATCTGGAAGGAGGCAATCGGAACTGAGAATGCAGCAGAGTGGCTCCCTGTTCCCAAAAAGTAACCACTCAGAAAGTGTTTCTTCAGGGGGTCAGCACACAGAAGCTGGCAGAGCTGTGAGTGAAGGGGACTATGGTCCGTCCCAAGCTGGCAGGAGAGGTTGACAGTGTTATCCCTGTGGTACGGATTGTAAGCTATGAAAGATGGAATTTTGAAGGAATGGTGGGGAACAGCTGAGGCCAGGCAGTTTGTGACAGGGCCAGAGTCCATGAGGAGAGGCCTGGAGAGACCTCTGTATGAAGCTATGAAGGTGAAAGCCAAGTTGTAATAGAAACCTCGGGATATTGGAGATTCCAGGACTATAGGACAACCTCCAAGAGAGGCTCTAGGCCTGGATTGGGGCTGACCTCAGAGAAAATCTCCATGTGGTGACGGAAGCTGCAGGACTACCTAGGCCTTTTTAAGCCTAGCACATTGAGTTACCATGATCCCCTGATGCCAGGCTTGGAACTGCAGGATATGACTTTTCCCTTGCGAGGTTTAGGGTTTGCTTTGACTTGACCATTCCTTGTGACCCCAATTCTTCCTTTTGTGGAGCAGGAAGGTTTACTTTGTGACATTATATGTTACAAGTACATAATTTGATTTTGATTTTATAGGAGCTCAGGACTCCGACACTTTGGGCTTTTAGTGTTGGAACTGCTAATGACTGTGGGAACTTTAAAAGTTGGACTGTATTTTACAATGTGAGCTAATCGTGAGACTATGGGAACAAGGTGTGGAAAGTTGTGGGTTAACCGTGACGTGTTTGGTGTTAAGTTGAGAAGGGGTGAAGCTGTGATAGCTAGTGTTGACTGATGGGATCTAGAAGCACCTGAGGACCTCTGACATAACTGTGGGGGCTATCTTGATTAGGTTAACGAGTATGGGAAGGCGCATCTTAATTGTGGGCAGGGACATTCCCAGAGCCAAACATCCTGGGAGAAGCAAGCTGAGCGTCGGCATGCATGCATTCATTTCTCTGTTCTTCCCATGGCGGATGCAGTATGGCCAGCTGCTTCAAGTTACTGCTGTCTTGACTGCCCTGCCATGATGAACTGTGCTTTGAACCGTGAGTTAAAGTGAAATGAAGTAAACTTGGCTTTTGCCAGAGTATTTTGTCTTGCAACAAGAAAAGAACCTACGTCAAGGAATTTACTTAGAGCACAATTGTCAATGTCATCATTAGTGCTGAATGGGTGGCACGTCGTAGACGAGAATGTGAAACTAGCTATGTATATAGTATTCACAATGTTTGAGAGGGCTGGGTGGTGGGGCACATGACTTTAGTCCCAACAGTTGGGAGGCAGAGACAGGTGGATCTCTGTGAGTTTGAGGCTAACCTGGTCTACAGAGCAAGTGCCAAGACAGGTTCCAAAGCTACAGAGAAAGTTTGTCTTGAACTCCCCCCCCCGCCCGCAAAAAAAAGGATGTTTGGGGAAACATAAGGATTGTGGCATCAGGTGACTAGAGCCATCATTGCTTTTCAGAGAGTCCTACTAACCCAGAGACATGAGCATCTCCCAGTCATTCCAGCCTCTGGAAACAAAACCTGGAAGCAAAAAGAGAAGTTCTCATGATCTCAGGGGCAAACAACCCTAAATGGGATAGAGGAAAATGTTGTCAGCACAGAGAGCACTGAGGAAGATAGGTGCTTGCCACCAGGAAGCCCATCTAATGGGAATTTCTTGGTACGACCCACCCAGTTCTAATGATGAGTGACACTTCTGACCGCAGCATGATAACCAGACGCTCAGACCCCCCAGGTCACCTGAACAGCAGAGGTTCTGCTGAGGGTGAAGGGAACCCAGGACAGATGTCTGAGGTGGGTCACGGTGAGATCAGCTGCAGACCTTGAACAATAGCCGTGAGGACTTGGAGTTTAGTGTACACGGCTTCCTCTTAGTTTCCCTAGGAAAACTCAGTCTGAGTTCTGATGAGTTCTTCTCCTGTACAGCGGCTTATTACACGAAGTACATGAAATCCAACCACACACGGGCACACAGCACAGTGGACTCTGTGACATGCTACCCAATCCCCACTTTATTATCTACTAGATACTAGACATGTTTCCTGAAGTCAAATTATCCAATCCTAGCCAGGAACTATGCTCAGCCATTGTCAAAGGAAACTAGACTTCAGGGTTTCTATTTCCTCCCCAGGAACCACTGGTACTCGAGACTGGTGTTTCAGCTGGAGATGCCTTTGAAACACTCCTCAAGCCTCGGGGTACTCCCAGACAAGAGCTGAAGCATCTTAGCCACGCGTGCGTGCATTGCAGCTTCAGAATCTCACTGTACTCAACCACTTGCCCTCATCCACTGGAGGTATTGTCCCCATGTCATTGTTATGCAAATTTCCATCTCAGGAGCCAAGATTTAGTGAGTGTCTTCCTGGGCTCTAGATGTGTGCTACTCGATAGACAATGTGGTCACCAGGAATATGGCTACTAAGGGCCTGCAATGCAGCTAGTCTGAATCAACACAGCCTTAAATAAAAAACATTCAATTTTGAAGATGGTACTAAAGAGAACATAAAATATCTCATTATTAGTTTTCTTGTATTGATCATGTTGAATTTTGAGTTAAATAAATCCTGACTTAAATTTTTCCCGTTTCTTTTTTCTAAGACTGTTTTTAATTCAGAGAGTAGTAAATTTTCTTCTGAACAGTGTGGTCGAATGTAGAGGGTGCCATTTTGGTTGCTGAGGAAATATCCCAGGAACAGCATACCAAATACCATCCAATGTCACTTAAATGTAGCCCTTAAGATGGCAAACTGTGCAAGTGGAGAGTAGAAGGGTCAGGAGACTGTGGTGGGCTGTGTCGAGATGTTGGTCACAAAGACATAAAATCTCAGGTGGGAAGAAAAAAGCCCGGTGAAAAGCTGCGAGGCATAGCAGGTGCAGCTAATAACAACGTATTTCGGATGTTCTCACCATAGGGAAGGTACTTCAGGTCTCTTGCTGATCTTCCCCTGACCCTCTCAGGGGCCAGTTCTAGAGTCCCTTCACCCTCAGCCTGACTTCTGTGGTCAGGTGCCTGGGCTGGAGCAGCGACCCGGGAGGTCTGGGGTTCGGTCATTTCACAGTGCATGCACATATGATATCACTGTACTGCACAGGCGTGTGCAATTCTGCCCACGAGGAAAGAAACATTCTAAATGAAAACGTGAGACTTTCATTTGTGAATCTCTGTATATTCATAGGACAGTACTATTCCAGAAAATGAACAGAGCAGTGTCAAGAGAGTAAACACGATTCCTACGTCACCAGTGCAAAATTAACTGATATCTTCAAGTTCACAAAGTCGGGTAAAACTATGGTCTAAAGCTGGGTGAGAATGAAGCTCCGGAGCAGGTTCATGGTGCTGGACCTGTGCACTCCCAGGACCCTGCACTCGGGAGATGCGTAGGCACGTGTGTGGGCACGCTCTCCAGTCACCGTTTGGAGATTCTCGACATGTTTTTCCCCCTGAAGCTTGAGGTTTGAAAATGAAGCCTGGTAGGACGATAGCGCGCATGTGAGCAGAGATGGCTCCGTGCCACCATTGAGGGAAGTCCCAGAATTTCAGTGGACACTTGATGTCTGAAAACTCAGAGAGACCCAAGGTGAGCAGAAGGTGTGTTTCGTCTCTAACTAAGATTAATGGGGGATGCTGACAGCCCTGAGAGGTGATGTCACTTTCATTTGAACCAGAACTTGTTGCGAACACAGAAAGAGGGCAATGACATTCTTAGAAACACAAACAAGCAGCGAACCCTGTCGCATTCTGTCCTACCCTTGCCTCCTCACTTCATTAAACCACCACTTCCAGTAAGAATGGTAAGTGAAGGGAAGGACCGCTAGGGAAGCCCAGTTCCTCTTACTCTCAGCCCTGACGTGCACAGATCAAGACGTGAAACAGAGCAGCTGATGTGGTGTTCTACAGTGTTCCCGCTCTTCTACTGACAAGATGCTCACGCAAGCTTTGCGAGCTTTAAATACAGATTCCATAATTTTGGCAATTATGTGAGTTAAACGTGGGTAATGTTTCCGACACAAATCGGAATAGGAAAAAGTGTGTTCCAAAGTTAAGGTTTTAATGTTTATTTGTTTGATGCAGAATGACAGCAAATAGCACACCCCATACTTCCTGGGTTGCGTGAGCTAGCTTATACCTGTAGTCCAGAACTTACAATGCTGAGAAAGGAGGCCTAACACCAGGCTCTAAAGTGAGCTCAGGCAACCATCAGGAAGACAGCAGGAGGGACTGCAAGGGAAAAAAGCAGCTTTGCATGTCTATGCAATCAATGGATTGTTGCCCTGTTCCCAATGCAGGAACTCTCTGCTTTCTTTTACACTGGGCCCCACATGTGTAGCTAACCCAGAGCTGATGCTATCCAGAGCTAGAACATGCCACATCCACAGGGCAGGCTCTGTCCCCATAGATATTACACACACCGTGATGGAAGGGCTTTGTGGAGGAACATGAAGCCACAATCTTTTCTGGTTGGAACTTTGATCTTCCACCTCAAGCCTCAGTTTCTTCTCTTTTAGAAATCTCTGTCATCTTTGGGCAAAAATAAAACAAATGACCTTCTTCTCCAGCCCCAACTGGAATGGCATGGTTTAGCAAGCTTTAGAGTTACTGGTAGAAAGGCGCAAAGAACCCAGGTGAAATCACTTATTATGCGTTTCGAAGAAGAAGAAGAAGAAGAAGAAGAAGAAGAAGAAGAAGAAGAAGAAGAAGAAGAAGAAGAAGAAGAAGAAGAAGAAGAAGAAGAAGAAGAAGAAGAAGAAGAAGAAGAAAGGATGTGCTCATGCAGCGTAATCCTTATATCTCTAAATTTGTGGAGCGGCTTGCAGTTCTGTGTGCTCTTCAAAGTGTGTGACTGACAGTACATGCCAAGCTGGCCCAGCTCAAGGAAGACAAAATGGGCAGAACTGGTGATTTGTGGAGCACCGACACCAGACATTCTCCACCTGAAGCCCCCTGGAGACTGCATCCTTTTGACACAGTTTTTTTTTTTTGGGGGGGAAGTGGTTTGAGGATGAGACTTGTCTGTTAGGAAACTTTGGAACTAATGAAAACACCAGAGACTGAGCACAATAGCGTACTCGAGCCTTTCTGTTACAGAACTCAGGTGAATCCACGACATTCCCAATTAGACTCTCCAGTTGAAAAGTTCACGAGAATGTAGGGGTTCTGTTGCAAAACATGCAGTTAGGTCAGGTTTGGGGTTCTGTAACAAAGTCCCTCCCTGTCTGGTGACCACAAGCCAGCCTGACATTTGTAAGTGTGCATTTCCATGGAAAAACGAAGGCTCTGCTTAATTGCATTAGGAGAATTGTACCACATTCCGCCAGAGAACACTGACATGCTTTGACAAGCATGAGGAAAACCTGCTCCTCTCAATGCTGGGCCTCTTTCTTTGGGGTCATGGCTATTACCATGGAGATAGCATGCAAAGCACGAGAGAGCCAGCCGATTCCCCTACTGGAAACCAAGCGGGCTGCTTTTTCTTAGCAGTAATCACAGTTACCACCCAGCATGCTGCCACCAAGACTCACACTTCCTGCCAGGCACAAGAGCACAATTCTGTTCTGTGCACAGGGTCCAGGAGCGGAAGGGATGCTCAGCAAGAGGAGAGTCCTGGGTGGTAGAGACGACATAAAGAAGTAGAAATCGTGTGCGTTGCTGATTCAGTGTTGTTTGTTAGCCAGAAAACAGTGAGAGAGAAGGAGGAGCGAAATCCTTCCAAGACAGTCTTTCAAAGTGCACAGGGCCCTGGGGAAAGAGTTTTCAGAAGGAAGCTGGAAATTATGGACCGTTTCAAACAGGAAAGGTGTATAAATGGACATTTCCTAAAAGGGGAGTGTTTCACTGTGTTTCACGAAAGCTAAGAACCATATTTTGCAAATGCTACACTTCTAACTTCTTAGTTTCATCTTAAATCACCTTCCCCTGCTGTCTTCCACCTCCAAGGCTGAGGCATGAGGCTCACAGCCCCAGGGATACTGCCTAGAACAAAGAGGCCATTGATCAGCTTGAATCTCAAAGCTGACTTTCCTGACCTCCTAAGCAAGAAAATAGTCTTCAAAGCCAAGCATTGTTGAAAAAGAAAAAGGATTTTCTAAATTCCTTTAGCTCCCATTAATGTATCAAGAGCCATACCTGGTGGGATAGGTCCTAGAAATTTACTGTCTGCCATCCTCAGAGGGTGGAGAGTCAGCTGCTTATAGCCTAAGGGATTGGATAACAAAGTCAGATGGGGCAATGAGAAATGAGACTTGCCTGTGTCCTCCACTCTCCCCTCAGCCATCAGTCCTGACAATGGAGGTCATGTGAGGAAGGCTGAGATCATCCAGAAACTAACACCATCTTACCATGCTCCTCTGAGGATCCCAGGGGAGACTACAAGGCTTTGAAAGTCTTCTGTGTGGTCACTGCCAATGGAGTACAAACCAATGATGTGACTGTTAAAACAGAAGGTAGCATGGCTGTCTACCAATGCCCCAGATCCTGGGTACCTTAGGAAGAGCAAATTGAAGTTCTTGGGCTATGGATGTATTTAGATAAATACTGTGGTCAGGATAGAGGTGTTCTCAGGGGTGCTCAGACCGGGAAGCACAGGTAAGTACTTGCACATTACCCAGAAGCTCAAGTATCCAGAGATTCTCCAGTACAGGAAGTAGACCAGGTTTGCCACTCTACAGTGACGATCAGCAAAAAATCCAAAGACCACCCCCCCGTGTGGCTCCTCCCCATCCTCAGACAAGTGACTCCAAAGCCTCCTTAGTTACTCTATGCCGCCTTGGAATGGAGAATGAGCATTTGCCAAAGAGGACAAAGATTTCCAAAAGGGAACATTTAGGCCAGCTCTGAAAAGGAATAAAACTTTTAATTTAAAAAAAGTGAAAATGAAAGTTTAAATTAGGAGAGACAGATATAGAGCTAACTGACGAGTGTGGCAATCTTAAGGAAGACGGCTCAATGTCTAGAAATACAGAGAAGGCATGCACGTGAGTGGAGGGTGTGCCTGTGACCCGTTATGTCTTTATCCTCACTGCTCTTTACCATTCCTTCCATCGAGTGCACATATGTCAACTCCCTTTAAGTCAAGGCAAATTCGGTGTTTGGGCATGTCCTCCGGGAAGCCTAGGGGCACAAGAAACTTGCTTTAATGTCCCAAAAAAGGCAAGAGCAATTTGAAGTTTCAAGATATCCTCTTGAGAAGTCCTCAAGGCTTGTATCCCTTGAATTAAAATCAAAGACGCCAGAAAGACAAGCTGAGCCCCTTCATACCCTGTGCAAAAGTGGACGGCCGTGTTATTTGGGGAGAAGAGTGTTGTCAACTGTCAGGAGAGAACAGGCGATGTGGAAAGGAAAATCTGGAGAGCTACCGCCCTGATAGTCTCCACTGAACCCCTTTTATGGGAAACTAGACAGAGTTTTACCCAAGAGGAGACAGAGTTGGTGAACAGAGATCCAGCCCACATCTGCACTGACCCTGGAGGCGTGCTGGTCACTGTTTATGAGACGACACGGACCTGTGTCTGTAAGAGCACAGTGATGCATGCTGGGCCAGTTCTAAAATGTTATTGGCTGCCGTTTAATGTCATAGACTGCATTGACTAAGCTACCCACACTCCGAAGCAGCCCATTCGGGCACTGCCGGCCTCACTGTTTGGCAGCCAAGTTTTTGAAAATCATGCCCAGCACAAGGAGAAGCTCAACTTGTTAAGAAAACACAAGAGCCTCAGGAAGTTTCTGCTAAAGGTTCTCTGCAGACCTGAACAGTGAAGATTACTGCATAAGCGGCCCTGTTCCCTGTCTGTATGCCGGACATTCTACACCCCAGCACATTTAGAACGGTGGTTCTCCAACATTTCATCACATGCTCCACATCTCAGGGAGCGTGTACATTTTATGTTTTATAAAACCAAGACTTGTTTTGTTGAGTTTAACCAGCCATGCATGATGCAGACTGTAGTCCACCTACTTAAAACACAGAAGAGGTGCAGACAGGGCCCTGGGCAGAGCTGGTTCCTGGGATGGAGGAGAACTTGGGGGAAATGTGTAACAACAAGGTGTGACTGAAGTGGCCAACTACTGTATTCACAGATAACCATCAAATTCACAGACTCAAGGACACAGACTGCCAAATGGAAATGACGACTCGCTTATTAAAGTGCATAAGGAGGGGCTCGAGTAGACACACACATTATTGTCATAGTCTAGTGTACCATAGCTCCTCAGCTCCTGTCACAATGCTGGGATTGACATTGACATCATCAGATCCCAACCCTTCACACTTCCACCTATGCTGATTCTAGGGATTGTGCTAAAGGCGAGGTAATCCCTGGCTTCAGTGGCCCCCACTTAAGATAATAGTGCAGATTCTATTTCAGAAAATCATATACTCCCCGGCTGGAAAGGACTCAAAATCCATCAGGTCCTCTTCCCCACATCTGATAAAGGACTCCAACCAAAACATTTTCGTTGGGTGGCCCTTAGCACTTGCTGGTCAAACACCGCCACCTCCTCCAGAAGACTGTTGTACCGCTTTAGTTGTGGTTACAAACGACTAGATTCCTCTCAGAAAGTTCTCACCCTTCTTCGTTGTTAGATTCCATTCTTCTGACGCTGGAGACTGGTTAACTTTTTACCACATTATCTGTATATGTGTATCACAGCAAAGGGCAAAGTCACCTTCAAGTGTGGTACTTCCTAAGTCATAGGATTAAGATTAAGTAGGCAGTAATTATGTGTTCAGAGGCACAAGCACACTCGGTTTTTAAATTGTCATCGAGAATGGTTTATTTACTCGGCCATTGGCTGTTCTTTTCTTTGGAAATTACTAACAGATCCAGAAGAGATGTGCTTGTAAAGCTCACCAGTTTGCCTTGAGGTAGAAAAACTAGAAGCACAATGTATCATTTTGCCCAAATGAGTAAACCTCGGTGAGGAACACCCATCGCCACTTAAATAAGTGTACGCAGAAACATCAGCATCTACAGCACTCATCACAGTGTGGATGTCTTGTAGGCTCACCCAGCCAGGTCACACACTTACCCTGGTCTGCACGCTAACCTTCTGGATACATGTGTCTGCTTGTGTATAGGCTTTCTCCTATACACATGTACTAAAGAACAGAACACGGGTCTCATGAGTATTTTTTTAAAGATCCATTTCTGTCTTTTTTAGTGAGTGTCCTTATTGCAGTCACCCTAACCATAACACTAACATCATGCCTTTGGTGGCCATTGGTATGATTAATGTCCACATCAGTTTCAGAAATGACAGGGATATCTGCTAAGATTAAGGAAATAGTCTCTTTATTTTCTTGAGTATCAAACAAACAACATGCAAGGAAACTTTTCTCCCCACTGGCAGTTCCTACGGAGGAGGAGGAGGAGCAGTCCTACTGAAAGCTACCAGGAGGGTTTGTTTGGTGGGTTTGAGATCTGAACTTGGCCCATTCCCTCCGGCTGCTCTCCATGATCCCAGCTTCCAAGGGACACATGCTTCCCCTCTGTTCACTTCTTCTCCTGGGCATGTTCACTCCCCTAACTTTGAAGCTCAGCTCGGGCACTGACTTGATTTCAGTCGACGGAAGCACAGAGGCCGGCTCTAATCTGAAGTTGTCTCATTTGGATTTCTTTAAGCTCTGAGGCTGATACATCCTCCAAACCAGTTTTATCAGGGGAGATGCAGCCTATGAATTATGGACGTCAATAGTATTGGGGAAGATTGACCTTCACAGAGACAGATAAATAAGTGATATGTGTGAGACAAATGAGAACATGTAGATAAATAAGTGATAATCCAAAGAAAACTTTTCTTCTTCCTAAATCAGCATCCTGCAAAGCTGGGAGATCTTCGTTTCTTTTATAAAAAGGCATCCAGGACTCCGTGAAAGACCCATCCTTTACCCTAGGCAGTGGTCCCCGGGGAAACTGAGATGGCTCTGCCACATTTCTCAAGCTGCTTTGGGGAGAACAGATACAGTTGGTGGGCAGTGGTAAGCGTGCCTTTTCTAGTTCTGGAAAACCATCCTAGCCTGAGCCTGGAGATGGTGAGAGACTCCTCCTCTAGCCTCAGCTAGGATATTTGCATAAATCCTGAGAGAAAATGGAGAGCCAGTCAGAAGCTGCCCAGGTGGCTCTTTACCAATTCACTGGCAGTCCCGTCCTCAGCTTTGTTCGGCTAATTAATCCCTCCAGACACCGCATGAAAATTATCACAGAAGGGACCCTTTTTTCCTTTCTGCTTTTCTTTTTAACATACACTTGAATCTGACATCAGCTTCCAGCCCCGCTGAGGGGTTTCCAACTACCTAATAACAAACAGATTAGAGGCCAGAGGACCATGTATCCCTCAGTCCTCCTCTGTGTCCAGCTGTGAGGCTGTGCGCGATTACAGACAGAGGCCAGCCCAGGGTGCAGTACGAACTCTGATGTTAAAGTGGAAACTCCATGTGAAGGCCTCAGGGGACCCAAGAACACTAACTTTGTTGCCCATCCCAAATGGATAATACTCTCCATTCTGTCCCTGCTGGTGTCGATTCCAAGTTGGAAAGCGGCCTCCTCTCCTAATTCAAGCTGGGGCCAGAATGGAGCAAGCTTTCTCAGATATTATAAGCCAGTGTGAGCTCAAAAAAGAATTCAGTGCTCAAGGCCAAATAACTTCAAAGCTAATAATCCTCCAGAGTCGGTGTGAGACCGCTACAACTGTCAATGTCAACTCACACCATGCACGGTGAGAGCGAAACTTCAATAATGACATCATGGAGGAGAGGGCATAGGGCAGCCGCAGCAGAGAGCGGTGCGTGGGCCCTTCAGATCTTTGAAACCTTCAAGGATTTATCTGGACTAACGTGTCTCCATGTAGTCATTGCAGTTTTAGGCTACTCTGATTAAGGATTTAGCACATTCAAAGGGTTTCGGCAGTAGCGAGATGACACGTTTTCAGGAACACTATTGGATTCCATTATCTTTCCCCTCTCTTCTTCTACAGATATAACTCTTCCCCAGCAAGGGGGCTCGCCTCTCTCCTCCAGACAGGTCTCAAATATGAGACTGGTCCAAGTTAAGTCTGACAGCCTGCTGGCCCTTTCCCTTTGCTCAAACCTAGCTTTGATTGCCAAACAGGTCTGGTCTCCACTTTGGTACTTAAGGGTCAGAATGCAAACCCCAGTGGATTTGAGCAGATTCCTCCAGGATACCCCCGATCCAGTAAGCCCAGTACTGGTAGAGTACTGGCTTAGGGTGCACAAAGCCCCAGGGGTTTGATGCCCAGCACCACACAAACCAGTCAAGATGGCTTCTGTGTGTAATCCTAACAGGAGGGAGTAGAGGTAAGAGGATTGGAAATTCAGTTTCATCCTCAACATCATTTCAACTTGGAGGCCAGCCTGAGAAACAGGAGACTCCGTGTCCATGAGGACAAACATAAAGAAGGCGGTTTATGTGGAAAGGGGAATGGCTGGAGCCACATGTGTTCCTTAGTTCCACGCGTGTTTAACACCAGCTTCTGAAGGCCCTGTGGTCGGGCTTCTCCAGGGATGGAGGCCAGGGGATTTTGTGTCATGGACACAGTATCCGATTACCAAAAAGACAAAACTGAGAGGGATATGAAGATAAAGGAGACCTCATACATAGTAGGGATGTAATTAGAAGAGTCATCAGAGGGTGCAGTATAGCGGCTCTTCTAAAGCCAGAAACAGATCGACCACAGTGGTCCAGTAATCCCAGTGAGCGGGGGGAGGGGGGTTTCACAAGAGGAAGTGAAATCAGCTTATCTACCACGTCTGAAGTCTCCTGCAGCACCGTATACCAGCTGTGGTGGTTTGAATGAGAAATGTCTCCCATAGGTTCATGTATTTGAACAGTTGGTCTCCAGTTGGTGGCAGTGTTCAGGAAAGTCATGGAACCTTTAGGAGGAGGAGGCTTGCTGAAGGAAGTGCCTTACTGGAGGTGGGTTTTGAGGGTCTATAAGCTTCTTCTTGTTCCCTCTCTCTGCTTCCTGTGTGTGGATGAAAATGTAACTAGTCAGCTTCCTGTTCCTATCACCATGCTCTCCTTGCCTGTTACCAGGCCTTCCCTCGTATGAATGCCTCTCTCTCTCTGGAGCCATGATCCAAAATAAACTCCCGCCTCCTCTAGATTGATTTTGTTTATGGTCTTTTAGCACAGCAACAGAATATTAACTAATACTCTAGCTATGATCTCCATCCATCTTAGTGACCACGAACACACCAGTGGACAAAGAATGTATACATATACACACCTGAAGTTCAGACATTCATAAACCCTGAAACCCCACCATTAATGACAGTAGGGATAGATCTGGAGGACACTGTGGTAAGTGAAACAAGGTAGGGACACAAAGTCAAACTTCACATGATCTCACTCATATGTGGAATCTAAAAAAAGAGTTGATCTCACAGGAAGGTATCCTGCAGGGTCAAGATTGAGTGAAAGTGGAATAATAACAGAGTTAGATCACTTAGCATGTTATCTGGCCCCCATGTGAAGTCTATGAATGTTAACTGTTATTATTATGATCATCATTATTATTACTGCTATTATAATTCAAATAACAGTTTTTAATACTTACGATTATTACCACTTTTTTTTTTAAAAATTATGTGCTTGAGTGTTTTGGCTATGCATATGTCTGTGTACCATGTACATTCCTGGTGCTCAAGGAGGCCAAAAGATCCTATCAGTTATAGATAGTTGTGAGTCACCATGTAGGTGCTGGGAATTGAACTGAGGTCCTTTAGAAGCGTGGCCAGTGCTCATAACCATTGAGCTGTCTCTTCACCTCTCAGATAACAGTACTTGTAACAATTAAGAATACTAGAAATTAAGAAGAGTATAAAGCTACTAAAAGGGAAGAGAAAAAGCACAACGGGGTGGGGGTGGGGTGGGGAGTGAAACATATACAGCTCTCCACACTGCCTAGAAGCAATACATGTCCAGACACAACATTGTAAGGACTGCAAGCAGGCCTCTGGATGCTGATGGCATCCCAGCAGAAGTAACCATAAAAACCCGGAAAACATCACTGAATTAATCAATATTCATCCTGATCCTCACAGCATGGTTTTCCCACACGTTCTTTCAAACTTTTGCTATATGTGATCTTCATGAAAATACAACTTACACACACAGTGAAATGTTCTCATTTTGAGTATATGGTTTTGATGAATTTGGACAAAAAGTCTCCCCATGAAGTCAACAGGACAGTCAAAGAAGTGAACATCACTCCCATCTCAGAAAGCTCCCTCTCCAATCGATATGCACCTGAGCTACAGGCGGCCGTTGTCCTGCTGTCTCTCGTTGAAGACTGGCTCCACCCGACCTTGGTCTTTAAATAAATGGAAGCAAAGACTGTGATTCTTCTGTGTCAGCCTCCTTTCAGAATGATGTCTCAAAGATCCGTTATCTCGTAAGTGTGGATGGAATTGGGTTGTGTGGATATACCACGTGCTGATACATTAATCTGTCAATGTTTGGATTGTTTCCATTTGGAGGTTGTTACAAAAAAACTATCAGCATTTACTTCATGTGTTTTCATTTCTCTTGGGTAAATATATAGAAGTTTTGGTGGTTTAACGAGAAATGTCCCCCAAAGGCTCATGGATTTGAAGACCTGGTCCTCCACCTGGTGGTACTGTTTGAGAGGGCTATGGAATCTGTATGTGGTAGGAAGGATGTCACTGGGGCGGGCTTTGATGGTCCAGAGTTTTATCCTGCTTCCTGTTCTTCTTCTCTGTTTCCTACCTGCAGTTGAGATGTGGCCTCTCACCTTCCCACTCTGCCAGCCATCATGGCTCACCCTCTGGAACCAGAAGCCAGCATAAATTCTTTCCTCTATAAGTTGATTTTGGTCAAGGTATTTTATCACGGCTACAGAAATTTAACTGATGCAGAAACATGACTTTTTAATTGACTTTTTAATTCTTCTTGGCAGAAGAAGCTGTCAAGACGTTCTCTAAGGGAGCTGGCATCCTCACAGGCACATGGTTTCACCTTTTGGTCAAGATGGCCAAGTAGACACCATGGAGGGGGCACCTGTCCTAGCTGAGGAGGAACATCTTATCACTGATATTATTTTGAGTGGTGGACACATGGTGATAGGAAAAAACATATTTCTTCTGGTGGTTTTCACCGATGTGTTTAAGTTCCCTACAATGAGTCCCTCACGTAAGCACCTTTTCTAGACCAGCATTGACTAACATTGGTCTGCTCAGAATTTTAAATGTTAGCTACTTTAGTATAGATGATATATGCTTATCTTACTGGGGTTTGAATTTGCCTTTTGTAGAATTTTGAAGTCATTGTGAGGTGTTTATTTAAAAGTTGTTGGGTTTTTTGTTTGTTTTTGTTTTGACAGGATTATGTATACAGATAACCCTGTTCTTGATGGATCCTAGGTTCAAGCACTTTGCCAGAAGCGTATACAGCAAATGTCCTCTCCCCAGCATGTGCTCCCTTGTACTTGCTGTTCTATGCCATCCTATTAATTCTTATCATGTTGACCTTAATGGACATCAGATTTCTGCCTTGCCTCCTACCATCCAGTCAACCCATTTCTACTGTAGAAGAGTTAGTCAGAGGTAAGGGGCTCCTCAGGGCCCTAGCTAAGGAGGCTCTGGGCTTTGTTCCTTCAGCTGTCATTACTGTCTCCATTTGTAAATCCCAGGAAGTCCTCTGAGCCACACACTGTAAGGAACAGTTGGCGTCCTGCCCAGCTTTCCTGGACTCCCTTCTTCTGCGATATGGGCTTTTCCAGAGTTCCATGTTCACCCTCATCCCACATCACAGTGAGGGACCAAGTCTTGGGCTTCATTTTCTTAGGCAATCTCCACAGGACTTCTGTGTAACAGCTGCCACCGTTAGGCGTCTTTGTCAACTTTCATATCTACACATGGAATCTGGAACCCGTGTGGAAGCAGGTTTAAAGCTACCCTGTCCTCTTCCTGTGGTTCCATCGGGGTCTTCCCGAGGAGCCTGGAACTCTAGCACCTTCTAGCATACAGCTATAAGAGGCAAGATGCTGAGGAGCAGAGGTGCAGTTTAGTACTGGGGCACTGGCTGGCAAGAGACAGGAAAGTAAGTGGGAGGCAGAGGAGCCCAGGACCTGTAAAAACTGGCCCATGTGCCACCCTAGGATGCTATTAGTATCTAACTCGTGGGCAGATTGTAAGGATTAAAAGAGATGCTACATGAAAGGCACTTAGCATAGTGTCTGGCACCAAATAATTGCTCAATAACTGTTAGCTATTAGATCAGGATCCCTTTTATCTGACACAGTATGGACTGGTGTTGGTCAGTTAATGGAAAAAGTTGGTTAAAGAGAGAAATCAGAGAAAATTATACTATCCACCTTCAACTTTTCATTGAAACTTAAAACGTATAAGTGTGCATCCATTCACCATCCTTTGATGTAGATCCAGTGCTTTTCCTTTGAGTATGGGGCCACGGATGGGCATGCCCAGCTGTCTTCCTGAGCTAACCACACCCAATAATGCATCCCTTAGCACTTCCAGTTTCCAATTTCTTGAAGTGGCGCAAAACTTCAGGCTTTCTGTGTAAGAAAGATGAAGGTTTGTGCTAGATGTGTCCGACCACGCCCCCCGGTCTCTGATCCCATTTCACCCACACTTCACTCCCCAGCAAAGCTTTCTAGCAACCCAGAGGCGTTTTATCGTCTAGGAAATGCTTACTGTGGTTTGCACAGGAGGGCAGACGCATCGTTCCACTCTCACTGCATCAGGCTTGCAGAACATTTCATTAGGTTGCTTCTCTTCAATAAGGGTTTCCACCAAGAAGAAGGATATGAAATAGGCGTGAGAGCAGAGATCCTGTACTCTTAGTAAGCGTCATTCACCCAGGGGGAGCTGCCGTGCGTATGAGGGAGGAACACGCTAGAGAAGGTGTCTTGGGAGAGGTGACTTTGAGAGACGGTGATGGTGGAAGGTTCCTAGCCAGGCTCCTTCACCGCATTGTGGATTTCAGTAAACATACCTTTGAAGGGGCTGAGGAAGGTCGGCTATCTGTCAGTGGATTAAGTAGAAGGACTCTCCACATCTGGTGTCTGCTATTGAGCTGCTTAGACCCAACCTTTGGGTTATTGTCACATAAGAAGTTTCAAGACCTGGGTTCTAGTCCTGACTCTGCCACTCACACACCTGCTAATGTTGGCAGTGACCCTCTCCTCAACTTCTAGAAGAAAAGTCCTATGCTCTGAGCTGAGACAGTTTGTCCATATAGCCCACGAACTCCCAGTGAACTGGTGCGAGAAATCTTTGTCCACTTTAGGGCTAGCCTCAGGCCCAGTGGTTTCTCTTATCATTTCTTTGGTTCCCATAACTCAGATGCCAGATGTCAGGCCATGTCACATTCTAGAGCCTTCAAATTCCAAGCCCCGTCGCTCAGGAGAAGAAAGAGCAGAGGCAAGAGTCTGCTGTCCATCCCTCTCAGCATCTCATCTCTCCATCCTCTGACCTTTCTCTGCTGCCAGTGTGATTTATTGGGTACAGCCTTCTAGTCTGGTCACCCGCGGGGCAGTACCGGACATCCCTGTTAGGTCAACAGGCCTGTTCCCCACAAACACAGCTACTGCCAGATCCACACCCATGCTCGACATACCTCTTCTGGGTGTGGGGATGCCTGGGGTATGAAGGAACAGTGTCAAGGACTTCTAATCACCCTGCACCTGCACAGCCTTGTGGGGCTGATTCCAAAGAGCAAGGCTCCAAAGCAGACACGTAAAGGGAATCAGGAGCCCTTTATTTGCTTGTGGTCCCCACTAACAGAAGTGCCCTTTTACCCCATGAGCTTCCCAAAGCACAGAATCCCACACCTCGACACCCAGTTACACAACTTGTACCAGCATGTGCCAGTCATGGCCCTGGGGTGGTGAGCCACTTCTGCAGAGCTAGTTTGTGTCAGGGGAGACTGAAGAGGGTTCAAAGGTGGGGGGTTCAATACTTGGGGGAATGAGAAGAAAGGAAGAGGTGATGTTTGCAGGCGAGCACAAACAGTAGGAGGTTCAGAAGCCTCCAGGACTTGGAAGAAGGCTGAAGGGTCATTCCCACACAACCGTGATGTTCCCAAAGGGAACTTATCCAGTGATAGCTCACAGATGCACAAGAATGTATTCAATAGCCTCTCTCTCTCTCTCTCTCTCTCTCTCTCTCTCTCTCTCTCTCTCTCTCTCTNTGTGTGTGTGTGTGTGTGTGTGTGTGCTGTGTGTATTTTCCCAAAAATCTTATAACGAGCCACGCTTACTATAAGCTATGGCAGAATGAACAAACTGACATTCTCACCTATCTAAATCCAGCCCTGCTTTTCCTCCATCCATCTGTGTTCCCCTGACAGAAACTTGTACCAAAAGAATAAAGGAGCAAAGGGGCATTCTAGGAAGGATTCCAGGATGCATGCCAACTTGGGAACCCTCTGCAACAGAGATGCTCTTCTCTCAGAGTAGCCTGGCCACTGATCTCCATACACAACAGGCCTATGATGTACAACATCCATGGTGGGAAGGGAGGGACTGGGCTGCAGATCATCCACTCCTGTGCTTGCCTTCAGACATACAGTCACAGTGACTCTCTCTGGACTCTGGTCTAGAATTATTTCGTTTTTGGTCAGGCATCTGTTCTGCCGTCTGCATGGCTTGCTGTTACAGAAGAGGCAGACACTCAGATGAAGCCTGCGCAGTCCATATCTGGAGTTCCAGCCAGGGCTCTTTGGGAACATAAAAGAAAATAATGTCTCCACACATCCATGTAGAGGAAGAGGAATACATTCTATGTGTTCACCATTAACCACTAGGGTCTGGGTGGGTCCCTGAGACGACGCTAGTGGTTCTGCCTTTATGCTGCTTTCTAGAAGAAATGACTCTCACTGACCTAAGACACCTTACAGGCCCCTTCCCTCAGGCATGCTGAGAGGCTCTTGGGAAAGCAGAAAGTATGTAACCCATGCAATCCCAGTTTTGACCCTTTTATGACCTTGAGCACATCAGTAAATTCTCTCTTTAAACTATGTCTAGGCTAGTGCAGAATTACATAGGGCCAGAGAACACTTCCCGGCACAGGTTCTGGAGGGTGGCAGCTGCTTGCCTTGTTTGCTGTGACTTACAATCCCTGTCCCTGGAAGATTCCAGATGCCACCGTATAGGAGTAGGAACAAAGCTAGCAGGGAAGGCTGGGCCTGGGCGAGGGCCACTGGGTAAAGATGCAATTTAGTGGAAGACACCAAACTCTGAATGTGCCGCTCCTCCTGCCTTCTCTGGCTGTTCCCTGGAGCCCTCTCTCCATCATGCAGTAGGAGCGCAAAGCACAGTTTTTATGACTCTGAGCGGTCCAGGAAGCAGCCTGTAGCTGCCCATCATTCCTGGAAAGACCAAGTTGTGCTAATAAGAAATGATGGTTGATCCCATTTGCTTGGAAAAGTCCAGGAAGGCCTGCTTTGGCAGAGGCTCATAGTCCTGTGTTTCCTCTTTTAGGGGCTTGGAGTCAGGGGTGTGAAACATGGCTGTGCTGTGCAGAGCCTCAGGATTTGAGGAGAATGGAGGGTATTGGGATGGCTCTGGCTCTGACAGGCCACCATGGGCTATGACGTCATCACTGGGATGCAGGAGCAGTGAGAAGGCGCTATTTGGGAAGGATGAAATGTGATCTAGCAGCATGGCTTTCTCTGAGGGGCAGAGATGGGGAGCAGCTGCATACAGGCACTATGGTTGCTATCCCAGTGATGCCCAAGCAAGGATGAACATGCCCAACCTGTCCTGAAATTGGGAAGTTTATCATCTAATGACACAATGCCACCATCAGTTTGAGGACCATAAAACTAGATAGCATTGTCATTAGTCTGCCAGTTTACAGTGGTGATGTGTCCAAGTCCCTTCAGATTCTCCACATCTTTTTGGAGCAACAGGGATATCTGAAGTCATGTCTCAGATCCAGGAGGGGAGGGCCATCGGCTTCCTCTAGGACTCTGCATATGTGCAGTTGAAGGGTCTCTGCTAACAGCCAGGACAACCTCCCAACAGGATTTGAAGAGCACACGCCTAGAGACAGCTCTTTCTTTGTCCTTTTTTAGATGAACTGAGGAGTCACCTGGTTTCTCAGGAGTAGTCCCTGGAGCCCAGCTCAGAAACCCATGCCCACTGACAACACCATCAAGTAGACCTAAAATGGCAAGAGACTACACCTGTCCATTTATGATTCATAACACTCAGAATCCGCTGTTCATGAGTCTGCCTAGTCCCCAGAACACGAGGCCTGGCCCATGGTGTGTGCGTGTGCGTGCGTGCGTGCGTGCGTGCGTGTGTGTCTGTGTGTGTGTGTGTGTGTGAGAGAGAGAGAGATGTAACAGAGTACGGCATATAAGCTAGTCTCTGTCTGTGAGATCACTTAGGCTAGCCAGGGACAGCAGGTACCTAATTTCTTTTTTGTTGTATCTGAGAATAAAGATAAAGTAGCTGTCCTGGCTACAGTTATAGCCCTTGTAGCAGTCAGAATTACACAGAACCAAAAGAGACAGCAGCAGCAACAAATGCATTTATAAAGGCCGGGTGGCTTTCCTCAAGTTCAGGTAGAGATAAGAGATTGCACAGATCCCTTGTAACCCAGAACAGCGATGTTTCTGGTTACTTCTACCCTATATACCTCGCAAAATGAAAGGCTAATAGGGAAAGCAGCAGACAGATAGCTTAAGATCCTAGAAGCCAGCAGACTCTGGGGTGAATCCCTGAGTGCTTCCCATTGTGCAAGTTCATCAATGAAGCAGGCACAACCCCTCCCCCCACTCCCCAGCGCTGGTCCTGTAGGGAAGACTCAGTTAAAGGAGCTACAGAAAGCACCTAGCCTAATGTCTCACACAATGTGGCTCCTCTACAAGTGACACCAGACTGCCAATTTAAAGAGAGGGAGAGAGAAAAGCCACACCTTGCAGAAAGGAAGGTTAAAAACAGGTCTGAGAGAAGAGACATCGGTGCCTGAGGAGACAGCTCTCCAGGAGATGAAGAATGACCTTGGGAGGGACTCACCCAGGAGGTGCTGGTGAGGTGAGTGGCTGACATTTAGCTGAGCCAGGCTTTCTGGGCCTCACTCCGAGGCCCCTCAGCCTGGGAAGAGTGCCCTGCGTGTGGGCTGCCAGCTTCAAGGCGCCGCGTAATTACTTAGCTGTTTACTAGCAGCAGACATCCAGGGTATACTTCAGCCATCAATTAGCTCTGCTCACGGCCCCCCTGTGAGGCCTGCTGGTGTCAGGACTCCCATTTTTCAGCCAAGGAAACTAAGGTGTAAACAGGTTAAGCAACCAGCTCAAGGTCACACCTTGAGTCAAGCGGTCACCAGGCGCCCAGACTGCGTCCTTGCTGACTCCCTGGCCTGTCCTTAGCCCACTGGCCCATGCCGCTGCCCATAAAATCCACCGTTTATATCTCATCAGAATGCCAGGTAGTGCACCCAGGACATTAGGAGCTGTACAGAAAGGCCATTCAGCTGATTTCCAAGGCACGGTAGGGTTTTTAAAGAAATCTTTAACCCCTTGCTTTGAGAGGGCAACCGGGGGCAGCCTGACTTTAGGAGTTTCTTTGCTGGGCTTCCGGAACTGCTCCTAAGCACGCTCTCAGTGTCTGGACCTGAGTTTACGTTTTCCCTGTTTGCTCCATTCTGTGGTCTGAACGAGCATGTCCCCTCAAATTCCAACGCGGAAACCTAATCTCCAATGCGATGCTAGTCTATCACAGGGGTGGGCATTTGGGAAGTAATTTAATATTGGAGCAAAGCTGGCCAAACTGGTGTTATGGGCTTTACAAAACAGGCCCTTCTACCAAATGAGAACACAGTCTCTGTCTCATGACCAGAGAGCAGGACTCGCCAGACCTTGGAGCTGCCAACGCCTTGATCTTGCTCTTCCCAGCTTCTGGAACCAAAATAACTAATGGAGCCATGTATAAACCCCCGAGTTCATGGCGGTCACTGTGTTCTGAATATACTGAGCCCCTGAGACAGACACGTGTACCAGTCCTATCTGAGAATCACTTAGCAGACCCTGAGCTGGTCACCACATAACGCTTCCACTCCTGCTTGCGCAAGTCCCTGATCTTCTTCATGATGGGCGTTGTGGAGGAAAGACAGGTTGATCTCCACCAGTGGTCTGGACAGCTGTCATGGGCAGGGCAGTGGCATACTTTTGTGGCCTGATGAACCTCCAGTCATACAGAACTCACCCTAGGGTCCCTCCCAAGCCACATGCCTCCCTGACTTGCCGGTGTTCCAGATATTTGAGTACTGGCTGCTCAGGCCTTTAGGTCACCTGCCAGATAATGTCTGGTTTTGTTGCTACTGTTGTTTTTCTCTCCCTACCTCCCTTCCCCAAACCCAGTCTTGCCTCCCTGAAATGTCTTCTCAGTATTTCTGTTCTTTCCTCCTGGGCAGCCCATTCTAGGCCCTCATCAGAACCCAACAGTACCACTATAAGCAGGGCTCTAACTTGTCATCCAGTTGCACCCCTGGGCCTCAGATTTATCACACAGCAACCAAGAGGCCCCATCCTAAAATGCGAAGACCTTACTTTAAAAATATGCTTCCGATATTGTCCAGGGATGAAGATGAAGTTTCATAACGTGGTCTCCAAGGGCTCAGAAGGTCTCCTTCTGGCCTTTCTCTGCCCTGCATCCCTTCTTCCAGCCACTTTGGCTCCCATCTGGACTTTAGTATCTCCTGGAAAGATAGCCCTTTGCCTCATGCTTTCACAGGCTCTCTTCCTTCCTCTGATATTCCACTCAAGCTACGAGGTCATCCTCATTGCCCAGGCTGGACCAAGGAGGGGATTCGTGCGTTACCATAGCACTTTACACAAACTGTCTGGAACCTCACGTATACTTAGGTTTCTTTACTTCTACTCCTTGGCATGGCCACTGGCTTGGGCTTGTCCATTCATAGCACCCTGTGCACAATGCCTTGAATATGACCATGAAGCACTTGGTATTTTTTTTTTTTTATTTTAGCAAGGCTTTATTGACGCCTGTCTGATTCTGTTTTAAGCAGCTGATGTGTTAGTGTAGTGGAGGAAGGTTCCAGCAAGACTGTCTGAAACGGGAAGAGGAACTTGGGTTTCCTAGTTCAGTATATTCAAGCCAACACTCTGTCTGTCTGTCTGTCTGTCTGTTTGTTATTGTTGTTCATTTGGTTTGGTTTGGTTTTTGCTGTTGAGATGGCAGAAATGCTCTATTATCTTTGGAATGCAGTTTCCTTCCTGGTAAATCAAAAGGTCTGGAATAGCGCCGTGGTTTCCAGGTAGCTGGGAAATTGAGTCGGGCGCCTTTGGTTCTGCTATTAGGACAAAGAAGCCTCCAGGAGACAAAGGCCCTGAAGTGTAAGCTGCTCGGCATCTACCCTTCTGCAGGCAGAGGTAGCAGATGTTTATGTTTTTATTAACTAGACTTGTGCATGAAATATTACTTGCGTAAGACTCGACAGCTGAAGACCAGTTGAAAATTACTGAGCCTGCAACAGTGCCAGCCGAAAACATGGTAGACAGGGACAAGTTCCTTTAAATGTTCCTTCAGTGGCACACGTGTGGCCCCAATGCATAAGATTCCCTCAAAACGGGCACTGTGGATGCACCAACCCTGCAGACCAGTACGCTGGGACCCAGAGAAGCAGCCCTTTCCTTGTGACCTTTGAGGATCTCCAGGGACCTCAGACGTGGAATGCTGCTCTAGGCAGAAAAGTTCAGGCTGTCTGCTGTGTCTGGGCGGTAGACAGCTAATTGCAGAGGGTAGGGAAGGGAAAAAAGGAGGAGGGTTGGGGCCCTGTGGTACTAAGAGGACAAGACAGACACCACCTGCCTCCAGCAGTATTTGCCGCAGCTAAAGGGAGAGGGGCTGGTCAGAGGGCACTTACTCTGCCACAGAACTTGCCAGATATACCCATTTTCCCAGAATTAAGCCAATCCATGGCACTCAAGGGTGAGAATCTTTATTTCCAGGTAGAGACTGGGCATGCTCAGGGTGGGGTAGGTGAAGTGGGAAACAGTCTTTTCATGGTGGTGCAGCTGTTCATCTCCCAGGCCTTAGTTACCTCCTGTCTGCATTCTCCTCGGTAGCTATACCTGGATCCAGTCGCTAGTCCTCACCCTCACTGCTAGGTCCTAGCGGGCACAGCCAGGGCCATGTTTACACGCAGCTCCCCAACTCTGGGATCTTAGTTTGGCAAGTGAATGTGTTTAAGCCTCATGTTGTTGTAACCTATAAACTGAGAAAAGCTTTAGGTGTTTCATAGCAGAAAGTAGACGTGAAACTAAATCAACTGAGACTGAAAAACATGACAGTTTCCCTTTCACTCAGTTGGCCAATGTGGCAATGTCACCTCCTTCCCCTGCCAGTCCCCCATCTTTAGCCAGCACAAGGCCCTGGCCTTGCTGTCTCCGATTCTCAGTCCTCCCTCTTTCCGGTCCTCTGCTGGCCTGTGTGTGCGTTATCTACCTGGACCCAGTCTAGGATGCTCCCTTATGTGCAGTCACAGACTTCCTGGAGCAGCCTGGCTGTTCATGGGGACCACAGGACAAAAGCAATGCAGGGTTGAGGACCCAGCGTGAAGATTGGCTGGCTTCTTAGCAGGAGCCAGGCCATGTTTGGGAACAACCAGAACTTTAGGACACTAAGCTTCTGATTGTGAGAGGCACAGAGGCCTAGGAAGGGGGTAGGAGGGGGTGAGGCTCTTGCATGGAAGAGCCAGTCTAAATTAAAGCATTTCCACTCACCTCCTTTAGCCAGTAGAATGCTGTGTGGAAAATAAAGTATAACAAACAACATAATGGTCTGCTTTAACCCCCAAGAATGTTTCTAGGCTGGTACCTAACGATCACAAAAGGACTGCTATGCCTACACTCACAGCAGCATCTACACAAGACAGTTTGTGTCCTACTCATCCGTGCATCACAGCCTTTGCCGTGTGAAAAACACACATTTCCCGCTCAGAATATTTCATTCAAAGAAGATCAGTTTTCCTCTTCGTTTTGTAAGAGTTTAAAATACATTGCCTTCCTCTTGAACTTTGTGTGATGGGGGCAGGGAGTTGTCATCTGCAGTCTCCCCCTCCCCTGCTATCAAAAGGGCATGTGTTGAAGGCATAATTCCAGCAGGAGGTGCTGGTGAAGCCAATGGGATCATAAGGACACTACCTTTGTCAATGATAGGTTCATTAATGAGTGAGCCGTCAGCATGCAGGCTGGTTGGAGGAAGTATGCAGGTCATTGAGAGCATGTCTACAAAGAATGTACATAGTGCCTGGCCCCACTGCTGCCACCACCATCACCTCCTCTTCCTCTTCTTTCCCTCCCTGCTTTCCAGCTATAGTGAGGCTAATGGCTTTTCTCTGTCATGCCCTTCTGCTGTAATGTCTCTAGCTTGTCACAGGCCTACCAACAATGAGGCCAGTCCACCAAGGACTACAAACCCTAAAATGCAGAGCCAAATCCAATCTCCCTTTTTTTCTAAATTGCTTCTTTCAGATCGCTTGTCAAAGTGACAAAAAGTGATTAATACACAAGGGCCATATGATGGTGGTCTGAGGAAGAGTTTAAGTATACAGATTGTTTTCCAATTGAATATGAATGGGGTCCTTTTCCCAGGGGAGTGCCTGGTCAGACCCTCCCGGAAGAAAACAGCAGGGACCCTGGAGCACTGGCTGCTAACTATGGTGGTCCCACTTGGCCAGGCTGAACACAGGCCACATCCTCATCTGAGTTGGCAGAGACTCCAGCAGATGACACCTTTGCTTTTGGTGCAGGCACAGGAGGCATTAGACTGGGTCTTTGACCCCTGGATGCTGTAGTTGTCTGAAGCCCTACAGGACCCAAAGGGCAGAGCTCATGGAGATCCAGGGTGCTCTGGAGCTCCCAAAGGCTTGGAAACTGACTTCCTCCAGGCTGTCTTTGAAAACTCATCTGTTATCTCTACTCAGCTTGTCCGGCCGGAGCTGAGTGACATGCTCCAACAGTGCAATGCAAAACTGCGGGCTTTGTTTTCCTTCGTTTCTTTATACTCTTCAGGAGACAGGACCAGGGCACGGGAGGAGATAAACCAGTTAGGAACTAAGAAGGCACTGCTTTGGTAAGACTTGGTGATAGCCTTAATCACGGCACTGCCTAGGGCAGGATCTTCGGGAAAGAGGCCAAACATGTCCTTTATGAAGCTTCTGCTTCATTCAAAAGCAAAACCAGAACATGAGATCATAAGCTGTGCTTTAGTTACTGTTTACTTTGGAGAAATGATCACAGAAGTGTGTGGACACACAGGACACGAGCACCAGGACACTAGTGCGATGACCAGGTGTCCGTACCCTCTGGTAGGACTCCAGCTTCAGAAGATTAGGGATGTACCAGTAAGACAGTATGGCAAACATGGATAGCTTCCATTTCTGCCGGGACAGTCCTGGAACTCTATCGACTATTCTGTAAGTAATGCACAGTTCTGGTCTGGATGTCCTTCCTGAGAGCTCCTGCTGATGGAGAGGGGTTTGCTGCCGTAAGGAGGGTACTGCAAGGCCCTCAAAATTGTCCCTAATCCACACTTCACAAATATCTCCACTCAGTTCCACATGTGGCCCAGAGAGTTTCCCAGTAACATGAACCTCTGTGTCTCCCAACCTCGTTTATACAAAGTAGGGACTCACACACACTCAAAAGTGTTCATGGATTTCGACATTGTCCCCTGAGACAGAACCCACTTTATAGACTAGAAAGTGGCAGAAGTCATGAGGGGCGTCAGAAATCGGGACATCAAAGGTTTAAGCTTTCCATTTCTTTATGTCCTTTGCTATGCCAGGACATTCAGGTCAGCCCCCTCTTCTGGATCCCCCATCTCCTTGTAGCTCTTGCAATCGGCTAATCTGATTCCACTTCAGCCCCCTCCAGCTCTGGACCACCTTAAGTCATGACTGGTCTTTAACAGCTCCTTTCCACGTTCTCAGCCACCTCTTGAGCCTTCTCCCATCCTCATCCCCATGCCTACCCACCACCCACTTAGCAGTGCTGACTTCTCTCCCATGTGCGCGGATATGAGCGAAGTGTCCAGCTTTCTTCTCCTTGCCACCGTCTTCCCTTCTGCACTCTACACACTTCCACTTCGAGCCTCTGTTTTTGCTGGACTGTCTTCGTTCAATCAGGTGTCATAAGAATAAACTAACTACATGACCAGTCCTTGCCTGCACCATTCAGCATATACTCTGATAGATGGTTTCAACCTAATCTACCAAAGGTTTTTTTCTTTTTCTCCTAATGCCAAGGACCAAGCCCAGGCTTGTGATAGGCAAGTGCTCCACCACTGAGTTAAGTCCTCAGCCCCACTCAGACACCTTGTTGTTTGAGATCCTTGCTCTGTAGCTTATGCTGCCCTCAAACTTGTGTTTCTCCTGTCTCAATCCACTAATAGTTTCTCAACTAAATCTACCATGGGAAAATCAGATGCAGCCTATATAGAGTGAGTTTCAGAGAATATTTTCAGCTGTCCACAGATGCAAGATCTACAGTTGTGGTTCAAGGTGCGGAGACATGCGAGAGCCCACTCAGGACATCCCAGAATAGATAGTAACACATGCTTAAACTGTGCCACACACACAAATGCTGAGCAGACCCAGGCAGATGATGTCCCAGAGAAAACCAGGTATGTATAAATCTATTGACGTAGGCCCTGACAGGGAGCCTCCATGTTGGGAAGACTGATGGGCCATACTGTAACATGCCCCTCCCCATGCCTGCCATGTCTGAGGCTGCACACTCACTTCTACAGCAGTCAGTGTCCTCCACCACATTAGGTGGACTAGCTGCTGCACATCTGCCTCTCCCACGGCCAGCTGTGTGATTTGTATGCGTCACCTGCCCTCTCTGTGTCCTCGGAGTCCTCAAGTAGAAGTAATAGTCTGTCACTATATCATGTTAAGGTTGTCTCAAGCCTTGAATGATGAAGACCAGTGTACGAAACTACACCTGGTCAGGGTTACTATTGTTAGGTTCAACTGCTAGTGGGCATGCGGATTGTTATTGCCCAGTTTCATTTTGTTAAAAGAAGCTAAAAATCTAGTGTTCTTATTTTCGTGTGTGCGTGTGCACGTGCATGTGTGAGAGAGAGAGAGAGAGAAAGAGAGAGAGAGAGAGAGAGAGAAAGAGAGAGAGGAGAGAGACTTTTTTTGCATGACTTTTCTAATCTTGAAACATTCCCTGTTTTTAAAGAACTGTTTAAAACTGTTTGCTGCCCGCCAGCTGCAGCACATCTGGACTATTGCCTAAGATTTCCCGCCAGTGTCTCCTGGGCTGTGTCCTGGGCCCCCTGCTCACCTCAGCATGTTTCGGGAGGAGAAAGGACACCGGCAGGGGTGAGACAGGCTGGAGCAGGAGTGGGGTTGCAAACGGAAGGGTGTGTGTCTAGGTAGTAATTCCAGCTCTGATTGACGGGTGTATTGAGTTCGTTTCTGCAGGTAATTGCTTAAATCTTACTGCAGCGCTAACACAGCGTCTGCTACGTGTGTCATCAAGATCACGCAAACTTGTAGCGGAGTATTTAGATGATTTACTAGATGCAGTCTCTGATTCAATCAGAGTGGCATTGGATGCGATCAGTGAGGCCTCTCATCTGACTGAGCGTCCATGGAACTCGAAGGTCATACATTTGATTTTGCAGGCTGATGTACCCAATTTGCAAGCTGAGTGACGGATCTAGTCCACGCTGAAGAATCCCAATTCTCCCATGCCTAGCATTTGCCTCGGTGTGTAATGCATGAATTTTAACAATAAAACTAGCCTTTGGGTTAGTGGCACAGGTCCTCCCCATCTACGTGCTGTGTGACTGCTGCAATCCCCCAGGCAGGCTTGCCTTGGGTCATCACAGGAACACAAGGACAAAGAGGGAGCAAATCTGTCTCCATGTTTCACCTAATGATGGCATCTAATAATGTCCTCTAACTTCTATCATCACCATTCTGAGATTCGTAGGTGGTCTTCTGTCTTGCTTGGCAGTCCATGGCCAGGACACTGTGTTGAGAATCTGACATTTGGTAAGGTCCTTATGCAAGCCCTCCCAAGACTAGGCACTGTGGGTTTTCATACCATTTTCAGGGTCAATTTTTCAGGTTCCTGTAGTAAGAAGGTGCGGGCTATGTTCCCAGCATCTGAGAGGAGTGTGGACCCTTTCCTGGCGCCAGGCTCCCGGCTGCTTGGCTAGATTTTGGCCCTGGCTAGCTTATACCCGGAATAATTACGCACAAACTGTATTCATTTAAATATTGCCTGGCCCATTAGTTTTAACCTCTTATACATATTAGTTTAACCCATTATCTAGTAATCTGTGTGTCACAACGTGGTCGTGGCTTACCGGGAAGATTCTAACCAAAGTCCATCTTGGGCTGGAGAAACATGGCATCTGCCACACTTCCCTTCTCCCCAGCTTTCTGTTCTGTCTACTCCACCCACCTAAGGGCTGCCCTATCCTACAGGCCAAGGCAGTCTCTTTATTTAACCAATGAAAGCACAGAAATGCAGAAGGACCCTCCTACACCAGGTTCCCTGGGCTAGATAAGAAGAGTTCTCTCACTGAGCAGTTTCTCAGCTCCTTCCCAGTCATCCATGTTTAGTCCCAGGTTGGATAGGAACGTCCCTTCCCGACAGGAGCTGCTCAAGTGTTCTCCCTTCTTCCTGGAGTGTCCACCTATCCCTCACGGCAGCCCCCCTCCCTTGCCCCCTTCTCAGCCCAGCCTGTGGAGAGTACCATCCTCCCAACAGAATCTTCATGATGGCCTCATATGAGCAGTCCTGTAGCAGGAGGTCTCTTCAGCTCTCTCCGGAAGCTGGCTTAGCACTGGACACGTGCAAGACATGTGAACTTGGAGGAGGAATACAGAAATAACAGGCGCAGTGATTAGCATGTGCAGAGCTCCAGGTTCAGTTTGTCTTTTTATGAATAAAGTTCCAGTGCTAGGCTAGGCATGGTGAACAGGGCTCTGGAATCTGTCTGGCACTCAGAAGGTGCAGGCAGGAGGGACTCAAGTCCAACGCCAGCCTGAGTTATGCAGCAAGAAAGGTCCCCATCTCAACAAACAAACAAGCAAACAAGTAAACAAAGCTGAACGTAAATAAATAAAATTCTGCTACTTTACAAGAACCATCTCTTCATCATTTCCAGTCCCCACTGCAGGTCACATGTGAGAAGAATAACCTTTCTGTTTGCATGGGGAAACTGAGGCTAGGCGAGGAGAAATGAGGCCTGTCAAGTTTCACACTGTCAGAATTAGATTCTAGTCTAGGTTTTTCTGACCCCCAAAGCCAAGCTATTAACTATTGCGTCATCATCTCTCCTCCCAGAACCAGACAGACTACCTCATCTGCGCCCAAGACAAGGAGGCTGCCATCCCTACATGCTGAGGTGGAGGAGGGGTATCCTATGGCTTATTGCAAACAGCTAGATGGTAAGCTGAGATCCATTGTGTTATTAGAGACAGGGTCCCTGAATGAAGGTTTGATCTAGCCCTGAAGGGAAAGAAGTAGAGAAATAGGGCCTTTGGCTAAGCCAGTGTCCACCCAGGACCAGCACTGCTGGCCTCATGCTGCCTCTCCTTAGTCAGGGAGTTGGGAGGCGGCGTGAGGATTACTGGTCCTTATGGTAAACTCTGTGACTCTGTATCTAGTGAACTCTGAACCCAGGAACTCTGTGTTGAAGTAAAAGGGACCTCCAACCCAGTTAAGAGACTTGAGTCAACTCAGGACTTCTTAGGGTCTTGGGCCCTGGCTCAGACTGAATCCCGGTGTTCCCATGATGATGGACTAGTTGGACATCACAGTGCTTGCTCCCTCAGCCCACATTTGATTCACAGCTCTCCCACCCACTCCTGTTACAGACTGGAGTTCCAGAGCCCAGCACGCGCCTTCAGCGTCCCACCTGCTTTCATTTAGTAGAGCAGCATTGAAGGATGACCTCATAGGCTTAACCCATCCCTACTCAAGCTCCAGGAGGACTCACCCAGTGAGACTAGTGTGGGAAGGCCATTTGGGACAGAGATCTTCTTCACGGTGGCCCAGGCCATCTCCCTCAGCCTACTGAGTTTGCCTTTGGAGGTGGTCATAGAATCAGAAGTATTACAAGTTCTCCCCTGAAGGTTGACAACTATTGCTTGGCACAGTGTGTGGTGGGGTGGAACCTGGCAGAAGGCCTGGGGCCACATCCTCTGAGTCGCAGATGAGACAGTCCCTCTAGTGTTCTGCTAGGCCACAGTTCAGCTCACTCCTCCTCTGTTCTGTCCCCAAACCCAAGGAAGCCCATGAATCAGGTGGCCTATCAACTCATTCTACAGGGCAGAGATTGCCGTTCAGGGTGTGAGGGGGTCAGCACACTGGACCAGCGAGGAGCAGACAGACATGTCCACCTCAGAGGCACAGCGTCCCTGGGTGCATGCAGTGAGCCAGATGCCTCAGCACTCCTGATCCTGAATGCGTCCATTTCTGGGGAGGAGATTGAGGCGTGGAGTGGTTAAGGGGCTTACCAAGGTCCTACAATCCTCAGTAAATGTTTGACGAATAAAGGGGGAGGGAGTGGCAACCGGGGCACACGTCCCACCATCCCACTGTGGTGAGTGACCAGGAAGCATGACAGGCCATTCGTATCAAGAACATCCCACCACCCAGGCAGAAGCCAACTCCAGCATAAGGCTGATGATGGGCCAGACAGCCAATTCCTTGGGGGCTCAGTAAGGAGCAGCTGCCTGCTCCACTCCGGCCGCTTCTAGAGGCCACAGTGGTGGCCCTGGCTGCACACATTTTCCCAGGCTGAGGCGGCAAGTGGGGGGTCCTCAAGTGCAGACAAAGAAATAGCTCAGCCCTGCAAATGGCTTTGAAAATGGGGCATTTGGGATTCCACTTGGCTGACACGCTCTGCCCTGGCCCAGGCCTTGTCCCCCAGAGACATCCCGCAGCCCCTGCTGGCCAGCTGTGTCTCCCACTGCCGCCCACACCAAAGCCCTGACCACACGGAAATGGTTGTTCATCCCAGAATTCCCCATCACACCCCTTCCCACATAGGGAGGCACAGGAGCAGGGACAATGGCAGCAGAGACTCCGGGGGTTGACTCTCCACCGATGTGGGATTATGATCCACAGGCTTGACTCAGCCTCTTGTGAGCCAGGCAAGATGATCAGAAGGGACTTTCCTGTCATTTGTTCTGAGACCGAGGGTGCTATGACATATACATTCTGCCTAGCAATGTCAGGTCACCTGTGCAGAACCTGTCAAAGGTGACCAGAGGAGGCCCAGCCACCATTATCCCAGCAAGGCTTCCAATGGGATATCTCTAGGCACACACACACTTTCCCCAAACTGGGGCGCAGACATCATTTTGAGGTGACCGCTTTCTGGCCACTCTCCATTAAGCAGCCTTTCCTAAAGCCAGTCTGTCCCAGCAAATGCTGGTGGTTTCTAGTTTCCCATAAAATGGAAGTCCTGTCTATCTTAAATGTGACTCTTCCTTTTCCCTGGGTTGTAAGATTCCCAGGGCACCAAGCACAGGATTCCAAGAAAGAATCCGGCAAGAATCAAAGGAAGGAATACCTAATACAAATGGATCATCCTTGCAAAACCCTGTTCCTCCCTGCCTGCCTACCTCCCATCTGCCCATCTCCTGGCCTGCCCACCTTCCCCATGCTCACCTCCCTCACGCCCACATCTCACACGTCAACCTCCCAGCCTGCTCACCTCCCCCATGGCCACTTCCCCCATATCTGCCTCCTCCATACCCACCTCCCCCATGCCCACCTTCCCTATGTCCACCTCCCAGCCTGCCCACTTCCCCCATGTCCACCTTCCAGCCTGCTCACCTCCCCCATGCCCACCTCTCAGCCTGCCCACTTCCCCCATGTCCACCTTCCAGCCTGCTCACCTCCCCCATGTCCACCTCTCAGCCCGCCCACTTCTCCCATGTCCACCTCCCAGCCTTCTTACCTTTCCCATGCCCATCTCCCAGCCTGCCCACCTCCCCCATTTCCACCTCCCAGCCTGTTCACCTCCAGCCTGACCACTTGTCCATCAGTCTGTCTGCCCACCTCACCTGGCCACCCCACCATTTCCTAACCTCCCCCTTCCCCTCCCCTCCCTTCCCTCCCATTAGCCAGCCTATCTTCAAATTGGAATGCAGATGTCTCCAGGACATCACAAGTGTGGATAATCAAACTGAAAAGAGAAAGCCCAATTTTCATTTTTTTGGAAAATAGAAGTTCTGATTTAGCAGGCTGGCTTTTTATATTCTTATTGTGTCAAGGCCTTCCTTCTCTCACTTTTTTAAAAAGAATTTTGATGAAATATTTCTAAGACATAGGTCTTATAAAGAACCATGCTCAACATACCAGAAAGTATACACTTGGTAAATATTTAAGGCTGTGATGAAAACAACAATAACAACAAAAACAAAACCCCTTTAGATCGCCACTTAAGAATACTCGGGAGGCTGAGGGGCTATGTATCCTTACACTCTTCAGGCAGGCAGCCTAAAGAACAGCGCCACCTTCTCCGAGGCATAGATGGGTGACAGACAGATGGGAAAGATTCCTGAGAGAAAGAGTACCCAGTGACCCTACCATGACCCCAGGCTCCACAGCAGCATCGGGGAAAGGAGGCTCCCTAGCTCCAGCCAGATGTGGGGGCTTCCCACAGGAAGAAACTGACCTCAACTCTGGCCCAGTTCTACAGAAATCCGAGTCTTAATTCCACCAACAAGGAGGTTGAGGAGCCCATGACAGAAGCCGCTGTTAACTCTTCGGGAGCATCCTACTGTGCAGACATCTATCTAGGGAAGTCTGAAGGTCAAACTGGAGAAGTCCATCCTGTGTGTGGGGACAGACGGAAGGTGACAACAGAGAGAGAATGCAGGGAGTTCCTGTGGGCCAGGCAAGCTTCAGGAGGGTGGATCTGGTTTTGACAAGGCCTCCAGCTGAGAGGACTCCCTGTCAGACGCAAGGCAACTCCAGCAAAAAGGATGGAGGTGGCCCAGAAAGAAGAGCAGGTTAGACTCTGTCTGTAAGACTGTGTCTCCCGTGCCGAGGAAAGACACAGCGGGGACCTTGAAGGATCCACAGACATAAACAAAAATGCATTCCAAAAAAATGAAGCCAACATTTATTTCTACCTGGGGACCTATGGTCCTCATGGCCACACTGCAACCAACCAGCCAGGAAGGAAGTCCACCCTTCCCCTGCTCCCACTCCAAGAAGCCAGGACTGCAGTCAGTAAAAAAGAAGGCCCCGACAGCCCTCTCTGCTGCTTTGAGCTCAATGGGACCTGTGGGACACAGGTCTAAGCTTTGCTATAGACTGAACTGAACTGGGCTTTTTTTTTTTTTTTAACACTTTGACACTATGGGACAATGCAGAAAAGGGCTGTTTGCACGTTGCCCATGGTTGAGATGGTGAATGCTAACTCATAAGGTGGCAGTGTCTGAGTTAGTGGCATGCTCACGTAAGTGGGGTCAGTGTCCTGTCAGATGGAGAGTACCGTGGAAGAGCTCACTCAACCCCTTCCACCAAGGACAGGTGGAAAATGACCTCTGTGAACCAGGAAGTGGCCCCCTCCCCAGATCTGAAGCTGCCTGCAAATTGATCTTGGCCTTCCCAGCCTCCACACAACCAATGAGAAATTAATTTCTGTGCTTTATAACCCACTTAGTTTATGGCATTTCTTTATGACCCAAACGAACCAACACAGTGAAGGACCTCTCCAAAGCTGGGCCATTGCCTAAGCCTGGGATGGGCACATGGCGGTGAAGCTTTGTGAAGGCAGCCTTCTTCTTCTGTTTCCCATAGGGTCAGACACACAGCAGCCAAATGGGAGCAGGTACGGTGAACAGCTCCTGTTGGGGTCCAGAGAAGGTACCCATGGAAATAATGCCCCTGTGTGATGGAGGGCAAAAGAGCAGGGCATGACAGTCAGCATTAGAGGGAATGACAGCATGCAGAGGTGGGCACAGGACACCAAAATGTAGTACACATTGACCACTAGTGGTGAGACCAGTCTCTGGACAGACCACAGAATGTTCCTTCTGATGTTCCTGACCTGACAATGCAGGAACCCCCAGTGCTATCAGGGGGCTGAAACACATTTAGAGAGCCACAGTTTAAGTGGGCAGTGCAGCTCAGTGCAAGGAATTTGTTATAGAAATTCTGAAGCAAGAGTGGATTTTGAGTGATAGCAGGCTTATGGTACTAAAGAGAGATACAGGGAAGAAGGTGGTTGCCTATATCCAGGGACGAATCCTGGTAGCATTCCAAACTATAAAGACCCCAGACCAGGGGCCTAGGGACAAGTAGGCATAAGTAGTCATAAACTTCCAACAGAGTCCTTGTAGCAAGCCTGGGCTTGGCCTCAACCTCTGCTTCTAAGTGACCTTGCTCTGGGGATTCAGACAGAGACTTGGGATGCACATGGCAGCCTGTACCCTGGTCAGTTATATAGTTCTATTTTATTCTTTTTCTGGTTGGCTTCAGGGCCAGTGTGTGTCCACACTGAGAGAGAGAGAGAGAGAGAGAGAGAGAGAGAGAGAGAGAGAGAGAGAGAGATATCTCATGGCTCTCAGGAACTCCAAGTACTGAGTACTAGTGTTTCCAGCTCTACTAAATGCTGGTCCCTGAGGCTCACACTAAGTCATCTGATTACTGCCCTCCACCCCCACCCCTGCAATTAGGTATCTTTCATGTTTCTCTGTCACAGGGTGGGCAGGCAGGAAGGACAAAATTCCTATCAGGGAATTGAAACTCTCCCCTCCTGGCCTCGCTGCACTATGAGAAAGAGTTGGCCTTGCCTTCAGTCACTGGCCCCTTATACCCCCCCTTTTCCAGTAGAGCCTGTTCCTCAGCCCCTTTCATTGTGACTTCTGCCCCTCCCCTGGGGCAGGGGGCATGACAGGCAGTGCTCACAAAGGGGCCATGGTATTAGTCAGCTTGGTTGTCCCAGCAGGCGACCACAGACTGGAGGCTCACACAGCAGATGTTTGTTTTCTCACAGTCTGGAGCTGGATGTCTAATCAAGGTGGCAGGAGGGTCGGTTTCTGGTGACTTGCAGGTGGCTGCCTGCTCGTGGGTCCCTCATGACGCCTTCCCTCTGTCACATGCCCTGAGAAATCTCTGTGGTATGAAAAGCCTCAGCCTCGTGACCTGATTTAACATTGCTTCTGCAAAGGTTCTGCCACCAAGTACAGTGGAACTGGGATGCTCAACTCCAACTCCACACCATCCCTGAAGTGTCCCTCAGCTGCTCGCAGTCCAGAGCTCTCAGTACATGGTACCAGTGCTTTCTTGATGAAAAAAAAGTCATCCTGGAGAAGAGCTTGACTCGTCCTTCCTCAGTCCTCAGAGTCTGGGGAAGCAAGTGCTGCTTCTAGCATTTTCCTCACCTTTTCTTTACTCCTCAAATCTGATCTGCAGCTCACACCTCTTTCAATGCCCAGCACTGGTATCGCCCTCTCAATCAGGACAAAATCCTCCCTATCTCTGCTGAGAGATGCTACGCATTTTGGGCACTACAGGGTTCATAGGTCAACAGGAAACTAATAGGCCAATGTCAGAAAATAATTCAGGTGGGAGGTGTAGGACAGATGTCCATGGCACAGAGCACATTTCCAATCACTATTCTCTGGTCCCACATGGGGGCAGGAAATATGTATTCACAGGCATTGCAGATGGGAGATGTGCAATGAGGGATGTGTAATGTGGGCATCCTGATTCCTGTGTGGAATGTAGCTGCTTCTAGCATGCTAGAATCCACTAGTGCACTCCAAACAACTCAGACAAGAAGATGGAGGCACAAGGCTAAAAGGGCACCAAGGGAGACTGAGAGGTACCTCCTGCCTTAAGACACTGATGGCCTTAAGGGAGAGTCAGCTACGTAATTAGCTAACCATAGTACAGACGAAGTGCCCGGATTAAATTATGTATCATATGCTTCCGGCTCCCTAGAAGAGATACATTTATTCTGCCTGGGAAGTATGGACACATTAGAGAGGAGAAAACTGGGGCACAGAGAGTACCAAGGTGGAGATGTTTGCCTGAAGTCAGCGACACAGTCCGGCAGACATCATCAGGGTTGGGTGCTGGGCCAGTGCTCTGTCCCTCCAAGGTTTGGGATACTCCTTGCCCTGCCTCCTCTCTGGCAACTCTGATACTTAGCATCCTGGGAGAAGATGCTGGCAGGGCCTCTCCAGAACCCTGGTCTGGGTCTCTGGAATGGAGTCAGGTGGCTAATGCCTTCTGTGCGCTAAAGTCTCCTGTGCAGTGTGGCAGAAGTCAGCAAGGGGGGCTAGAGTGCACCTGGACTGGTCTCCAAGCAGACAGGAAGTGATGCCTCCTGGGCTCATCTCAGCAGCTGTTGCTTGCTTGGCATGGTTCAGACAAACAGGCAGATGTCCTCAGGGCGACCTTCCTGACTCAGAGAGTTTGGGAACTGAGGTATTCACTCCCGGGGGGGGGGGGGGGGGGGGCGGGAGCAAGGACAGGACACAAGCTGCTGACTCATTTCTTCTCACTGCCTCCCTGTCCTGATTGTTAAGGCCTTGGAGAGAGCTGGGAGATGAGGGCTCTGCCTCAGGATGAGCTTCAGGATAGAAAGACACTTTCTCCATCCCCTGCCCATGTTGCCCTCCCCTTCGAAAGATGGCAGCAGGTGGTGAACAGTGCCATGCGTTCAGGACACAGAGGTCTTTACAACAGAGTGACAAACAGGCCCGCTGTCACAATGGAAAGTTCCACACGTGATCTCCTGAACTGTAGCCAAAGATAAGCACACTAAAAATACCATTAAACATTACCTTCACATTATGTGCAGAAGGTATGTAAGAAAACTGGACAAACACGGCATTGATTCGAAGTCTTTCCTTCCCAGGCCCTCACTGCCCATCACACTCCCTCCTGGTGAGGACAGCAATAACTTTGGAACATGGACTAAAGGGTAAGCTGCTGTCCCCCGAGGGTGACCCTGGCAGAGTCACCACGTCAGTTCCTCCCCAGAGTGCTCAGCTTGTTTGGCTCATGCAGAGTTTGTTCACAATAATGGGAAGCTCTGGGGCTGAGAGGACTAAGCTGAGACTGTGCAAAGCAAGTGTTAGCAGCTAGTGTGTTACTGGTGTCAAATGAGTGGCTTTGTTGTTGTTGACAGTTTCTCCATCCTTCTCATAGACTGAAGAAAGCCCTCCTTTGTTCTGAATGCTGCTAACGCCCTGTTACTCCTACTGTGGTCCTGAAGGAGCACAGCCACCTGGGAACTCATTAGAAAAGCAGACCCTGTCCTTGCCCCAGAGCCCAGGATCTGGACCTGTGCTTCAATAATGCTACCATGCGATTCACAGGGGTATCAATGTTGGAGACAAACTGCAACTCCGAGAGCACATGACTGACCTTTGGCTCTGCCTCATCCCTTCCTGATCCCAGTCAGGATGACTCTGTCAAAAGCATAGCCAAACCCATCATCGTAGATTTATCCAGAGTCTATGTCCTTTCTCGAAGACTCACCATTTGGCCAGGGTAGACTAGGCACGGAGCATCATCAATGTGAAGGACATACTGAAGTAGGGAATGGGAAAGCATCAGAGAAGTAGTCCTAGCAAGTGGTCGGGGCAAAGCAGATGTGAAGGGAGGCTGCGTGACGTACTTATATCTAAGCTTTTGTTCAACTTGGCCGCCGTATGGATATTGCAGGTGAGAGGGGAGAGAAAGGAAGGACAGCCCCAAGTTTCTAATTTGGAGTAATAATAGGCTGGCACTATTTTTATAAAAAGCAAGGTAGGACAGAAGGAGGACGAAGAGAAGAAGATCAAGGCAAATAAAGTGTGTCTTCCATTTGGGGTTTGTGTTGTGTTTCAATGGAATATCAATTAAAGGGTTTTAATAAGAACAGTGAGGTTCTTGTGGTGTTTAATTCACATCCCTTTGTGGAACTTACTACTCTGTAGAGTGCTGAGAGACTCAGGAGTTAAAATGCCTTGGCTTCAAATCTGAGCTCTACTCTTTAGCAGCTGGGTACAAGTTGATCATCTTCTGGAACCTCCACTGGAATATTTAAACACTTGCCTGTCTCCACTGGAACATCCGCACACTTGCCCATCTCCACTGGAACATTCTCACACTTGCCCATCTCCACTGGAACATCCGCACACTTGCCCGTCTCCACTGAAACATCTGCACACTTGCCC
>JAQHUG010000238.1:2346901-2379366 GCA_028555095.1 Dicrostonyx torquatus | reverse complement strand
TCTCCACTGGAACATCTGCACACTTGCCCGTCTCCACTGGAACATCTGCACACTTGCCCGTCTCCACTGGAACATCTGCACACTTTCCCAACTCCACTGGAACATCTGCACACTTGCCCATCTCCACTGGAACATCCGCACATTTGCCCGTCTCCACTGGAACATCTGCACACTTGCCTGTCTCCACTGGAATATCCGTGGACTTACCTGTCTCAGAAGATTGCAGTCAGACTTAATTTAAGTCTGGTGTATAGTGTATAGTGAGCATCCGATAAATAGAGAACATCATGGCAATTACCTATTTGTGTCCGTTCCCAAAGAAATGGTGAGGTCCTTAGGGACAGGGGCAACTACAGCAAAAGCCTTTGTGTCGACTAGCACAGAGAAGGTATGTCATACGGACCAAAGAGACCATAACAGATGTGGTTCATTAGGGGAGGCCCAGGAGACCAGCAGAGTACCAGATGAATACAGATGTTGTGCCCCTTTCCAAATGTTCTTCCCTTCCCTGCTCCCTTTTTCCTAATGACAGCTTACTGACTTCTAAGTAATGAGAGCCTTTGCTCGTTCTTCTTGCAGTCTAAGCTCATTTATGGACTACTCTACCAACTGAATCTGCTTCTCAGGAAAAAAAAAATCTACTCTCTGCAGGGGTTGGTACTGTCCCTCTGTGCCCAAGGAACAGCCACCTCTGAAGATTCTGCTATTCATTTGACCACGACAGCATGCACATCACTGCTGCCTCCAGAGGTTAGGCAGCAAGCTGAGTTTTGGTAACGTCAAGTGCATGCCAGCTCTGGAGCACTAGCCTGTCTCAGAGGATGCCGGGAAGACAGTGAATTGTGATAGATTAGAGTATGGGTGACAACTGAAGACAACAGAGGCTATTGAAAAGAGATGGGGCACCCTCAGGCCTGGGGCACCCACCCAGCTTAGGATCAACAGAGCTGAGGTAGAACTCAGACACCCACCCAAGAAGGAGCGGAGAATCAGGCATGAGTTTCAGTCAGGTGGTGACTCAGGTTGATTCTTTAGACTTGGGGCTCAAGCTACAGATTGGGTACTCCCCATAGTCCACCTACCTTTGCCTTCTGATGAGCTGATAGCCAAGAGCACCTAAGCACAGTTTGCTGAACACACGAGCTTCATGAGCTTACTTACAGGAGCATGGGTGACAACTGGGAGCTGCCTCTCTGAAAAGTCACAGTCCAGTACAGGCCACTCATAGGCAGCTATACTACCAAGAAGTCCCCTTCCCAGACACACTTCTACTATAGCACCCCAAGGAAAGAGAATGCTAATCATTTTGTTCACGGTAGGTCTAGCTATTACAGTACAGCTGTGCTTACTTCATGGCCAGCTAAAGGCCAAAGTCACAAGTCACTCAGATCTCTGCTCACAATGGTCACGCTAGCCCCAATGGCAATGCCACACTGCATGCCTTAGTAAGACACCTCCCTCAGTCATCTTAGCACCAGCAGCCAGTGTCATCTGCTGGAGTGGGTGCTGAGGGACACCTGAACAGGTGCAGGCAAATAAAAAGGTGCCAGCATCAAATGCACTTTCCTTGAGGCCATTTGGATCTATTTACGATCTCTCCAAGGATGCACAGGAGAACAGGTGGTGAACTGAGGGGCTCCTTGAAGAACTCAGTGTGCAGTCTCACAGTCATGGCTAAAAGGGGTTCACACACTGCTGGTCCATGGTGTGGCACCCACTGATGGATAATCCTTCCAATCTTTTCCACATATGGAGCTACTGACCTGTTGCTTCCTGTTTGTGTGCTACATATGTGTCCATGGGTCACAATTCTAGGTGGCAGAGACAAGCTGGCTTGTAAAACAATTTCATATGAACGTCTCGGTCACTTGGGGGGCATGGTTTATGCACCACTAGGTACCAATTATCAGCTACAGGCTAAGAGTGCCATGTGGGCCACTTTTCAAGGCCCATCCAGGCAGTCTACAGAGGTGAAATTGGAATGCTAGTGGGATCCTGGATTTTGCTCCCTTGCAACCATTGAGAGCGAGGGGTTGAAAGAGTTCATGGGAGTTTCAACTCCTTCCTGTGTAACAAGCTTGTGTGTTTGTCTGTATGTACAAGTACATGTCTGTGCACATGTATGTGTGGATATGTATGCATGTGTATGTACACATACGCATGCATTTTGTGCTCACCGCCTTTCCTTTGTAGGTCAGAGTCACTTCAAAGAGGAGCAATATTTCTCAAATTTATTTGATGAAATTTGCTTTTAGGAAGGTTCAATATTGGAATTTCAAAACTGCCCTAGGAGCTTCTCCATACCACCCCACCCCCAACCAGTGTCAAGGCTTCAACCCTTTTTGTGTAAAGGTTGTTCTGTTAATTAATTAATTACTGTAAGGGGCTTTCTGGAGTAATACATAAGAAAACCACATCCCATTCCTTTTGCTTTCAATCCCTCAAAGTGCAAGTGGGTTTGGAATGCCCTGCTCAGTGTCCTGCCTGGTCCTCCACTAGGCCTCAGGTCACACTGGGGCTCCAGACACTTGGAAGGAAAGGAAACCACTGGACTTTAAAAGAGAACTGAGACAAGAGAATTTCAACCCACACTGAAGAGCCCCACATGTTCTGAATGTCTACATCATTTTGCCATTTTAAACATTTTCCTCTTATTATAAAAGTCATGCATGCTCTTTGAATATCATTTAGAATACAAACATAAAATAATCACTTGTCTATAATCCAGGGGACCCTTATCATTTTCTCCCCCTGTTCTGGGAATTGAATCACAAACCTCAGGCATTCTGGGTAAATTCTCTACCACTGAACTAAGTGGCCAGTCTTTTTTTCTTTAGAAGAAAAAGAAGGGTTTCACTAAGTTGCCCAGGCTGGCCTTGAACTTGGGATTTTCTGCCTTGGACCTCCTAAGGAGCTGGGGCTTTTGTCTATGCCATCAACCCATGCCCAGCTCACTCTGAAGTATATATATATATATATATATATATATATATATATATATATATATTTTAAGATTTTTTTTACTATAGTGATAAATGATAGCACCCTGCCTACATTATCAAATATTTCATATTACTTGAATATAAATGTAGTTCATGATGGGGTCCAATGTACTACTGTCACAGCCTTGTGCTGCACGGACTTTCTGGCCTCTTCCAGGTTTTAAGAGTCACTAGTACTAGTTCAAGCACTTCTTTTCCTGTTCAGCTACGTGAGATCCAGTTTCTGTTGTTTTCAACTAAGAATCCTGGTGGACACACCCAGTCCAGCTGTTCCCAGCTGTCACCATTTAGGAGTGTGGTATGGTGAGCAATGGCACAATTCTGTGCATTGCCTGATTAGTTCCTTGTCACTACTCTTAAGAAGCGGAATTCCTGGGTCCTAGCCTTCACAAGTGTGGGGGCGTAGCTCAGGGAAACGCACTACACTGCGCAGGAACCTCCATGCTGCTGTGAGAAGGACCCGGAACAAGGTGCTGACTGGGAAGCGTGGAGCTCTACACACAGCAGTTTCCAGGGTCACTACTCCCTCAAGGACAGAGCTGGGCCTCTTGTCCCCAGTTACAGAACCGAGACATTGCAAAGCTACTTGAGATCCAGCGGGATGCTCTGCCACCCTTGTCCCTCTCCATACAATCACTCCGCTCGTCCCCTCCAGGCTCAGGATGGGCCATGTCACAGGCTCCTATTGAGTTCACATCAGCAGGAGTTAGGACAAAACTGAAGCATGAGGCCATGGTATTGATCTCTCATCCTTCTCCCCGAAAGGCCCTCTGCTCAACTGAGCATGTCTAGCTCAGGTCAACTTTATTCTCGTCTAGGTTGGAGAGTTTCTCCCTCCACTTGCCTTCTGTAAGCCTAAGGACAGCAAAGGCTCCATGAATCACGCCCTTCATGGTTTTCTCCGGGCCCTTCTCTTTGTCTCCGTCTCTTTTCTATTGATATACTCACAATAGAGTGAGTCTGCCTAGAGCCGAAACACACTTTTCCCCATCACCCTATATTGCACACACATGTATTCCCCACAGAAACCAGTGCCAGTGCCAGTGTGCTTCAGAGAGCGCTGGGATGAGAGTCAAGTCATGGTCTTCGAGGTGGCCTCAGACCTCTTGCTTAGTTTTCTCATCTGAAAGCTGAGGAACTAGACTAGACGTTGTCAAATTCATGGATCCCAGGAGAAAGGACAGAAAAACGCCTGCCAGAAGATACAACATTTCCATGTATCCCAAGACTCTTCTGTAAACCACTGTGTGCATTATCTGTGATGGAGAAAAGGGAGTCTCTTTGGAAGCAGAGTTGGGACCTTTTATCCCTACGTATTCAGAACCTTTGCTGTTTGTACTTGTCCGCATTTGGATGGCAAAACAGTCTATCCTCTGTGGAAATTATGACTTAGTTTTCCAGCTGGTCTGCCAGTTGCCAAGAAATGTCATCTGAATATCATTATTTAATCAAAGATTAGTCCACGCCTGTGACATACGCTGCAACTATTATCTTCTTTGATTCTTGACATAAGCGCACATTTTCTGCCGAGATTAGACCTGTATTTGTACAGACCAACGATGTCTCTGCCTCTACTAACAGGCCAAAGTAGAGTCTGCTGACCCAGAGAGGTTGTGGCCTTTTGTATCTCCACGTACATGAATGTGTGCTAGGGTGTATATGTGGGTAGGAAGCACTCTCTGTGAGAGTGTGGAGCGCCTTATTTTGGCAGTGCTGAGGATCAAATATAGGGCTTCAGGCATGCTAGGCAAGTGCTCTACCACTGAGCCGCGCAGTCAGTCACTCCTGAAGCCATTTCTCGGAAAACGCCACAGAGAGAACTGGCCTCAGTCACTGAGCTTGTCATCAAGGCCTCTTATTTTAACAGCTGATTTTCAGGATGGTGTTGTTTTTCAGATTACAGCATATTTGAAACAAAATTCAACCAAGCCCCTGAGAGGCAGAGGAAGGGACAGGACAGTGTTCACAACCTACCAAATGGAGACTTCTAGGTCAAAGCAAGGGAGAAGAGGGCAGGGGGCTTGAGCTCAAGCTAAGAACGTTGGCCTGGGTGCTGCGAAATTCTACAGGAGATGACTTTAGACTGTCCCCACACAGTCCGGTGTAGCCCGAATTCTAATTGGTCTTAATAATAAAAACCCAGGGTCAGATATTGGGGTAGACGCTGAAAGATCAGAGCAGTAAAGGAGTCAGCCACTGGAGAGACCTTTTACCTCTACCAAATCCTCAGACAAAAGTGAGCAAGATCCCGTCTCTATGAATCCTCAGACTGCAATGAGCTCCTACCTCCTCCCACCTTACATTCCTCTCTCTGTCCAGCCAGATCCCTTCCTGTCTCCACCTACCTAGTGCTGGGATTAAAGCCACCACTTCCTGGCCTCTGTGGCTAACTAGTGGCTAGCGCCACACTCTGATCTTCAGGCAAGCTTTATTTGTTATAGCACAAACAGAACATCCCCACAGTCCGGATTATCTCCAGTCATGTGACATACAAGTAGCCTCGCTTAGTGTTGTCAGCACTTTCTAGAACATCTGTCTGGAGCCTTTTTTTATGCAGTTCATGTGACAATTTAGTTCACACTGATTCTAGTGAATCAAGGTCCCCGCTACAGGGTTCTCAAAGTAGAGCTCATTACAAGGTTGGCGCCTGCCCCCTTGTTCTTGAAGTTTCTTTGGACCCTTTCATCTTTTTCAGTCTCTTCATTTCTGCTAGCGCAAAGGGACAAGTTGTAACCAAGCACCTAGCAGCATCATTGAAGGTCTGAATGGCTGTCAGAAAAGAGAAGCACTGTAAGTGGGGTTGCTTGTTTGTTTCCCAGCCACCCAGGCCCAAATAATCAGACAAAAACTATGGTAATTATTACAACACTGTTAGGTCAATGACTCAGGAATGCTTTTAGCTAGCTCTTACATCTTTAATTAATCCATTTCTATTAATCTATGTATTGCCACAAGACTGTGGCTTACGGGAAAGTTTCCAGGTCCTTCTCCTTCTGCAGCTACATGGCATCTCGTTGACTCTGCCTTCTCTCTGTGTATCTCTGTTCAGATTTCCCACCTGACTTTACTCTGCTAAGCCACTGGCCAAAACAGCTTTATTCATTAACCAATAAAAGCATCACATCACAGAAGGGCGTCCCACATCAAAGCACAATAACAAAAAGTAGGACCTGGAGCCTGGAGAGGTGGCTAAGTGATTAAAGGCACTGGTTACTCCTGCAGAAGATCTAAATTCAGTTCCCAGCATGCATATGGTGGTCACAACTGTCTGTAACTTCAGTTCCAGGGGCATTAACACCCTATTCTAACTATCAGGGACACCATGATTATACAGGATACACAGTCATACCTTCAGACAAATCAGGCATACACATAAAATTGAAAAAAAAAGAAAACAGAAAACACTTGGTAGTATTGTTTACTTGGCTCTTCTCAGACAGACACAGATGAGGCAAGAGAAGTCACTGGCTTTTTTATTTAAGAGACAATAGTAATGGAGAACCTGGGTTTACCAAGTAGAAATTTTCATAATTTATTTATGAAATTTATATTTATATTTATTTATTTTCCACTTCCATTTCCCCATCTTTTCCTCTTTTCAAAGCTGGCCCATGAATGTGACAACTCAAGAGCAAAGGAAGTTATAACAATAAACAACAGGATCTTCTTGCTAGGGCTCCTATCTTTCACTGGCTATCTGGAATGTCATGGGCATATAGGCACACTTAAAAAAAATGAGAGTGCTTGAGTGTGGAGGTGGAGGAATATGGTTCCCAAAGTAAATCCTCCAAATAATCTTTGGAAAGAGGGGAAGGATTGCCCTTGTATATGTTATATAATAACACAAGATATAACATCGCTGGCCTTTCAAAGGGACCTAGTCTTCAAATCAAGTTGGAACGTCCTCTCAGGCTCCTCTGGCTGACTGTGGAGCAGGACTGGGGTGACCATCAGGCCTCCATCCCCGTTTGTGTTCCACATCCATTCCCGTCACTTGCTCACACTGCTGTGCCCATCTCTGCCCGGCACTCCCCTGGGGAATGGGAAGACGACTGGATGAAGGGGCCGACCAGAAGCCCAACCATATATTTTTTAAGGTCCAGTTGCCAAGTGGAGAGTGACTCATAAGAACTCCAGACAAGGATGACAATGGAAAAGAAATTGACCGGCTCAGGGGAGGGGCTGAGCGAAGGCGAGGGGAACTCGAGACTGGGAGAGAATAGGCAACATGTTTGTAAGAACTCCAGGATTTTGGGGGGCTGTTGGAAAGGACTCTTTCATAAGACCCATTATACTTCTGGGGTTTACATCACTATTTGATCTGAGCCCCTACAGGACGGCTACATCTGCTACTAAGCTGTGTTGTAAATGTCTTTAATTTTTATATTTCATCTGAAGGGAGTTGTTAAAGCGGGTTTACAGGGTGATGGCTCTTTGAATAAAAGCCATCAATACCGGAGCAGAGGTCTGTGTGACACTTAGTTTCGCTCTAATAAGCCCTCCTAAAACATTACAAGATTTAGAGCCCTTTTTTCCTCTTCCTTTTTTCTCTTTCCCTTTAACTTCCTTTCCCTCCTTGCAGTTTTCTTCGCTCGCCGTCTTCCGAGCTCCCCTTTCTTGCCTCCCTTAACGGACAGATTTGAAGAGAGTTTTTCTGACCACATGCCACCACTTCTGCCTGCACCGCCAGCCAGATGTGCTCTTGACTTCTGAACAGGAGAAATGTTTCTTTGAAGTTTTTCAAAGACTTTGCTTTTATTTAGAATTTTTTCCCCTTTCTCTCTTCCTCATATTTAACTGGTTGGGAAGCCCCAGGAGGGGTTTTCGCCTGGGCCTCTTTTCTTTTCCTGGGGCATAAAAGGAATGGGATCAGAGGCGTTCTGTTCCCAGAGAGCCTTCTTGTTTCTGCCCTCAACGACTCCAAGTATTTTCTATTGGAGCCGCTGTCCCCAGGAGCAAAGGGAAGATGGCTTTGGATTTGCCCTAGAAGCACACCTATTAAATGAACAGAATGGTTCTGATGGGAGTGGGGGACTGAAAAGCAACCTTCCCCTTCTCCGAATATCTGTCTTATTCTCTTGTCTGGGCAAAAGGAAGCACCCTCTTTCCTCTCTATGTGCTAGACACAGTTTCTCAATGGCTATTGAAATTTTGTTCAAACAAAGACCAGCAATGGGAATCTAGGGGTATGTCAGAAAGAAAATGAAAACCAACAGATTCGCACCCTCGCATCAGACCAGAAGTCCTCCCAAAGCTGGAGCACCACAATCATGTCTGTTCCCCAGAGCATCCAGATGGCGAGCTGCTAGGTTTGCTTTGGCTCATGCGTGGGTTTAAAGGCGGGCTGGGAACGTTAACGCTGTGGGAGGCGGCAGTGACAGCGAGCTGGAATGCTTGTTTGGAGAGTGACTTAGCCTTTTGCATGATGTGTGAGCATGGAGGGCTTGGAATATGGAGTCCAAATCAAAGTCCAGCTCTCCAGTCGATGGTAAATTCCTGAAGGACACCATCCCAGTGACATGTTCTCAGGCCCCAGCAAAGTGCCAGGGACTTGAGGGCTTCCCGTGGGAACTACCTGCCACCTGCCTGCCTGTCTGCTTTCTTCTTCTTGACAACGGCACTTACGACACTTTTGGAGGGAAGTGTGTTTGGTTCAGAAAAGAGATTCTTGTTTTAGTGAGTTTTTAGAGAAAATAGTAATTAGGGGTTCTCTGAAGATTTATTACGCCATGAAAATATTTGTATTTCCTAAAAACCTCTGAGGTTGCTGAGGAAGCAAAGTAGGTTTAGATTTGGAGATTTTGGTTTTGTTTTATATAAAAATGTATTGATTAAAACCCAAGAGTGTGTGTGAGTGTTGGATTTCATTTATCCAATGTGAAATATGTTCACTCCTACGTCCTAATTCAAGCATTCGTTTGACTGACTTCTAAAGATCCAAACACGTAGATCTAGCCTAGCTTGGAAACAACACAGGGCCCATGCCTGAATCCTAAAACCACACCGTAGATAATTAGGAGGGTTACAGACACCGTAACCCCTTCCTCTGATCAGTTTGTTCTCATTTTATAGTCACCTTGAGAATGTGCTTTTTCCACTCCTGACTCAAGATTAAATCTTGAAATTGTCTTTATCTAGCTAAAGAAATGGCTCACTAAACATTCTATGGCCCCTAGTTTTCCCAGCTTCCCTTGCATTTATAGCAGGTGAACAGACTATGAATGGAGCTGAACGCTTGTGGGCTGTCAGAAGTCTTCCTGCCTTTCCCAATCCTTTCTTGTGTTAGGCCCCAAGGGCCATATACATTTTAAGGTGCAACTAAGAAAGAACACCAGTTTCATTCAAACTGAGAAGCCAAAATGACAGTGTGGGACAGAGCCTCCGGCTAGCCATCTTGGATATAAGATGCAAGAGAGTAAAATTCTATGGCAAGCGCTGATGTTCAGGATTAACTTGTTATTGCTGTATGGCCCTGAACATCCTTATTAATTCACCTTCGCCCATCAGGCAAATCAGAGGGACGCATGTGTTTGCAGCTATGTCTTCTGCCAAGGTTCCAGTTCACAGCCCAGCCTCTCCCCTGTGTGACTGGAGTAACCCTTTCACAGCTAAGCCCCAGGCTTGCATCACTCTGTCTCGTCCTGTCAATTTCAGGCTGCATCCTCTTATTCCAACACCCTCCGTGCCCGCCTAAACCCGTTCTCTGCTGCCTACAGCATGAGATACAAGCGCAAACGCAAACAGTCACAGAGCTCTCCACGATGAAAACTGAATCTCTTCTTCCTTTCCCAGCTCTCAGTCCCAGCTAAACCCAGTAGTCCTCCATCTCTAGTCATGGCTAAGTTTTCCTCCCGGAAGGCCTCACTTCCCATCCCACATCCCAAGTGTTTCTAACCCACAAAGACTCCAGGACCAAGTCACCCACGACACTCTCTCCTTGGGGCTCCACACAGGCAATGTAGCACACAAATGACCCCTCCCACCCTGCTCCTTTCTGTAGCAGTTAGCTCTTCCTTCTTACGCTCCACCAAATTGAGGGACTCCTTAGCATCAACATTTTCACCCGAAAATATTCTAGTTTCATTCAGAAACTAGACCAGTGCTCACAGGCAGTATTCAAGAACGTCCTACTGAAAGATTGCATAAACGAGACAGTATCTCAGAGACCTGGTAGGACTGACAGTGTTCTACTGTGTGACCCGCCGAGTGCTTAACACTGTTACTTCCAGAGGATCGTTTAAAGTGTTTCCAAGGTGTTTGCTCAGCTCTGGCTCTGGGGGTTCTGATTCCACAGCTCTAGAGTGGGTGCTAGGATTCACATCTTCGCAAGAACATAAGGGGATTTCTATCCGAGAGATCTGCGAGCCACATTGAGAAACACCGAGGCGTATGTGTTTGTGAGTGCTCTTAGTGTATGGATGAAATGCACCAGTTTGCGTCGCTGCTGTGCAATGCTGTCCCGGGATGGCAGATACGTTTTATCTCACTTGTCAACACCAGTACATTGATAGGGGCTGTCCAGAGGACCGTTTTAAGTAGGTCTCTGGGACCACATCTGGACTACACAGGAAAATGTCCTGTGATTGATTAATGATGTCTGCCACAGGACCAAGAGGAGAGTGGTGGCCTGTGTGCCAGGTGCCTGCTGGTGTAGCGAGTCCCCTCGTCAGCAGACATAGCACCAGTACTTGGAAATGAAGATCAAAGGATCATCTGAGACTTAATCCAGCCCACAACCAGAATGGCTTCACTGTGGACTTCCTCAGGTGACTTTGTAGCGAGAGAAAATAAAATCAAGATGTGTAAGAAAAGGCTGGCTGGAGAAAGAGGCAGCGGTGTGGCTGTAGCGAGCATTTGCTGCTTGTGTCCACAGCCTCGGTTTCCTCCTCCGATGGCATCCTGGTTTTCCTTTCCCGGGATTCACTCCTCTCTCTCTCCATCTAGTCTCATTCCAGGGGTGCACCATCACACCTTCAGTCCCAGGGGTGGGCCCTGTGTCCTTCCATCAGGAAGGGTGCCCTGTGCGCGAGCTCCTGGATGTTCTTCTTGAGTGTGACAACTGACCTGTTATAGTCATTGTGTTACCGCATGAGAAGAGACTGCAGCTGCCAAGGGGAATCTCTGAGCAGGATGTCCCCAGGCCAGCACTACAGAAGCAAGCTAGTGCAGTGGGAAGGAGCCGGACATGGGGACAGCATCAGAGCCATGAGTCAGGGCTGACCTGACAACTATCCCGCCACTAGAACCTTGGAGACACGAAACTATACATTTTCTTCATTTTATGACGGGTTGCTTTAGTCATTTGCTTTTAAGGAGATGCTCTCAATTCTGTGATGAGAAAATGGGACTTAGTGGTGTTTGGTTGCGGATGCAGCAACAGCTCTGGCAAGTCGGCCTGAGTCAGGGCATCTTTCAGTGTGGTACTTCCTCTGTACCTCTGTTGCCATTTTCCTCCAGTAAAACCTTCTGGGAGGAGGGGAAGCAGGGAAGGACCCTCGCACAAGGTGGTTGACTGTAGGCTGCTGTCCTAGACCTCAGCCCTCAGCATCTGCACCTCCGCAGGCACCAGCAGGGATACCTCAGCTTTAACTGCCATACAGCTGAAGGCCTTGGGAGGTGCCACTAACCTAAAGTCAGCATGTTCAGCCTTCTGAACTTAGAAACATGTCATTACACAAATAATTTAAAATTATAACAAATTGTGCCAAACCAGAGTTGTTGGTCCACACAACAGGATCTAGATCAACTATTCCTTCTGCAGGACTGATTTTCTGGGGTTTTTTTTTTTGTACTTATCACATTCCTTTCTTTTTATAATTTAAATATTTTATGAGTCACTACTTTTCGACAGTCCAAACAGAAAAGGGAGACTTCAAAACTACTAAGCCTTCCCCATGCCAGTGTGGCCATTATTCAGAAAATCTCAATGAATAATCACCCTGCAATCTAAGGACACCAGCCTCCAATGGGTTGTTGTTTCCCCTTCCCTTCCCTCCATTGGTGATCATCTCTCTTCAGATTAAATGTGAAATCGACAAGGATGAGCCTGTCAGAGGGCTGGGAGAGTAATCAGTTAAAAAATGACACTCAGATAGACCACTTACTGTTAGTTTTCCAAACATCACTTTTGTTCAAACAGGTCCAAGACAAATACAGTGTCCCGCTTTGAGGCACGGTGAGTGCTCTTACTCACTGTTGGTCCCTTCAGTAGCAACACTGTCACCTCCCACCCTCTACTCCAATCTCTGTCTGTATGTGTATTTCTCTCTGTCTCTATCTGTCTGTTTCTCTCTCTCTCTCTCTCTCTCTCTCTCTCTCTCGTGTGTGTGTGTGTGTGTGTGTGTGTGTAGACGGAGGTTGGTAGAGTAGTGTCTGTCTAAGAAGGAAGGCTTTCACTTTGTCTTCTCAAAATGATACTGTTAATTTCCTCAGTTTGGAAACATACTGTCAAAATTTGGGAAAAGAAACAACCTCCAAACATAGAGCACTTTCTTCTGCTCTGAAAGCCAGCACTGGGCCTGTGGGCCATTCCCTGCTCTTTTCTTCTCCCCACCAAAATTATGCCGTCTGGTTTCCTACCTTATGAAATATCATCGATCCACTCCGAAGAGAGTGGGTTGTAAATTAATGCATGCGTCGTCGTCTCCCATCGGATGGTTGAAGCTGGAAAGCCACAGCTTTTAGGATGTTAAATATTTATAGTCATTGTTTCAACCAAAATAAAGGCTTGCACAGAGAACAGGCTGCAGAGAGGCTTGCCTCTTGTACCGTGTCTTTCGAGAGACTTTTGAATGACAGTGTCCATGCAGACCTTTGCCTCAGATATAGACGCTTCCAAAAGTTCCCAGGTGATAAATGAAGGAGACCAGCAATTGCCCAGAAGAGTGTTGCCCACATTCTGGAAATGAAGGGTTCATTTAGATTGTTCACTTTCCCACTCTAACTCTGGCAAACCTGTTCATCCTCTTAATCCTAAGTCCCCAACTGTGGACAAAGACTCTGTTCCTCAACACTCTTCTGATGGTCCTCACCTCAACACTCTTCTGATGGCTGCCACCTCAACACTCTTCTGATGGCCGTCACCTCAATACTCTTCTGANTCTTCTGATGGCTGCCACCTCAACACTCTTCTGATGGCCGTCACCTCAATACTCTTCTGATGATCCTCACCTCAACACTCTTCTGATGGTCCTCATCTCAATATTCTTCTGATGGCTGTCACCTCAATACTCTTCCCATGGCCGTCACCTCAACACTCTTCTGATGGCTGTCACCTCAATATTCTTCTGATGGTCCTCACCTCAACACTCTTCTGATGGCCGTCACCTCAATACTCTTCTCATGGCCATCACCTCAACACTCTTCTGATGGTCCTCACCTCAACACTCTTCTGATGGCCATCACCTCAATACTCTTCTCATGGCTGCCACCTCAACACTCTTCTGATGGCTGTCACCTCAATATTCTTCTGATGGCCGTCACCTCAACACTCTTCTGATGGCCGTCACTATGGATCAGGTTGCAGACAATGATTGTCTTACCATCGTTATACTGGAACTTATGATGCCTGAGGTGAAACGTCTGAGATTTGTTGTTAACAAAAACCTCCCAACAAATTACAAATTTGTGAAAGCTTCGAGATAGTTTGTCAACACAGAATAGTATTTTCGAGGATAAAGCTGGATTCTCTTTTGGATAAAATAACCATGGAGAAGTATATTTACCTCCCAATCTTGTAAAGGAACTCAAGATAACATTCAGTTCTCATAGCCAAAAGTGATAGGAAGCAAATCAGACTGACAAAATAACTTGCAATTAAGAGTTGGCAGGGGAGATGTGAATCCCGGCAAAGGGAATTGATGTCAAGCATGTCCCTGAGATGAGCTGGTCCTAGGAGGCGTGCTACATCCACTCCCATACAAGACAGTTTTCAAGCATCAAAACCGAGCTAGAGATAGAAGAATTGTGTGTATTCTTAATATTCTTAATATTTAAAAAGTTTAAATTGTCTTACAAAGACTAAACAACTTTTGCATACATTTTAAACATGAAGGCAAAAGCAAAATAAGATGAGCAGAGTTTGCTAGAGAGAAATAGATTAAGTCACCAAGCCCTTGTCCTTAGAGATTCCAGGTTAGCCTATGGAGGGAGGGCCAGGCTTGGCTTTGAGTTTGCTACAGAACTCCATGAAAAGAGAACATAAAAGGTCCTGGTATCTAAGGTTTGTAAATCTAAAACAAAATAAATATTCTGTTCGGGAAGGACTAGTGATTCCTGATGCTACAGCCAACAGTGCATTTCTCCTGCAGGCCCTGGTAAATAACAAACTCCATCTTCAGAAGCATCCTTGACCAGATTGATGAGTTTCATAGCCTGCCTCCAGGAAACCCAAGAGGCCACAGGAGTTATGGGCTTCCTAGGAAGTTTTTAAAGTCTGTTTAAGGTTAGGACAGTAAACTCAGACCAACTCCTTCCATGCATCAAGGCTCACACACTGAACTCTTCTGCAAAGTGCAAATTCTAGACCGACAGAACTTGAATAAAACACCGTGGAGGGCAGAGATGTCTATGAATGGACATGCACTGCTTTTCAGAGTTTGTTTTTCAAGAAGACTGTTCTGGATTTGTTGTGATTCCAGCACTCCAGGGTTGATGAACAGGTTACATTTTCAAGACTCCAATGACGATTGCTTTGTCTTCAGACATATGTCTAAGATCCTTTCTTTTTTATACCATGACCAAGCTTTTCAGAGAGTAAATCTTGTGGTTTGAAACACCTCTGATACTTGACTGCCAAAATCCTACCCTGCTCCTGGGACATTTATCTGTCTTTCTGAAGATGTTGTCCATCCTTCTTCAAGTCTCCTTTTATAGTTAGAATGTAAAAACAAAACAAAAACCAACCCCTGTATCACAGCTGATTGATCTCGGATGGTACATGATCCAAACTGGGCCAATCAGAATTCTTACCAGGAGTTTTCAAATAGATCTGGAGGAAGAGCTCTTGCCTCTCCTTGGTGCCAATATTGTCGTAGGTGCACCTGGGGACTCCGTGGCTGGGTCTGCAGTCTTGTGGCAGCTTAAGCAGAGTAGAGGTCTGGATAGAGGCAGGAGTAGGCCAGCCAGCATCTTGGCCCCTGGTCCAAGTCCTTGCTCTAAGCATTGCTAATTCTGCATCGACACGACTTTATGTTACTCCCAAGCAGGTGTCTCAGTTAGTGCATACTTCTACCCTCTTCTCAAATTGTTCACCTAGTTTGCGAACTCAAGAAAATCTGCAGAAAATTACTTCTGCATGCTTCCCAAGAGAAGCCTGTTTGATTGGCAGTTCATGTGACTGCTGGCTCTCAAAAGTATACAAATAACAGGATGGAGAAGGGGGCGAATTTCAGGACTGGGAGTGTCAGTGGGGCCTTGCATGAGCTCCACCATTGCCAGCCACAATCTGACATGGAGCCCAGCTTTACTGTGTCACACAATGCCATCACAAGGCTCCCTGACCTTGGCATTTCCAGTAAATGTTTAATCGGGGATGTTTTAGAGGCAGTTGTATCAGAACCAAGAGTCAACACAGTGGTTCAGTCACTGTATGTCGGGATGTCTCCCTTCAGAAACCAGATGTCTCCAACATTCAGCTACATGTTCAAAATGGGGGACCAGACTTTCGTGTTATATAATGTAAAGTGGTTTTGAATATGGGAATGCATGTTTTAAGAGCCTCATCTGTAATCTTGAAAAGCATATGCTTATCTTGTATAAATAGGAGTTGTTCGCTGGGAGCTATCTTTGTCATGAGTTCAACCGTACACCATTGATTCAACGATGCTGTTCTCCAGAGTTTGTGACTGGCATGACAGGATCCTGTTGTTGGCAGTCCCTGCCTTTCTCAGAGGATAAAATGATAGACTTACTCACAAACAAGAGTGCTTTCGACTTGACATAATGTTGCATTAAAGCAGGAAGGCAAGCTTTAGTTACCACAATATTTTCAAATAGGTTTCTTTCTTTTTTTTTTCTCCCAAAACAACTGATGTAGGAAGATTGTTGAGGTTCCAATATGGGCCTAAGGACTCCCGCTGCTACTGGAAAAAGCAGACTTTGGACTGGGTGTTCTAGAAAGTACTCCAGGATTCTACAGATTGAATTAGGCTCAGCAGAAGCTTAAATGGTTAGCAACCCAGCCACGGCCAGACAGACGGTTGCTCTCACCATTTCCAGGCATCAAAACCGAAACAAAACAAAAATTTACCTTGGATTAGGGCAGTGAAGGAATAATGGAAAACAGGAAGGAATCAGACCCAGTACCACCACGGTGGAGCCTCCCTGTCCTCTGTCAGAGCCCAGGACAGCAATAGATTGATGGGCCCTCGGCCTGCATTCAACTCTGCTACTTGGTGGAGCCCTTTCCCATTGACTCTGAGAAACCTTCACACAAAAGAGATTAACCTGCCACTGCAAAACCCAACCAGCGCAGGAGATAAAACATTGTCCTGCTCATCCTGACCTTAGCATGTAGCCTGCACCCTGTAGGGGCTGGACACAGCCCTCCCTTCTCCTCTCCTCTCCTGTCCATTTCCTTCCCCTTGGTGTTATCCTTGCTGACACTGAGCTGTCTGTCAAAGCTAGACCAAAACTCTTGCTCGTTCACATCCCAATCTCAACCTCTATAGCCACACAGCTTCCTAATCAGAGGCGAGCTATTGGGGCTTGAAATACCTCTGGTTCTTCTCTGGGACCGCCTTTCTATCAGGTATAAACTCATTCCCCAAGGCGAGATGACAAATAACACCACACAGAATTCATTTTAACCTCCTAAATACAACTGCGCTAATGACCACTAAGGGATGCGTTCTCATTGGTGGGCCTGTACCAGTGGGCATCAGCCATCCTGGAGCTGGAGCCACAAGGTTCAAATGCTGTTTGCCACCCATAAGATCTCAGCCAAGAGACTTAACTTCTTTCTGCCTCAGTATTGCTTATTGAAAAAGAGGAGATTTGTTCAAATAATACACACAAAAAACTGGACACGGAGCTCACCATGCACGACCACTAGGACGATGCGATCTATCATGTTGCTTGGCTCCCTTCCTGCTCTCAACTGGCTTCTGTAAACATCTTAGGACTTCCATAGTACCAAGAAAGCAGTAGGTTCCTCGTTTCTAATGCCTTCACCGTGGCCTTTCTACCATAAGGTACCACATATAAGCACTTTTCTCTACTGTCCCCAGAGGTCCAGAGGTGTGACACTCCTCGTGTTCTTTCTCCTCCCCAGCCTCCCAAGCGCTGGAGACTACCCATCAATCCAGATGCACCAGCGCCACTCTGAGAGTTCTGCCTGTCCTAGAAGGACAAGAAAAGAGTAGAGCAAAATGTGTGGCCTCATACTAAGCTCATTCATGGCTGCCAGCTCTCACACTTCCTGCCCAAGCAGTAGCCAGAACTCTCTTCCAAGCAAGTCCGGGGTGAATCCCTGATGACCCCATGGCGTTATGCACGGCTAAATCCTTCACCCGGAATTAAGGGCATCAGGACTTGTAAACGGTAGTGTGCTTTTGTGCCTCCTACGACAGGAAAATGAGTCTCTTTGACTGTCCTGGCACATCTCTGTCCTGATTTGGAATTCCTGTGCTTCTTTTGGCCACTTGATGTTAAGTTCCTTGTGGGTCCCAGCTATGCCAGTTTCATTCAAGCCTTGCTTCTGGAATGTACACAGAGACTCTTACTTGAGTGTTTCAGCAGACAGCGTTCGTACACGCCCTGGGTACTCTGTTTTCCTTTCTCTGTGCCCTCTATCCTGGAACTATTGGGATAAACCGCTTCCAAGTACACGCAGCTGGTGGCCTAGGCCACACTGGACTCTATGGTGCCTTAAATCCAAAGAGTATTGCCTGCCATCAGTCCCCCACCCCTACCTCACCTCAACTTAATGAGCAAATAAGGAAAGAAAATTAAAGCTAAAAAAATTAAACAGCTTTAGTGAAGATCAATAGAATTCTATAAAGCTCTGGGCTGTGGTATTGAGTGAGCACAGAGTAATCCCCCTGCATCCTGCATGTTAAGTTAACCTGTGAGAGAAATACGTTCCTCCTCAGCTGTGCACCTCACCCTCCATTGTGAGCCAGGAAGCAGGGGACACCATTTAAAATAATGTTGATTTAGTTTTTCAAGGGAGTGCCCAGGAGCATTTTCTGCATGGCCAACCCAAAACTTCAGCCCTTGCTGCAGAACGCCTTTCTCTGAACAATACAAAGAAAATATTTGATCCCCGGAGCTCTGCCCACAAGTGGATTTTTATTTGGATTTTGGGCTCTGTTTCTTTCATGCTTTCCTTTTAGATTTCAACATCTTAAACGCCAACTTGAAAATTCCCTTTTCAGCACAAGCTCTCTGCTCTGCTCCGGCAGGCTCTTGAGGCATCATGGTCATTAGTCTGAGCAGTGCAGGATCCAGACAGAGCTCCGTGCAGGTGGGAAGCAGGAGGGGGAAAATGCAGGGTGTGAGCGGGTACCACAGGGCCTCTGCCTTTGTGGCTTGGTTTGCAGTAGTGACTAGAACACAGAAAATCACAGCATCAGTGTCGCTCCTGCTCAAATTCAGCCACCTCCTCAAATGCTGCAGATGCTATACTTAAATTCCAACTGGGGCGAGTGTCCATCAGAAGCCATTCAAGCCCACGAGATCAGTCCTCTTAGAGTAAGAGCAGTCAAGGTCACCGCGAAAGGCAACCAAGGGCTTGGAGTATAATGGGGGATTCCAGCCGAGCTGTGAACAAACCTAAACTCTACCACCACCTCTGCAAAATCTTGACCTTGTCAATTAACCTCTTCAACTCATTTCCCCATCTTTAAGACAAGAATCATAATGCCTCCTTTACAGAATGGCTTTGCATGAATACAGAGTAGGCAAGAAGAATATGGCCAAGTAAATGCTTGGTGAATGACGTTTTCCTTCTAAAGGGATGACCCCAAGAACTGCAGAAGCAGACAGTGGCTGAAGAATCATAAACCAAACTGAATGCAATTCTAGCTCTACAGTACTTGGCAATTAACACACGAAGCAAAAGTAAGAGTGACTGACTGAATGAATGGCCAGAAAGACGCAGCCAATCTTTTGTTACCAATCTTATACAATTTTTTCACATTACAAAACAAATTCTGCTGTACAGTGGTGGTATATGCCTTTATTCCCTGCACTCGGACAACAGAGGCAGGAGAATCTCTGAGATCAAGGCTAGCATGGAATACAGAATGAGTTTCAGGACAGCCAGGGCTACACAGAAAACCTCTGTCTTGAAAAAAATAACAACATCAATAATAATAATTAAAAAAAGACAAAACTTAATTCCCATTGTGGTGGTTTGAATAGGATTGGCCCCCAAAGACTTATTTGTTTAAATGTTTGACTCATAGCAAATATCACTATAGGAAGTGCAGCCTTGTTGGAGGAAGTGTGTCACTGTGGAGGTGGGATTTGAGGACTTAGATGCTCAAGCCATGTCTAATGTGGCAGTCTTCTCTTTCTATTGCCTCTGGATCAAGATCTTGAACTCTCAGCTCCTTCTCCAGCACCATGTCTGCTGCATGCTGCCATGCTTCTCACCATGGACTATAATGGACTAAGCCTCTGAAACTGTAAGCCAACCCCAATTAAATGTTTTTCTTTTATAAGAGTTACTGTGGTCATAGTGTCTCTTCACAGTAATAGAACTCTAACACCCATTCAGTTTGGAATATTTAAGAAATATAGAAAATCCACGAAGGAAACGAAAATCAACCAGATTTTTGCCCCAACCAGAAATAGCTGGCTTGGTATGTAACTCTGTGGTATTTGCTGACATATCTGTGAAAATCATTTTTTACTTCTCATGACTTTTTTGATTATTTAACAATGGATTTTGACCATCTCTCTATGTCATTCCATTATGTGAGTTAAGATGTAAATATTGTTATCCTGATTGAGTATATTCTAATTTACTTTAAAGGACGCTTTCTTAGTCTGTCTAAGAAACGAGCCTGTCTCAGTTGTTCTTTTCAAAGTGCCCCTTTTAGGAATGATAGTATAGGCATCTATCTATATAGGTCAACACTCTACATAATGCCCTCCCCAAGGACCGCTTTTGATACTACATCCCTGGGAGGAGCATTGCTGGGTCCAAGTCTAAGGTTTACTGCAATGGGAGAGGAAAGTGAGGACGGCATATGACAGACCTCATTCCCTACTCCCAGCGGTTTGTCTCCTCTTTCAGAGAAGACAGGGCCATAGTCCCAGCCTCAGTAGTGAAAAAGAACCAAGGGTGACCTTGGGAGTGACCCGAGGCTGGCCACCCCACTGGAGAAATGGGTGTGGAGTAGAACAGGGCCAGATTTCAAGTAGGTGCCTTCTTCACCTCTAGCTATTTGACCCCAGGCAAGTATTTTAATGTCAGCAAGGCTCTGAGGACTCTGAGAAATGCGGACAATGATCTTTTCCACACGGGGTGGGGTGGTTGGGTGGCTCTAATGAAAGGATGTCTGCAAAGAAGAGCAAATGGAACTGGGAAGGAGCTTTCCCGGGGGCAGCGCAGGGAAATCGAGCAGCTTTTCTAAACCTCCAGAGACCATTCTCTCAGTGTGTGGCTTTAAGCTTTGTTTGAAATAATGTGAATTCCCAGAACATCAGACACACCCGTGGTCAATAGTAAGTAGGGCCCACACCCAAGCCAAGGGTGTTGGGAATCCTGGCCCCTCTCTGCTCACAGTCCTATACTGGGTCTGCCTTCTTGCCTGTCTTTTCACTTCCTTTGCAATCAACTGATTGTGAAGAAGGTAAATTATGAACAGCTCATTACCTCCCTGAAGCAATCGTGTGGTACTCTCTCCCATTCCACCCAACAGCATCTGATGGAGAGAAAGAAAGAAAACAGACAAAGGCATGCTTGCTACTTCTGGGTCATTGGTATTTCCTGATACTAAATAATTTTGCTCTGCTGAGATCTTAAGAAAGATGGCAAAAGGATATGTCCTAGGTGCAGCTTGGTACCGTACCATGTATTGGTTTGTGTTTGTTTGTTTTTGCTACCTGGGCTCATCCAGGGTTTGTTCTTATCTACGGTGGGTCTAGGTAGGAGTTCAGAAGAACCCAAGAAAAGCCACTGGAAAGTGTAACTGCTCTCCTCTGCTCTGCTAGCAGGCTAAGGCTTTGGATGGGGCTGTGCTTGACTCTAAGAAATCTTCTAAGGTAAACGTTCAAGGACCTCAAGCATTGATAGGTAGTTTGCTAGAGACACATGTGCTGGGGACAGGGACAAATGCTAAGTTGCAAAAGCATGAGAAAGAACAATTGCCACAAGAAACACTTGACACCTCTCCCTGTTGTCAGCGAAGGGCAGAAGCTCTCGCCTTCACCACCTATGACACCTTGGCAAACAGGTAACTCATTACACCTCCACAAGGGGGGAAATACACCTCTTTACCTCTACAAATGGTTGTGAGGTTAAAGCAGGGTGATGTTGATAGAATGGACCATGTTGCAGAGGCAACCTCACCCTTCTTGGTCTTTCTGCTTGCTCACTTTGCACCTGCTCATCTCCTGGGAAGGTGATTCAGGTGGAGCCAAGAACATCACCAGTCCCTTGGGAAAGTCTTATTCTTGGAAACTGATATGGTTGAGATCATCCTACAACTGAAACTTCTCTTTCCCCAGCACAATCCTAAGACAAACTCAGTAAACCTGCTCCCTGGCTCCTAGGGGCATCCTTTCTCTGTGTTCTCATGTGTCAGAAGCAGAGAGGGAGCTCATCAGCTGCCCTTTTATACAGGCACCAATTCTACTCACTAGGCCCAATCACCTTCTAAAAGCCCCGCGTCCTAATACTATTCTATTGTGGGTTAGAATTTAGCATGTGAACGTGAGAAAGATCCAAATGTTAGGTCTATAACACGAGCCAGAATAGCCTACTGATTTAGGTGACACTGCCAAGACCTGCACGTGGCTCTCTGTCTGAAACCCTAGGCCTGTCCTCATAGGTACTCTGGTACATCCTTTACATGGGACTAGCATTGCTCTGGAAGGCCCTCCTTTTGAACAAGAACCCACCTGGGCTGTGCTCTTGCCCAGAGATCAGTAGCTCCCCATCATCATCTCTCAGCTTGAGCTGTGCACTATGCCTCCTTCAGCCTGCCTCTTCATTCTGCCCATTTTCCTTTGGACCTTTTCAGTCTCAATGTCTCCATGAACCAACACTTAGTTTTCTGAGAATTCCCTCACCACATTCACCACCTATTGGGTGCTTCCAATGTGTCTGGCTCCAGTTTTTAGCAGGTAGAAGTATTTATTACTCATTGCCCTCGGCTTTTAGTCGACTAAAATTCCACAGGTAGTAGTCATAGCTATCTTTAATGTACCATCACACATATAGATCTCTCACAACTCTGCCAACCATTTATCAACCATAAATGGAAGCTTCAAGGGTAGGAAGCTCATAGCTTAGGAGGAAGAGAAGTGGCCAGAAAAATCAACCCTCATTATATAGACGATCTTGATTTATGCAGCAAAGTCCACAAGTATTTCCTGGACACCTACTGTGGGCTGCTAAGGACTGAGAAGATCGTTATCAAGTTGGACAAGGTAAAGGGTCTCTGACATATGGGAAATCTCTACAATTGTTTGGAAAGGCATTTCCTAGAAAGAAAGAATTCCAGTTGTCCTTTGTTGCGTGACAGTCTGTCCTGAGCTTAGAGATTAAAGCGACAGATCCTTAATTTGTGTATGATTCTGCCACATGGGCGGGGCTTAGTGAGGAAGGCTCCACTTTGACCCCTGTATGCTATGCTTTCTCAGCAACTGCACCTTCTGGGAGCTCCACTGGGGACCTGTCCATGAGGGCGTCACTTGTAGTTGGGTAATTAGTGCCGCTCAGAGCTGGTGCGCCTCAGGTATTGCCACACTTTTCTTTCTCCAACCATCTGCAGCGGACCTCCAGAGAGAGGTCCCAAGAGAACAAACGCAATGGTGCAAGCATTTGTACCAAGTGTAATCTTCATCAGGTCTCTGTAGGTATCACACTTGCGGGCGCCTCACGGCAAACTTCAGAGTCTATCTGAAAAGGAGCTCGAGTAAGAACAACATGGGATGCCAAGGACCGGGGCACCAATGGGACAGTGCCACACTGCCTTCCTCTTCCAGCTGACTGCATCAGCTCTGCTCCTGCCACCACCCACTTTTCCCCCCAGAAGCTCCATCAAGGCAGAAGACTACAGGAGGGAGGTGTCCCTAGTCAAAAGGGAAAGGAAACCTCCCCCCTTTCAGTCCAGAATTTACCTTCCTTCTGATTACATTTGAAGCATCCATTCAAGAAGCACCAGGCAGGTGCTCCCACCCTCAAAGTGTCTCTGCATTCTCACTGTTAGTTCTGTTCTTTGGAGCTGATCAATTCTTGTCTGCCTAGAACCAGCACATGACTAGGTTAACCTGCTCTGTGTGATTTGGTGTGCACTGCAGTGGTGTGACAGGGTGACACCTGCCTATGTGTCCTGGAGTTCCTTGGACAGTCCACAGGAGTTAGCCAGATGAGCCAGTGCCAGTGAGAAGTCCTCATGAACAGAAGGGCAATCCCTGTGGGTTGCCAAGAACATTTTGGTTGCTATGCAGGGAATCCTTTGGTGGCCACAGGGAGAGAAGCTGTCTAAGATCTGGGAGTATGGATGACATGCATCCAAGGGTCCCTGACTGACTGAAGCTAGAGGTAAGGTACAGCCCCTCAAACAGGACACCCTCCCCCAAATCACGTGTTCTTAATTCCCAATTCATCCTTTAACATTTGTTAGCCAGTTATTTCTTTCCACAAAGGGGCTCAGTGAACTCAACAGTGAGAAAAAAGCTCCCCCCTTTCTCATCACATTATTTTCCTCAAGGTAATGAATACAGAATGATCTACCTAATTGAAGGGGCAAAGGGCCAGAGAACACTGAAGGAGGGGACTGTCGACATTTCCAGAAATTCTTATCCCATCACATAGACTTGTATAGCCTAGCCAAGCAGTGAGATACACAGTGGTCTCCTCTCTTTGACAACAAACCGGTGCATTGTCTTTGGAAGTCGAGGACCTCTCCAGGTATTTTTATAGAGAGAGTGAGTGGGTGGAGCAGGAGCTACCTGACTTGTAGTCAGGCATCTGGCATCCAGACTGGGAAAAGTGAGGTAAGATGCTCCCATTATAAACAGGCTCCCTTGGCAACTACAGCTTCGCAGAAGGATAGGCTGTGACATCCTGTCTTTCTGACATGATCAGAATTGTGTTTGGAGGCAGTTCATCTGGCAGCAATGTCTGCTCTGATTTGGAGATGGGAGATGGAATAATGATATCCTCAGATTACAATAGCAGCAGAGGTGACCCTGTGCTAGGCACCTGGTGTAGACACTTCCATTCTTTCCTCACTTACCTGTGAGATAAGGTATTGTTTTCCATTCTGTACAGACATGGACATTGAAATCCAACAGATCCAGACATTTGCCCAAGGGTTAAGCTGCAAATGAGTAGTAGAGTCAAGATCAAATTCAGATCCATCTGACTCTAAATCCCCTGCTTCTCTGTTCAGAGGCTATTGCAATAGTACAGATAAGAGATAATGAAAGTCAGAGCCAGGGCACCAAGGCAAACACTGTAAAGAAAACAGTAGACAGAAGACTTGTGCCAAAGTAAACTGAGGGACTGGACTGCGCAGACCTGATGGTGGGGTGGTCTCAATAGAAGTGGTGCTGAGTTCTTCCTGTCAGACCCAGTGCAGGTTTGGACCTGGATTCACGGAAGCCCAATGAGGAACAATGGCAGAAGGCAACACAAGCAGGCTGAAGGAGGCTCTATTAGTCAAAGATTCAATGCTTTGTTTTCCCCCAAAGAACTGATGAATCTATTGTATTTAATAGGCCAGGAGTAGTATTATAGCTATATAATTATGTAAGAGTTATCCATTCATTTAAGTTCAATTATTCTTTTGTATTTGTATATTCTTTCATTCAAGAAATGTGTGCTGAGGCAAAGAAACAAAGCACAAGGAATTCTGCGAAAATGATTAATTGCTCTTTCATAAGAAAAGTTGCACCTTAAACAACTGGCTAAGCTCTTAAGGCTAGCCAGTTCATTCACCTTACTGTAGGGCCGTCACCTGGCTAACACCCCACACTCAGTTTAAGTCAACAGTATTGACAATGTCACTCAAGAAACTTTGACCACCTGGGTCCAGACTCTGGGACTAGTGTCAGGCTTGTGGGTCATTGAGCATGTACCTTAAATCTTGGCACTTCTCGTTTGAAGGTCAGAGACTTCTCTTACTAGGCTTTCAGTGAATCACATATGAAGGAGCTGGACCATCACCCTCAAATATGCTAGATAATGTCATTAGTATCAGTGTTGAGAGCCTGTGGTGCCAATCAGGAAATGCCATCTTCCCTTGACTCCTAGCCCCCAGATTTGGTAGACGAAATTATCTGTGTTATTAGACGTAGAATTTTGCTGGCCAAAGCTTAATCTCATTGACTTGGACATTTACATGCAAAGTCCTCTGAACATGCTTGCCTCCCATCCTCTTAGCATCCCTTCCTCTTACATTATTCGGCTTGGTGCATAGCCTGAGTCTGTGCTGATGCCAGGAGCCTTGCGAGAATGTCTTCATCTTAACCCAGTGCCTCCCTCCTTCCAGGAGACCCCCTGTTTTGGGGAGAAATGCTACGTTGGCTTTGGTCTCCCACTCCTCGGCCATCTGGGGAAAGGCTGCCATAGAGAGTTCAGGAACTTTGTACCACTCAGTAAGAAGATCAAAAAGACAGCAATTTGGCAGCTGTGACTTGGAGGCTGGCCCTGGAATCTGCCTCTTCTGCCTCTTCATTGGTTCTTCCTCTCCTGAAGCTTCAAAGCAGACACCATTTTCTTCTCCACATCAACACATTTCCCCACTTCCTTGGCCCAAAGGGAGAAATTCTCTTCTGAGGCCTGTCCTCTCTAGGCTTTCCCAGCTGCTTGTCCATCTGCCTCTGGGTAGGGAGAACTTTCAGTTTCTCTCTCTGACTGACTACCCCCAATCTTGCATTAGTAATTTCCAGTGGGCAGTTGACAAGACTGTTTTGAAAAGTCATAGATCTATTGTAAGAGAAGTTTGAGCCCCTGGCCCCTCACCTCTGTCTACTGTTCCAGTTGGTCATTCTCAGTCTCTTCCTTATGTTCTAGATGTCTCCTTTCTCTTCCCCCTAGCCCTTGCAAGAATTTTCTCACAGTTTTATCTTTGCTCAGCCTCACCCATATGTAAGCATATGGTAGGTGGGTCCAGTTTGAAGGTTGACTTGACCCCTCTCACCCTGACTGATACGTTTTTAGAGCCTAGTCTTTGGGTCTTGAAGTGCCCATCTCTCGCCACTATAGGCTATCACTCTCCCTAAGTCCTTCTTTTTCATGACTCTATTGAAATTGCCCAGTCCAGGATTCTCAGGAAAGCCCCAACTTCCAAGGCAATTACATCCTACTTCACATTTTAGGGGCTCTGGAAGTGTTCGTTCCCACTGGGCATGCATAGGTCTTAGAAACTTCTCTTGACTTCCATTCCTGCTTCCTTCTCAGTTCTCGGACTGTCCCACCCAATGTGTGTGTTCTTCCAGGGCGAATTCTAGGGCCCAAGGCTCTTTAGTGACCACATGTCATCACTCAGGGCTCTCTATTCCAGCAGTACTGGTGTGGCCTCCACTGCGGTGCCACCACATCAAACCATGAAGTCTCAAACTCACTGGTGCGCACCAGCTTTGGAAACTACTTCTCGTCTCTTTGGGGGTGTGGTTTGTAGTAATGTCCGCTCACAGGGAAGACTCATCAATGTCTGGAGCCCTCTCTCCTTATGATTCATGGAACCCCGAGGACTTCCTTCCGTTTCTTCCTGTCATCATTGCCATCAATCCAGGACTTCCAGATTTCAGCCTCAGCGATCACATGCTGACTTTTCTCTCCTCAAACTGTCTCAAATGCGCTCCATTTAGACATCACTTCAACTTTTGGTGGCTATTGGATGACTTTGAGAATTTTAGTCTCTGCTCACAAAATCAACAGTTGAAGCTGAGGGACAGGACCGTGCTCAGCTCCCTCACGTGGGGCCATGCCAACAGTAGACACAATCAATATTTTGGAAATGCTCACGAGTGAATCCGCATTAACAGGGGTCTGAGGTGTGACCTTTCCAGAGTTATTTCTGGAGCAGTGACTAGAGTAGTCTGTCTGTTCGTGCCAAACATCTCCCTGGATCCCTGGCTGCTTTCAAACTCACTCTTATTGTACATTCTTAATCTTTATGTTCCCGAGTGTCTCCTAGTGGTATCATACTCTCTGTCTGAATGCTTTCTGGGAAGGATTGTGGGCCTTTACTTAATGTGAGGACTGTCTAAAGATAAGGTCCAAACAACTCTGACAGCCATGAATGGAGAAGTATGTTAGAACCAGAGAGCATCCCCAGAGCGAATGATGCCAAGTTCCAAAATCCCAAATAAACATCGTTTATATTTTTTGAATGTTTCTTTTTCTTCGATGGGGAAAAGTTGCTTTCATATAGAAGAAAACCAGAATCGAAAAGTCTTTAGTTTTGCTGCCATTAGCTTAAAAAAGAAAGATTAAAGACAAATGTGCCCTTGAGTATCAAAGTGATTAAGCAGTCCCGCTCTTTGCCCTGTGGGAGGTCATTACCTTGAAGAATGCAGGAGTCTTGGTGGTTCCTATTAACAGCATCTATTGACTATATCTGTTTTCTAAATCCCTCTCCATAAAGATAGGGCATGCTCCTAATGGCCACCAAGCCTGTATTGGTGACCAAGGTCACGACCCCAGCTCTGCACAGAAAGCCTGATACCAGGTTCATACTTGACCTCGCAATGACAGATGTGAGGAGATCAAACACCCAAAGAAGGTGAAAACAGGGCTGTGACTGACTTCAAAGGAGACCTCCCCTCCCCAGGCAGAGGGCTCTGGAGGTGCCATGGGAGTTAAGGGACTGAGAACTACAAACCAGAAGCAATGTGGCCGAGCACTTGGGTTCTGAGAGAAGATGAGCAGGTGGGGATCTTAGATACATTACTTGATCATTAACCTCAGTTTCTTCATCTAAAATACATTTTCCTGTTATGAAGGTGAAATATTGTGGAATGGGATTTGAGTACTTGCTTTGTGCCAGGCACAATTCCAAGTATTTCCAGCCATTAAATCATCCGATCCTCTCAGCCAACATGAGACAGTATTTTTATCCTCATTTTACATAGGAAGCGACTGGGGAAGAAAAGGCTAAGTAACCTGTGAAAGTCACCCAGCTAATCATGAACAATTGACCCAGGAAGCCAGCAGCCAGTGAAGCTGTACCTCCGAAAGTTTGGAGTTGAAAGAGGAGACTAGAGCGGAGGTGACGACAGAAAATAGCTGAGGAGCCAAGGGACCCTGAAGACCTACAGAGTAGGCAGGGGCGCCTTCTGAAGGACAGAAATCAAATTTTGCTTTTCAAGGCCTTCTTCTTACCGTGCATTATATATGAACGTATTATTCGTGCATATTTATTTGAATATTCTTGTGTATGTTTGAATGTATGTTTGTGCTAATATATTTTTCTGTGAGTTTATATATGGTTTTGTGTGTGTGTCATATGTATGTTTGAGTGCAAACATGCACGCACTCGCGCGCGCGTGTGTGTGTGTGTGTGTGTGTGTGTGTGTGTAGGACAAAGAGGCTTGGTAGCAGGTACCCACTTGTTTGTCAACATTCCTTGTGCCTGCCCTTCACCCTTCTGCATATGCTAAAGCCATAGCCTTAGCAAAGTTCCCTAGCCCTGATCTTGTCTCAATGCCATTCAGTTACTTTTCTCCTAAGTGGCTACATTTGGTCTGTTTTGTTCACTGGGGCATTGATTAGGTCCTGTTGGGAGGAGAGTATTCTAGTGTTTTAAAAGCCCTAAAATCTTGTCTGAGGGTACAGATTCTTCCCATAGCCACCACAGGGATTATTTGACCAATAAGACTTTTAAGAATTAGATCGCAAAGAGTGTGTAATCAGTAGTTTCCGGTAGAAGTTTAAGTTTAGCAAGACACTAATTCCGTTTGGCCAGCCTGCGAGCGTGTGGGATGAGCTTCTTTTGTGTTGAGCTCTAAAGTTGTAGAAATGATGTCTCAGCTCCCTGGGGGTCAGTCTAGGGGGAAGACAAAGTGGAAGTAGGAGGAGGCCCAGGTGGGTCAGAGGCAAAGCAGATATCAAAAAGACTGAAGAATGGGATGCCAGAACTCAGATCCCTTAAAGAAGCCCCCAAACCTCTGGAATTTACTCCTCCAGAAGCTTTGCTCAAAACAACCCACAGTGACCCCAGTTACCTATGGCTTCTAGAAATCGCCATCCAAACTTTCCTGGGGGCTAACCTAATTCACTGCTCTCTATCTGCCAACACCAAAGAATGCCCGAGGTCAGCTGCTTCACGCGCTCAGTGGGGTGTGCACTGTCTCCATTACTGTAGACACGCACAGTCAGAGACACAGGAATGCTCACCGAGGTTTTCCTGACAACCAGAGCAGCTATGGGGGTTAGGGCTCAGGATCACGCCTTCTCTTCTGGGCTTTGCTGGATGATGTGGAGAGTCTAAGTTCTCTGCTCTCTAAAAGTACAAGGCATCAGTTTACATTCTCATTCCCCTGGCCTTTTATAAAATGCCGCACTCAGGGTCACCCTCCCACTCTTCCGTCCTGTCAGCAGCTCTAACTCGGCTGTCTCCTTTAGGGGACCTTTGATTTGCAGGTGAAAGACACTGAAAACTTGAGCCCTTCTGAGACTGGATCAGCACCGAGTTCAGATGGAACTGTTCACTGGTCCAGTTGGGGTGGAAGTCCTTCAGTGAATGTTACCAGGAGGGATAGGTATCAGGAAGTTGGAGTGATGAGAGATGAAATATCTTGGGACTTTCTTAGAGATGTCTTATGGCCCTGTCATTCATGGCCTCCCTACAGTGAAACCACCAACGCTTCATCTCCAAGAAAGATGAACCAAGAAAGAGTGTTGGACATATGCAGTAATGAAAATCTGTGCTTCAACTATACGTTCATAATTATTTAATACATAAATGGCTTCTGTAGAAACATATCTGTCTTCTGCCACCAACTGTATATGTTTCATTAACGCACTCTGGCTTGCACAGGGTGCAAGAGCTCGCTTGTCCTCCTCCCTGCTCTCCATCAACTGTCTACCACCAGGGTTTTGTGGTCCAGAGAGAGCTGCAAGCCCCACACTTCTGTGCAAGACTGATGGCTTGTCAATAGCATTAGCCAGCATTATGGGCTGCATCGGGGTAAGCGGAATCAATAGGACTAAGTAAGAAGTCTAAGAAGTTGACATGGCTATCCTCAGCACAGCTCACATTACAAGAAATGAGCTTCCTTAAGGAACTAGCGTCGGGGTTGCTCAGGTGGCCCACACCCAGATGTCCTGACCAAGATTTATAGCTCCGTGCTTAGCTGGGGCAACAAGGTCAGCCTGGAAGTGAAAAGGTAAATGGGTTAACTGCAGAACAAATGGGTGAGTCGGCCGCTCTGCTGATAGCCACTGAGGGGCAGGGCTGGAGGAGCTTTGGTATGACTGTGGTCTCAGAGAGCTTGGTACACGTGCCACACTTGGTAACTCTGGCCTGTTCTCAGGGGAAATGATCTGCTGAGTTCTAGTGATAACCCCTGCTTTGAGTAGCCTGCTTAGGGCCTGACACAGTTCCTGCAGAGCGGCTTTCCTCGTGTCCATACTAATTACCTTCCATCTAGTGATCCCTGGGGAGCAGGGGACAAAAATAGAGCAGACATTTCACCTTATGCTAACTCAGCTGCTCGTCCTGTACCACTGGTCCGCTCCTCCATGGGAAGCCCCGTGCTACTAAAGTGAAAGACATAGAAAGAGGCCTCGCTCAGACCTAGCTATTTCTAACCACTGCTAGACCTGGCACCAGGATTCTTCCCAGGGTTGCTATCTTCCTCTTAGAGCAATACCCTGCTCCAACATTATGAAGCCTTCAGCAGCATAACCCATGCAGTCACTGGTGAGCACTCATGTCATTAATCTTAGTTCTTATGAGCTCAGACAGTCCTCTCCACCCTGTGCCCACAAGTGCACATCAAGCGCTGAGTGAATTATTGTGGGCAATTAGAGAAAGAAATGGCCTCTGTCCCCAAAGAGAAGGCAGAAACAAACACAAGAAGACCTCAAAAGCAGCTCTCTTATTCAGTCATGGGGAAATAGGCTCCTTCTTCAGTTAGGCAGATGTGCATTGAAGACCTACTAGATGTTCAGCACTGTCAGCCACTAAAAGGCCACAGCCTGCCTTGAGGAAGTATGAGTGGTTCTAGGAGAAGGGGCATAGCAGCAGCTCTATAGTCCCAGGAGATGTTCTCATGGCTAGGGTGGGGGAAGGCCAGGCGGTGAACGGAAGCAGCTGCTTCAAGTCTTGGGGTGGGGTAGGGGGCTCATCAAGCCACAAAACTTAAGTGAAAACAAAGAGAGACAGTCTTAAAGAAGGAATGTTTTGAGTGTATTCTAAGAAGAGTTGAGTGGGCAGGGAGACAGGAAATCTGACCATAAAGGACCCTGGAAGAGCACAGGGCCTGGGGAACCTGGAGGTGAGGAATGTGGGATTCACCCCATGTGCATGGGAAGAAGTCTTTAGAGGGTTTAGGGTTGGCAGATGTGTGTTCCTCTCATCTGAGCCCTTCAGCTGCTTTCTGGAGACCTGCAGACAAGTTGGATAAGAATTGACCAGCTTAGCAGCAGGGACAGCGGGGTCTGTTTGGAGGAAGATACCAACAGAATTTGTCTGGAGAACAAGGACGGGTGTGAGAGCCTCATGCCCACTCCTCTAGGCAGGAGCAGCTGGATAAAGGTGGGCCAGTCTTCCTCAGATGCAGACTGACTGGACAAGCTGAACCAGGGATGCCCTTGAGCGACTCAGTTGAGATTAAGAGCAGCTGGTATAGTGAAGACTGGAGTGAGGAGAGTTGAAGCCAAAGAGATAAACATAAAGTCATTTGGATGTTAATGGGGATGTGTTTGGCATCACTTGCTTGGATGAATTCATTTAGGGTCAGAGCAGAAAACCCGCCCTCCAAAAAAAAAAAAAACAAAACCTAAGAACTGTGCAGGAAGTCTGCCATCAGAGAGGAAGAGAGGACAGAAAGACAGAGAAGAGCCAATAGAGAACAGAAGGACAGGAAAGAGCCAAATAGAGAGGGCAAATGGAGACAGGGAGGAGCTGGCAGAGGGGACAGAAGGACAGGGATAGCCAGCAGAGGTGACAGAAAGACAGTGGACAAATGTGAGTACTTGAAGAAGGAGCTGTGCAGTCACTCAGGAGAGCAACTAGTTTTACTTGGAGCTGGATAGCATTGACTGGAAACCTGGAGGAAAGAGACAGTTGTGACAGCTAAATGATCAGAGCAGAAAGAGTGTGAGGG
>JAQHUG010000238.1:2324842-2344799 GCA_028555095.1 Dicrostonyx torquatus | reverse complement strand
GGACTGAGAAAGATAAACACGGTATGTACTCACTCATAAGTGGATATTAGATGGATAACCAGACCACAATCCACAGCTCCATTTCTTTGTTCCCTAACTTCCCCAAACACCATCAGCAACTGGGAACCAAGTGTTCAAACACATTAACCTGTCACGGACATTTTGCACTCAAACTATTTTACTGAACGACAGTAGAATGCATGGGGCAGGGGATCAGGAGAAAAGCAGAATGTTGGAGCCAGAGCCTAACTGAATGTGCATGGCTGAATGGAAGGGTGACTTAAAGGTAAGTCACCAAACCGTGCAAGAGTCATCACAAGTCATCATATCTTAACAGGCATTTGTGAGATTTCCAACCAAAGTGCCCTCTGCCCCACCCGCAGTACCCATTCTCGTCATTTCACTAGAACTATGGTGGGGGGCATTGCGGCAGTCCCATAGACTCTAAGCCTCTGCATGAATAAGAAAAGTTAAACCATCAAGTATATGGAATGATTTGAGTATTTGTCCATGTCCCTTTCACAGAACTGAATCAAGGCCTCTCTCATGAATCTGGTCCCTTTCCTTGGTGATTTATCTGATGGGATAAAAACTAGCAGGTTGTCTTCTCCTTCCCACCAATGTCCACACTGATTTTGCTGTACATTAAGTTTCTGCTGTGTTTGGAAGACCTAGGGATTACAAGCTCAGCCACATCTTGGGCCAAAGCAGGAAAGTGTTGACCCCAAGGAGACCCTGGTGCTTCTTTTGGGGGAAATGAAGCTTTACCCAGTAATATCCCCAGGGAACTTAAAATCTGCCAGGAGATGGGGCTGGAGAGATGGCTCAGAGGTTAAGAGATCTGACTGCTCTTCCAGAGGTCCTGAGTTCAATTCCCAGCAACCACATGGTGGCTCACAGCCATCTATAATGAGATCTGGTGCCCTCTTCTGGCATGCAAGCATACATGGAGGAATGTTGTATACATAATAAATAAATCTTTAAATAAAAAATCTGTCAGGAGAGAGAGCACAGAAAGTGAAGTGGTGAGGTCACTTCAGGAAGTGAGTATCTGAACAGGAGAGTCCTGCCTTCAGCAGGGTGAGTGACAGACCAGGGTGACTGGAGGAAAAGGAAGAAAACCTGAGCAGACCCAGGTTAGGAATCCTAACCAGGGCTTTGCAGTGAAGGATTGTGGTTGTTATTTTGTTCTTGGTTTTATTTCCTGACCTCAAACAACTCTATTTGCCCCATTTTAGGGAAGAGCAAGCCAGACTCATGGAGGTAATGAGCTTATGTGTATCTCCGCAGGAGCTCACAGTCCACCAGATCCAGTCTTTCTGCATGTGTGTCTCTCTTTCTTTATTCTCCATTGCTCCAGACCAAAGCCATGCAGGTCAGGTCTTGACAGAGATACATTGAGCTTGGGCTGGTTTCTACAGCTCATGTGGGCTGTTCTCAGTTACCTCATGTATAGTTAGGCTGTTTGCCTTCTGTGTCCACTTAGCTGGTGTCCTGGGACAAATGGGGTCAGAGATCATACATAGATAGTGACTTGATCTAGGAATGAGTAGTTAGATAAGAAACCAGGCTCTGAATGTGTAGAGTCAGAAAGATTCTGGCTACTGTGGAAAGATTTCCCAAAACTTACACTAACATTTAAAACAGACTTCATAAAAGATGTCTTCAATTTGGAGTCACCTAAATGAAACTCTTATTCTAAGCTATCAAATTTTTCCTGTATGAGTAAGGTACAAAACATATTTGTTATACATGATTATTGTTTAAATGCGTAGAAAATTGGACCAGAAAGTCATGAGGCAGAATAAAAAAGGATAATTGGCTAGAAAAAATTGGATAGAATACTTGTTACACTTAGAAGTCAAGATTATAAAAAACAGAATGACGCCAAAGTATCCATTTTAGAATGCATAGAATTAACATAGACACACACATAAGTGCATGTGCGCACACACACACAAATATATAGTGAGACCAAAAGAAACATTATCATATACTCATCCCATATATGAGCAATGAAATGAAAATTACAATGTATTTTTAATAATTAGGTTTGTAAAATTAAAGGCACCAGTGGCATCTGTTGTTGATAACATCACAGGGAAAAAATGGTAGGTAAAGAGGCAAAATGGTTCATTCTTTACAAAGAACGACTTTCAAATATGTGTAGAAAGATTGGGCATGTGTACTCTGGATACATCCATTATTCCCTAAGAATCAACTCTAAGACAATAACTATATAGTGCTAGGATTTACATGTAAGACTGCTCATTGATGACAGTCACTATTAAGAAATGTATCTAGTTTTGTAAATATAGGATGATTAAATAAGTTATAAACTATTCAGCAAAATGCCAGGACACTGCTGTTTTACATGAATTGAATCTCAGTGGGAAAGTTTTCCATGGTTTAGTAAAGTTTCTTATGGCAGTGAGCCATTTTCATTGTTTTAAGTGTAGAAGTAGAACACAAATGAAATGGATACATACCAAACCGCTAATGGTGAGTATCCCTGGAAATGCAGAGATGGCCATAGACAACCTTGCATTTTTATTTTATGCAGTTAAGCAATTATTTGAATGCTATATTAAGCAGATACTCCTTTTGTGATCCAGAAAAAAATGATAATTCCCGGTTGAAAAATAAATAACTTCATAATAGAAAAAAGGCTTAAGGGGGAAGTTTTTCGAGTTCATTTATCATTAACTGAAATAAATTTTAGCTGGATTCAAGTTAGGCATAAAAATATTACATAAACACTAGAAAAGGAATAAATTATTAGTAATCTCTGGAGAGAAAAGAATGTCCAAACACAGGGCAATGAAGGAAAGTGTAAAGAAACGATATTCTTCACTTAACCTAAAAATAGAGTGCTGGGTTTTGTGCACCAAAATAATCATGAGTAAAATTAGGGAATTTTTTCACAACTCTGCAAGAAAATAGTTACTACTGCTGATTCATGAAGGGTTCAAAGAAAATGTTCAGAGAAAGAATGGTCACTCAATTTAAAACTAACCAAAGAAGGTGTACAGGTAGCTAACTGCATGGTGTTTTCTTTTAACATCATGAAGATAGATGCTAAAAAGCAATCACACACTATGTCAGATTTTAGTATAATAAAGGGTTTTTATTTAGGGGTAGACTCACAGTTCACAATTCTCTGCATGAATGGGGAATAGGAACCGAATCCAGCAGCTGGAAGAGAGAGGAAATGCATGCTTTACATTGGCATTTACAGTATAAGAGGCCATGCTCAAGTGGAGGCAAATTTTTCTCTGTCCTTTTCTTGTAAAGGTATAGTGAAGAAACAATCTTTTAAATCAATAACTATAAGAGGCCATCCTTTTCGTAATAGAGAAGGCAGAGGAATTCCAGATTGTAGAGGGCCCATAGGTTGAATTACCTTGTTGACAGCTCTTATATCTTTCACCATTCTCCATTTACCAGATTTCTTTTTAACAACAAATACAGGAGAATTCCAAGGGCTGGTTGATTCTTCAATATGGTAAACATTTAGTTGCTCCTGTACCAGCTATTCTAAAGCCTGCACTGTCTCTTCTGTTAAAGGCCACTATTTAACCCATATTAGTTTCTCAGTTAACCATTTTGAAGGTAGGGCCGCTGGTACCTCTAAAGGTTTGCTAGTTGCTTTGTGTTCTTGTACAGCCTGAGTGGCTGCTGACCTTTGTGTATAGTACCTTATAATATCCTTCCCAGAAATATGAGTTTCTGGGACTACAGGAATGTTAATCTGGGTATTCCATTGCTGCAGCAGGTCATGACCCCATAAATTCAATGCAATATTAGCCACATATGGCCTCAGCCTTCCTCTCTGTCCTTCCGGCCTTATGCATTCAACCCATCTTGTGCTTTGTTTCACTTGAGATAGGGTTCCAATTCCTAGGAATTGAACATCTCCCTCTTGAAGAGGTCAATTTGGATGCCAAGATTCTGGAGTAATGATTCTCATGTCTGCACCTGTGTCTATCAAACCCACAATTACAATGCCATCTATATATGCACTCTTAGCTTTTGTCTTTGATCATTTATAGAAGGCTGGCCAGAATATATGTTTTCTATTTCCTTTTGGAATTTTTGATTCATCCTCCATGTTTATTCCATCATCCAGAAAAGTATGATTTGTTACAGAAGGCTCTGAATTTTTAAATTTTCCTGGTGAGACATTTCTTCCAGAGTGACTGGGAATGACTGGACCACTTTTGATTTGAGGGCCTGCAAGAGACCCTCCAAGGAGTTTCCCAATGGATTGGGTTGCCTTGTCTGTCTTTTGTTGATCTGCATTCGTCGGTCCGATGTTGGCCTTTGCCACACCTTCTACATAATACATAAAAGGTTAATACCTCTTATTTTTGTCATTCCCAGAGGAGACATTATTTCTAAGAATTCCTTGCCTACAATCTCTTCTCAGATGTCCTATTCTACTACAATTAAAACATTTGGCATTTTGATGTTTTCTCTTATCTTTGCAAATTGTTTCTTTTACCTAAGATTCAGCATTATAGTCAAATGTCTCAATGTTCATTGTATGCAGGATCCATTCATCCATTGGTGCTGATCTAACCTTTAAGGCCCAAGTATCCCTTTGTATTCTAAGTTGGCATTTTCAAAAGCCAGAGATTCAATACATACTCATCTAGTATTTGAGTCTGTTACTCCTATTTGTACAGCCTTAGTTAATCTTTGTAAAAAGTCACTAAAGGGTTCTCTCTGGCCCTGTTTAACCCTGGTATATGATTCAATTTTTTTTTCCTAGTTCTTAAATCCTGTCTCAAGCATTTAAGGCAGCTTTATGGCAAGCCTTAAATATAGGGACAAGATTTATTCATTGTAAAGAGATTGAGTCTGTGGGTCAGCATAAGTGCCTTCACCAAGAATTTGATCTTGGGAAGTCTTAAGTCCTTTTGCTTTTCCCTGTTGTTCTAAAATTTTCACCTCTTCTCTGAAATAACATTTCCACAGCAGTTGGGGTCCAACATCCAGGAATGCTGAAACTAACTGAAGCCAGTCATGTGCTAGAAGACCGTGTCTTTACCATCTCCCTAACAAATGCAGAATTCAAGCCATAAGTTACTACTGCTTGCTTAATTTCTTTTAGATCATTCATTTCTATAGGTATCCATCTACCTTCTTTGGATCTTTTTGGGCATTTAGAATTTGATGCTTTGTCAGAGTAGATTACAGTGTAGGAAGCTAAAACCTTGTGTAAGTCATCTCTGACAGGTATTGGCGATGTTAAATCCTGCCCTTGTACTTTTTTGCCCTGCTCATCAGCTCCAATAATTTTCTCAATCATTTCAAATCTTTTCACTACTATCTTTTGTAAAGCCTGACTCTCCTGGCCTGTATATATTTCTAGTGATTTCATTGAGGCACCTAGCCTCTGGTCCTCATTCTGCACATGAGATTCCAAGATCTAAAGTTTTTTCTTAAAAGATAACATCTCATCATTGGACATTATTTGGATACTGTGCAGATTGCCTTCCTAGAGAGATGCTCTATCTGCTAACTTATCATAACTTTTAACAGATTTTGACTGTCAAATTCAACAGTATGAATTCTTTCAGATAATTTCTCAGTACCCTTTGACATAGATTCAAATTTGTCTGTCAAATTAATGTTATCCTTTTCAATAGTATTAATTTTTTCAGGTAACTTATGATTTTCAGTGGTATTGGTACTGCCAGGTAGCTGTTCATTATTAGTCTGTAAAGACTGCATGATTTCTAAAAGTACCTCATTCTTGGCTCTGTTATCAAACCATTTTTTAAGGATATAATATGAAGAAAAAACTGAGTCCCAACATCCAATAAATGGATGTATCGCAATAACCATATAAGCCTTGTAGAATACAATCCATAGTATCAGCAAAAGGGTTACTAAAATTTTCCACATTAATGTTATCTGCCATTATATAACTTTCAAGTTTATTGTATCATTAATTAATAAAATATTTACCTGTGTTATGAGGTCTGGTAAATTGTTTCAGGTGTAATAGTCTTTATTTCCCAGCAGGTGTCAGGGTCATGAGCAGTGACAGTGCAACTGGTGGTGCCACGAACAGATCTGTGTGGCTTTGGTTTTCTGCCTTGGTGCTGGTTAAATACTGATAAACATGTTTTGCTTCACAAATTTAAAGCAATTAAATCAATTTCGTACACGGAGCAAGGAGCCCAGAACTAAGGAGCAGGGACACAAACCGGAAGCTGTGCAAGTCAGCACATGGCAGGGAATGAAGCAGTGTTGGGGGTGGGGGTGTGAGCTTGGGAAATTTCCACGTTGCTGTGTACTTAGCTTTGCTATGGCAGGACTTTTTTTTGTTTATTTGTTTGTTTGTTTTAAAAAAAAAACCCGCTTAGTAGGTGAAAGCAAGCCAAATGGGTGGGAGTGGGAGACCTTCTGGCCTGTGGAACATTCGCCATTAAGACCAGTCCACCTGGTAAGTGTGGAGTTTGGATCCACGTGGGGCATAAGGTGAAGATGATGCTAAAAAGAAATCCCATACTAGCTCAGAATTGAGTATAATAAAGGGTTATTTATTTAGGGGTAGACTCTATTTATGTGCTAAAGCAACATAAACTTAATCACTTCAACCTTCTTGGGGTCAGATGTTCCGTAAGATCTAGTAAACAAAATCAAGATGTCGGCAGGACTTCATTACCAGAAGTTCTGGGTGGAAATCTGCTTCTAGGCTCATTCAGGTCATTGGCAGGACTCAGTACCATGCAGTTCCAGAACAAACACCTCAGCTTTGGGTGACTTCTAGCCAGAGTTCCCCTAAACCTTCAGTGATTGCTGAGGTTCTGTGTTCTCAGAATATCCTCCCATCTTCAAATCCATGCACGGTTAAAGTCTTCTACTCACGCTTCACATCTCCTCCTTTTCATCATCCCCTCCGTCCTTATCTTTTTCCTCCTCCTATCTACTTACCTTTAATTATTTTAGGTTTTGCAGTGTTGGGGATTGAATTGAGGACCTTATATATACTAGGAAAGAGCTCTACTAGTGAGATGCAATTTCAATTCCTTTTCCTTTATTTGTGTTCAGACAGGATCTCACATAGTTGCCCAGGCTAGTTGTCCACTTCATTCTGTGGCCCAAGGCAGGCACTGAACTTGCCTTCTTCCTGCCTCGGGCTTCTGAGTGGTTATAATTAAGAGTCACCACTCTATCACTCTGAAGCCATCCAGAGAAGTTCCTCTACTTCTCTAGGCTCAAGTGGTTAGATTAGAGCCATGGAAACTCAGCCTGCTCTAGTCTCAGGTCCACCTGCAAAGCTGCTTCTTAATAGTTAGGCCTGTGATTCATTAAACATTCACAGAGGCAGCAGTTGTGGGGGGTATCTTTGAAATTATGCCTCCCATAGATTATCCAGAAGATAAAATGGGAACAACAGCAACTTGGTGACCACTGAGATCTAAAGGATGGAGAGAGAGATGATTGTTAAGTTCATCCTTGTGACTGCGTTTGACTAACAGATTTCAGGGACCATGACACCAAACATGTGGCTTTCTCCTCTGCCTGTCCTTTGCAGTAATTCCTCTCTTACATTACCTTTTAGTCCACAGTGTGTTGTCAGGAGAAATTGGACAGGGATGTGTCCACACTTCAGGAATTGGTCTTTTACTAAGAAGGCAAGCACCCCGCAATGCACCCCAAACAGACATCTGTAATGTTAATTGAGTCTCACCATCACAGTTTATGCAGGTCATTCACAGACTAAAGTGTTTTATGTTGACAAATTATTCCATGTTTACAAATAAATTGGGCATTATTATTATTGTTCCCATTTCAGAAATGAAGCTCAGAAAGTCGATTAGTTTTTCCAAGTTACAGGTTAGAGCAAGGTAAACTTCTTGGCCATCAAAGCTGCAAGAGAAGCTGAGAGATTAGTTGACTATGAAGGCAGGGTTTTCCAAGAGTCTGTGGAGTACCCTGCCTGTCTTCAAGGATTTCCAGGGGTTCTGTGAGGCCTTGCCTTTTCCAACTACTTCCCTTGACATCAACTCTCCAACTGAAAGAGCACACTGCATCAGTATGAACACAAAAGCAAACATGAAAATTCAGTTGTCTCCTAGTAAGCTGAACATTAAAGAGATTTGCAAAAATGTCAAGTGGTATCCCACTAACTCTTTTGGAAACATAGATGCTTTCCAGAAAACATGTGTTATTTATGCTACCATGTAATGGATTTATTATTGTTAATTTTAAGTAATATAAATATTTTTTACATTCTCATTTGTAATCTCTCTGTGTAAACATCAATAAATGTGACCCTTGTAAACAAAAGCTCCTTGGTGCCTTTAGCAATATTTAAAAGTATAAAGGAGTCCTGAACATAGTTTTTCACTTAAAATCAAATCAAATGTCATCAAACTACTACAGCACTTGGGAAAAAAAAAAGATCCCGCCCACCACCGTTTTGATAAAAGAAGTTTTATTTTGTTTTTCAAACACCATTATGCTATGTTTTCAATGTAATATCTGTCACTCTTTTTGTACTCTCTCAAGAGAGGTGAATACTTGTGGCAAAGACAGCATGGATACAAAGCACATTTACTAATTGGCCTTTTAGTGACACAAAAAAAGTCAACCTTGATTTAGACACACTTGATTCATCACCTAGGGCTTGACACATTGTCATGGGGCAGGGTGCAGTAAAAATCAGGTTTCTGTTAAGCGTGAACAAGACAGATCTGTCCTCTGGCTGGTGAAGCTTGATTTTATGCAGGATAAAGCCATAAACACACACAGTAAGTTGCTGTTATGTTCCCAGCAGCTAAAACAGGGCCTTCCATAAGCAAAGATTAAGTAGAACCAAATTAATTGAGCCAAGGTGTGTTCCCATGCTCTATCTAAACTAACTCCGTGACTCCTTTCTCTTATTAATGAAACACTTTTGAAGTGACCCAAGGATCTATTTTGGTTCTTGTCCCCAGGAGTTTGATTTGGTAACTGGTGAGGAAGATCCCCATTTCAGCTCTCAGAGTTCCACCGTCGGCTTGCCCACACCAGGCAATCCCGCCCACACCAGGCATCCCGCCAGAAGGACCTCTGCAGCATTAACACAGCAAAGCAACTTTTGTCAGGGTCCAACCATATCCTCTTCTAGGAGAGAGCCGAAGGGCAGATTGTGGATTGTCCTTGCATAGCTTTGACTCTGTGACCTCTCCAGAATATTTTAAATAGTCATTCTGCTTAAAATACACTGTTGCACGCAAGTCTTGTCTTTGACCAGTGTTGGTAGTCAAACTGTCCAACAATTGATGTGGCCTACCAATGTGTTGTTTTGATTTCAATACAGTGGCTGCGCCTTAAGCAACTGCTGTCCCAACTGGCAATTGCAATTCTGCAGCTACCAAGAGGAGTTCTGTTCCCTCAGGCGACAGCTCTCTCACAGTCAGGAAAAGAAACTATCTAAATCTCTGTCCTTCTATAGAACTCAGTATTCAAAGGTTGGGGTGAAATCCTGCTAGTTCAGAGAGGCTGAATAGCAAGTAGCTAACCTTCTCTCCTGCTTACATCCAGTGAATAAAAGGATCTTTCTGCTCAGCTCCCACTAAAGAACCCTACTCCCTACTCTTAGTTCCTCCCTACCACTTCCTGTCAGCTAGTTGCTGACTCAACCTCCTGACCCCAGGTTAACTTTATTCAAGCAAACAAATGTAACACATCTTTGCATCATTAACAAAGGCAGCAGAAACAAACATAACAACAGTTAAAATAATATTCCATAACACCAATTGGTGGGGGACAAGTCTGTATTCTGTCAATCATGTTTTAAATAAATGCTGATTGGCCAGGCCGGAAGTATAGACGGGTCAATCAGACAGGAAATAGAGGCAGGGGGATGAGGATGAGGATGGCTGTGAAGAAGGAAGCTCTTCCTGCACTCCTGCCCAGTCCACCAAAGAAGCAGGATGTGACTCTGCCCCACTGAGAATGGTACTGAGCCATATGGCTAACATAGATAAGAACAATAGATTAATATAAGTTATAAGAACTAGTAAGAAGCCTGAGCTAATGGGCCAATCAGTTTATAATCTTATGGAGACCTCTGTGTGATTTTCTTTGGGTCTTGCCAGCTGTGGGGTACCGGGAGGGACAGAAACCTCAACAAGCAGGCCCTCATGTTACAACCAATGACTGATTGCACGGGAACTAACCCTAGGCATGCATATGGTTACACTCAGGCATCTAAGCTGAAGGTGAGTCCTGCCTTGCCTTCCTGCTGTCCCTGGGGAAGGACTTTCTACATTCTTCTTTGGAAATAAATAAGGCTTGTCACATTATAAGCCACTGCTTTCCCCACTCCAATGTATTTAATTAAAAGAGCAAAGCCATCCTTCTGCAGCTCATGCTGCCTAACAACGTCCTATGGTCCCATTCTGATGAGGCCTTTGGAGAAGGTATGCCCGTCTGCAGACCATCTTCCTCCATGGGGTCTGTGGTTCTGGCTATTGACTGGCTAAAGAAGATGCACATTTATCTCTTCTTGAACTTCCTGCAAAGCATTTGTGGTGGTACCTAAAAGCCACAGTCACAGAGAAGCCAGGACACAAGAATGAGCGGTTTATTCATTCATCTGCCCAACATTTCCAGCATGTTCCTCTCAGAAAGGGGCTGTGATGGCTGGAGATCTAGAGAAGACAGAAATAAAGTCTTTGACCCCTTGGGGCTTGTCACCTTGTGGAAGGATCAGGCCTGGAAAAGGAGGATCCCACCAGGTACAGTGTGGCTGTGGTGCTGAGCAGGAGACTGTGGCTGTGGTGCTGAGCAGGAGACTGAAGAAACACTGGGAAGGGTTCTAGATTTCTGCAAGCTACGTCAGGGGCGGCCTGGTTGGGATGCAGCATCCAACTCAAGTCCCCACATCGTCAACTAGGTAAGGCTTTCCTAAGAGAGTGGAGGAGAGAGCTGGGAGCTTAGAGAAGTGTGCAAACCCCATGGGAGAAGCAGAAAGCGAGTGTGGACAGAGGAACTGTAAACAGGGGCACTATAACTGAAAGGTAGAACCCAGAGTGGGGAGATTAAGACCGATCAATTACCCTCTTTTGTAAACACCGTTGAGGTTCTTTACACTATATCCTAAGGGAGACCCACTGACATGATTTTCTTTTTTAAGCAAGAAAGCAAACTAAGATGGGCATTGTAAACTATCTTCTGAGAACAACAGGGTTCAGAGTCCAGATGAGGACTCTGGTAAACAGGACAAGTGCAGGTTTCAGCCATCTCTGGCTGAGGAACATTCCTTACCCCAGGGCGGTTGATAGCCAATGACAGTGTCTCTTAGCTGTTGAAAGTCATTCTTCCTTGGGGCTAAGCTTTCTTAATCAGCCCTTCCAGAGTGTAGCTGTCCTTGGAGATCTGACTTCCGGCCCTCTCTGGGGTTGGATAAGAAAACAGAAAGATGCCTGGAAGAAAGTCGAGGGGGTGAGCTATCACATTGCAGGTGCCAAGGCGTTCAGTCCTATGGCTGCCTCCTATGGAATCAGCTCACCAACTCAGTGAGTCCTTACCAGCTTCCTCTCCAGCTGCAGGCAGTGTGGCCAAGGCCATAGGCTACCACCAAGGGTGGTCTGCCCCTGACCCATGCTGTGCTTGCCTTAGTCACGCCAACTAGCCCTACAGCCGGCTGCTCACAGCCTTAAAGCCGGCCCACAAATGGGTCTCACAATGAGAACAAGAGGGGTGCTGACTTATTTCAAAGCTACGGTGGCCATGAACATCCACATGTACTGAGTATGACCTAGCCTCATCATCAAGTCGTCGGTACCGATGACTCTCTGTGACCACCCGGGGGTTGGCTATAGGACCCCAAAAGAACCTCAAATTGAATCTATATAAAATGTTAGTTTTTCAAATAACCTCTCCCCACACTTTCATCATCTCTAGATTACCATGCTACCTAACACCACATGAATACCAAAAACAGTGTTATGTTGATCAGGAAATACAGATGGAAAATATTCATATATGTTCTGTACAGACATATATACACACACACACACACACACACACACACACACAAATACTTTGTGTGGTTGATTGAATTCATGACTACAGAGGGCCAACTGGTATTCTCACCATCACTGTAGAGATGTGCACACGGAAACAGAGAGGAGCTTTAACTAGAAAGTGGCAGAGCTGGGCCAGGAACCCAGTCCTCAGGCCCTTGAGCCCCGCTGTCATTTGCCTGGCCATGTGGCTCCAGGGAGTGCATGCAGGACCTGGAGTCTCTTTCCCCAGCTGGGCTCTGTGACAGTCAAGAATATGAAATAAAATTCCTAGGCTCCTGCTTTCCTTCTTGGAAGGAATCCTGGACATTAGAACCCCTTTGCCTGGCTGTTGTATTTGAACATTCTTTGAAATAGTAACGACTTCTTTCGTCCAGTAATTTGAGTTTGAGGGCTTCTATGGGATACCCTATCTAAATACACAATATTATTGTTGGTTGTTTATTTTAAAATATGGACTTTAAAGCAATAAGCTAGGCATGAGGAAGCAACAGAACATCCAAGTATTTCTCCCATGATTCTTTCTAGTGTTAGACCATTTTCATAGCAATATAGACCTTCCACATTTATGGAAGGAAACCGGCCAGGGAGAGAGAACCCAGAAGCCTCTGTCCAGAGTCAGGCCATCAGAGGTAACTGCCTTCTCCAGGTCAGAGTCTTTCCAAGAATAGCCAGTGGCCCCAAGTGGGGCCTCCTCCTCTCTTCGTGAAACTCAGTTGAACTCCGGGCCAGCTCCTTGAAGGCTGGCCTGGTGTTAATTATGATGCAATCCCCCAGCCATGCCGTCTCAGCAACAATTTCAGGAGTCAGGGTCCATGTGCAAGGCCATTAACACTAAACATGTTTTAATCCATAATTGTGTGAGATTTATTTAATTTAGGGGCTTTATTTATAGTTCGATCGGAATTGTAATGTATTTTCAGCTCTCCGCACTGGGATCTGTCAATTTTTACGGCATCTTTTAATTGTGTTCTTCTAGGCCAGGTGCAAGCAGTTTTCCAAAGCAGGCTGATCACAGAAGGCCCCTTGTCACGTGGTGCAGTGGGGGAAGGGTGCTGGCCTCACACAGACATGACTGTGTGCCATTATGGGGCAGGGGTACTGCAGCTGGATTCTGATGCTCTGAGCCCATAACTTTGGTCCCAGCCTCTTCCTTCCTGCTCTGCCAGTGCTTGTGTGTCAGAAGGAGCTTCCCCAAGTCTCTCTGCTGTCCCTTCGCTTACTCCTTTGTCCATTTAACAAACATTTACTACACCAGAGTTTATGCTCAGAATACAAACACAAAAGCCGGTAAAACAATGACCAGCCTTTTAGGAGTTCTTGGTATCACAGGGGCGGGAGGGAAATTTGAGGGACAGTTGCATCTGGTTACTGCCAGGCAGTGAAAGATACAGAAGAGAGAGTGTTTATAAATACTGGGAATTTGGTCCAAGCTAATTCATTGAAATGACGAAAATTTGGCTAAAAGCTATATGAAGTTAGCAAGTCAGCCAACGCCACAATTTGGTGTACATACCTACAGATCGCTTACTATCTTTCTGTTTGATTGCAAAAAATGTTACGTAATTATGAAATGTCTTCCTTCTATTACCTTTCGAGTGTCGATGACGAGTTTCAAACTCTACAAGGGGCTTCGAGAAGTCTCTGTGCATCTTTAAGCACTCAGTCTGTTTGCCCAAGTCATTTTCTTCCAGACTGTAGACTGCCTACAAGCTCCAACTCTTGGCATGAAGATACTAGAAATCCAAACAACAGAGTGGAGAGAAAAGAGGTGGTCCTGGGGAGAGGTTCTGTCAGACATGGCTGGAGGAAGCTGTTTCCCGACACTGTGTTACAAGCAAGACATTTGTGAGGTCCTGGGGTGTTGGTCATGTGTTGAGTACTGTTGGGGACCAGAACAACGCCAAGCACATTATCAATAAATAGCAAAATTAATAATAAAAATTATAAGATAGGAAAAAGAAGCCACCAGGGCTAACAAGGTTCTACTGGCTGAAAGAACGAAGACTGTTTGGCTAGGGAACATGAAGAAATCTCGTTATCTGAACCCTTCCAACAACACTGAGCTAAGAACTGTAGTTAGTAAGTCCTCAGAGAAATGTGAAGTAAAGCCATCTCCCAGAGGAGGCCTCTGCCTAGGGGGATTTCAATAACTCAGGGTCCCCGGTTATGAGAGCTGAGAGATGGAAGGTAGGTGCTACATGCTCCTGGGAAAGCAGTACTCTCCTCTGGGCTTGTAGATGGGGCCCAGCGTGCAAAGACAGAATAGCTAACTGAGGCAAAGCATTGCTCCACAGAGACTTTTCCAATTTCAAGATATGATAATGCAAAAATGATTTGCTCTTCTAGATTAGCTTCCGGGTCAAAGGAATTCTAGATCTTCAAACCGAATACAAGGAGCCCTGTGAACCTGTCAGCGTGCACTGTAGTCAGCCTTTTGTGTATTTAAGCATTTTGTCTGGATTGCCCTGTTTCTGTTCCTTCTGCCTCTCTTAAAAAGCCAGTTAGAAGACCTGAAGACCGTTTGAAACTGCTCAATGGAGGGTGTCTCCTGAGGAAAGACAGGAGAAGCATGCACTCAGATTCAGGTGACAAAAGGCTCACAAAGCCTGCACCCCTCAAGGAAGGTCTCCTCTGGGAACAGGGAAAGCAATCTCTTCATGACAACCCAACATGGCTATGACGCTCTCCCTCATAGCGCTAGGCCCCTGGTAGCCCAGCTGTGGGGAAGGAAAATACCACCCTTTTCAGGTATGTGAAAAATACAGCACTGTGTGGGAGAAACCGGAGCTCTTAGGAAGAGTGGGTACAAGTATTTACTGAGACCCTCTTGTGTGCTAAACTATGGAGGGTTAGAAAAGAAGGAAACCAAAACCGGCCATCCTGAAGCCCCGAGCAGCAAAACTGCGGCTATGGACTCTTAAGCTGCCTAGACTGGAAAGAGCCAGCTTGGCCAACTGGAGAAAGAATACATTAAGATATTATACAGACTGATGCACTTCCTTTAATGCCTCACAGTCCTTGAATGCAGTGCATTGTTTCATTACTTCTCTGAGCCTCCAACTAACAGAGAGAATACCAACAGTGCATTGAGGAGGGCTGAATGGAAGAGGAGAAACCATGTTATGTCCCAACCAAGCTGGGTTTCTACAAGTGGCCACTGCTCAGCCTAAGAAAGAAACTCTCCAGAAAGTGGATATCAGTCTCAGAAAAAGCTAAGGAGCTGGAGGAGGGGCAGTGGCACAGGGGCAGGCAGAGCTCAGGCCCTGCAATGCTCTGATCTCTACATTCTAGAGATTCTCAAGGATCTCCAGTCCCTTTAAACAGATTTTGGGACAGGCTTTCTTTTTCTTAGACTCATAAGTTAGCATAAGAAGATCTGGAAACACATGAAGGTTGTTAGAGAATCCTCTGTAGGTAAGTTCAGGAAATGTGAAGTACCTCGAAGGCCATCTGGGAGGCAAAGTTTATCCCTTAGGAGATGGCAACAGTGCCTTGGGAAGGTCACACTGGTGCGGGGAGCCTGGGAGAGCAGTGGGCATACCTAAGAGTCTTGAAACAAGCGGGGAGGAGAGATCAAGGGAAGGGACACAAGTGAGCACGGTTTCTAATGCTGGGTGGAGAAAGAGACAATGCCTTTGACTCTTTGGAGCTCACAGAATTTAGGGCAGAGAAGCAGAACTAGGAGGAAGGGGAATTCGTCTGGATTTATACAGATTAAGCCTGAAATTTCAGAAAAAAGTTCATATGTCATAGATAGCCTGCCACTAAGAACCTGGAGGCCACAGAGAGTGGCTGATGGCATGGTGTCAGTTCTTAAACCTAAGAATTGAATATGCGGGATGGATGGAAATTTCTAAGGGTGACAGGACATGGAGAATTGGGCCAAGGAGATCCCTAAAGACTAATGAGAAACAGCGGTTCCAGAAAAGAGGTCTCAAAGGGGTGTTTCAAGGACAGTGGCATTCAGTCAGGGGCTGTGACCATCGGTCTTGATGGGTGGAGGAGGGAGCCTTTGCTTTAAGAAAGGATGTTGATGACGTTAAGAAGAATGACAAGGTGACAGGTGAAGAACTGAAGCTATGAGCATCGGAAGCCAGTGGAGGAAGTTGTGAGAAGTGGCGGGAGGAGGCGCTCAGCATTCAAGAAGACCTGAGAGTGAAGACAGGAAGCTGATTGGGTGCGAGCTTCAAGAGAGTGTTTCGTTTAAACTCTCTCATTTTACACAGACGACATCAGCAGAAAGCCTGAAGATGTGAGGGAGAATTCACAGAATACGGAAGAGACTGGGGCCAGGAGCTGCAAAGAGAGAAGGCAGCCGAAAACACCCCCCCCACCCCCCCACCCCGTCCAGGCCTGACACGGAGCATTGAGGACATTTTCTAGGCCCACGACTTGAGACCTGGGTGCATGGTCTTCATACCTAACAGGAGAACCAATATTGGCTTCAGCATCGATGACTTTTCCTTAAGGGGTCAGCTATGACACCTGCACAGGCTGCTTCCGCCTCCTTGCTGTCTCACAGGTGACAGCGGAAAAGGGAGACTTCTGGCAAGCAACACTGCTGAAGATGGGATAAATGTGATGGGTGTGTTTGTGGCAAAGCCCCAAGCGTTAGAATCTCAAGAGGGTAAAGATCACACGTCCTATGTACGTACAGTATCTTTGATTTTCCAAGGATCGGTATTTTCTGATGTGAACAATCAGAATGTAATTTAAATAAGGCTCTTTTACCTCAGTTTATATAGTCAGCATTATGTGTGTGTAAATCTAATGACCTGTACTCCTAATGTACTGCTCTGTTTAATTTCTATATTACTTTAAACTTTTGGTGCATCTTAATTATGCAAGTACCACATGAATATATTCTCCTGGTTAAAAATTTTCTAACAAAATAGGTTTTTATCTTCAGGTCTTTACTCAGCCCTTTTCCTACCCAAGGGAAATGTACATACATATTCAAAGTTGTAATTATATTTTAGGGAATTTTTTTTAAATCAAAATTTTAAATACTGTTTTTCATCTTGTTTTTTAAACGTGGTTATAGATGTTACAAATCTATGTTGGTATATTCAAACATACCCGAATTTAAATTTATTTATTTATTTATTTATGACTATTGTGTGTATGTGTGTGTGTGTGTGTTGTGTATGTGTGGTGTATATGTGTGTGTGTGTGTTCTGTATGGGTATGTGGGTTGTGTGGTGTGTGTGTGTGTGTGTGTGTGTGATGTATATATGGGTTTGCATGTGCCATACACACATTAAGAATTCAAAGGAAAACTTTGTGGAGAGGGGGCTCTCTCTTTTAACGTTTTTGTGCGTTCTGGGCTTGAGTTCAGGTTAGCAGGCTTATGTAGCAAATGTGTTAATCCATTGAGCCACCTCTGTGGTTCCCATTTCAAAATGATGCACAGAACTCTGAAGAGTCTGGAGAAAACATCCTTTACTGTCATCCTTATGATGAAGGCTGTCCCCACTTTGTACGTTATCAGAGTACCAAGCCCCATGCTTCAGGCCCTCTTCCTGGAGCTCGTTAGTACTGTGTTCTTGGTGAGGAGATTCCTTCCTTCTGAGAGTCATCTGCTGACAGACACGGAATGTGTGTGTCTTCTGCACACCTTGGCTTGGCTCGGCTTCTGCATTAGGGTTATGAGGCGTGAGCGGGGGGAGGCTGGTGTGGTGGGCATGCTTTAGCGAATCGCGTATTCAAGTGTGTTTCAACATCCTGAAGGGGAGCCGCGGGTTTAAATTGTAACCAAGATGGTAGCTGGGTCATTGTGCCCTTGAGGTCTTCAAGAATGTGATGTGGCTTTCATCATGTGCCAGGATTTGCCTAAATCTCTAGCCTTGTACCTCTTGGGAGTCTTTGGGGAGCGTTCCTTACTACAAACAGTAACGTCAGGTGCTGCCTCCACTGTATTGATTCTTACAGATCCCCTCCGCATCTCAAGAGTGTTCTCACTGCTTCCCACAGGCCCTCTTTGTGGACAGATACAGAGGTGACCAACCCATCCCTACACACACACACACACACACACACACACACACACACACACCACCACCACCAACAACAACAACAACAACAAGAACAACAACATCTTGAGGTTTAGTACTGGCCGGTAATGGAAATCCTTAGCTAAAATTCTTTCCAGCTCCCTGTCTCCCAACCATTTGCCCAATATCCATCCTTCCCACCCCATCCCTCTGCTGACTGAAGCAGAGTCAATCCTCTCATCTTTGTCTCTGTATCCACTTGAGGAATCCCACCTTCATTCTCACTTCTCAGACAAGACTTTCGAAGTGACTTACCCAACAGCCTCTCCCCCCTTCCTTCAGAGGTGCACTACGTTTTTGAGTCAGTAACATTTGCACCCCTTAACTAGATACTCGATTCTCCTGGGGGCACATCGGGAGACTGTTCACACTGTGGCCCAATGACTGCAACTTTGACAAGACTGGGCTGGGAGAGAGAGGACAGGAGGAAATGAGGTTCCCAGGATTATCCTTTCTAAAAGGGAGAAAAGATGATTTTAAAAGCCAAAAACATTTGAGATGAGTATGAGCTGCTTCTCTCGGCCTCAGGCAATGAAAGGCTGGCTCCCCAAATTATCTCTTTGCTGTGGGTCAGCCAACACCTGGCACCACCACCAGGTTCTGCCTGACCTCTTCTGAAAAGCCCTGGAGGTGAATTCTCCTTGGAATTTGTTGGTTGACCTGCTTTCTAATGTCAGGATTCTTTTCAGCCTGTGAACCAAGTCTGGAGGACTGAACACTGGGAGCAGATGTGAGTGTAACTGTGGAGCCTCTAAACTCAGAGACAGCCAGAGAACTGCACTGAGATTCCTCTCCTTAGGAAAGGAGAGGCATTCCATACTGAACAGCTACAGCTATTTTGTTTTGATTATATAGCTAAAAAAAATAGATTCCTTGTTTCTTAAATACATTAAAATAAAAGATGTAACTTTTCAAAAGAAATAAATCCACCTAAAACCAAATTTGATGCTTACATGCACACGTGCACACGTGGCACACACACACGCACACACACAGGTACATGCACAGGCACACACACACACATAGGCACATGCACAGGCACACATGCTTGCTTGTTGACAACTTTTTATTGTCTAAACCTGCCTTGAGTGCTTTCAAAAACCATTCTCTCCCAGTGGAACACTTCTCTAATCAATTTTTAACATTTGGTGATTTTTTTAAAACTAAGATCAATATAAATAATCTCTCTAACAAACATAGAACAGAAATTGTAAAAAAATGAATAGAAATTGTAAGGAATTAGCTGATTTGGCCCCAGGGTTCCTCTGCTCAAGCAGACTTTGGACTTAGACCCCTAAAAAAGCTGCAAGGGAAGTGGGGTCTTAAAGAAGGAAGGTGATAGCCTCTTTAAATATTATGTTTGGATGGATTTTATATATGAAAATGAGTTTTTAAAAATCAATGTCTTTTTTTGAGAATCCTGTCATATCCTTAGTGAACGTGGCAATGAGCAATGGTGAACACCCCTAGTCTTTGTGGCTCCTAAGTATCTAATTCTGGGTACCAGTGCACCATAGGACAGTGGCTGTGCCCTGTATCGTCTACATGCACAGTCCACGGGCCAAGAAGCAGTCCGATTCAGAACACTGCTGTTCTCAGGGTAGAAGAACAGCTGATGCAGGCTACCACACGCTGGCTCTTAATGTGTCTACTGTGATGGTATCAGCAGCATTTCTGTTCATATTTTATTGGCTAAAGTAAGAATGATGGCTAATTTTGATGTCAGAGAGGCAGCGAAGCACAATCCTTCTCCCCCGAAAGACTGTGGGTAAGGAACTGTAGGAGGGTCCTTCTGTATTTCTGTTGCTTTCATTGTTTAAATAAAGAGACCACCTTAGCCTTTTGATAGGGCAACCCTTAGGTGAG
>JAQHUG010000238.1:2262621-2320073 GCA_028555095.1 Dicrostonyx torquatus | reverse complement strand
GTCCTTCCTCTGCATCATCCTCCCCCTCCCTCTGTCCTTCCTCTGCATCATCCTCCCCCTCCCTCTGTCCTTCCTCTGCATCATCCTCCCCCTCCCTCTGTCCTTCCTCTATGCCTTCATCTCCCTCCCTCTGTCCTTCCTCTGCACCATCCTCCCCCACCCCGGTCTTCCTCTGCATCATCCTTCCCCTCCCTCTGTCCTTCCTCTTCATGGGCTCCCAACTTTCCTTTTCATGTCCTGTCCCTTCATTCTGAAGAGCTTCCTTTAGCAGCACTTTGTAGCCATTACATGCTTGGGGAAATGAGAGCAACTTTATTTCCCCTCCATTTTGAAGACTATTCTCCTGGATTTAGAGTTCTGGATTGACAGCTCCTTTTTTATTCCCGTCGAAACATTCCTCTCCCTTCCAACTTTCTTGGGGAAAAGCCCAGCCATTCCAATGTTCTCCAAAAAGCAATACATCATTTTTTTTTCTCAGAGTTTTTTCTTTATCCAAAGAAAGCCAGGCATTTGCTCATGCTGAGTTTGGGTGTGCATTCTCTGGCTTCATTCTGTTTGGATTTTCTGAGAACATTTTAGATATTTTTTCAAAAACTCTTAATTCCCTTATTTCTCTCCTATTGTGTAGTAAGAAGTGCAGGCTGTGTTCCCAGCATCTGAGAGGAGTGCAGGCCCTTTGCTCTGACCCGCCAGGCTCCCGGCCACAGTGCTAGCTTACATTTGAAATAACCACACGGAAACTGTATTAATTAAATTACTGCCTGGCCCATTAGTTTTAACCTCTTATACATATTAGTTTAACCCATATCTAGTAATCTGTGTATCACCACATGGTCGTGGCTTACCGGGAAGATTCTAATCAAAGTCCATCTTGGGTTGGAGAAACATGGCATCTACCACACTTCCCTTCTTCCCAGGATTCTGTTCTGTCTACCACGGCCACATAAGGGCTGCCCTATCAAAAGGCCAAGGCAGTTTCTTTATGCAACCAATGAAAGCAACAGAAATACAGAAGGATCCTCCTACACCACTATTGTAGGGCTCCCATAACTACATTCAGGTATATGTACTATTTCCTGGAACCATGGAATACTTTTCCCTATGTTGCTCTAATAGGGAACTAATTGTTGCTCCCATTAGTATGACCTGTCTCCAAGATGACCGATTCCTCTATCATCACCATTTTACTATTGATATTTTTACTTTTAGTAGCCTTATTGTACAAGATGCAATTTTTTTATCTGGTTCTTTTTAATCTTCTGTTTCTCTCTTGAGACTGCCTAGCTTTCCATTTGTTTTCACGGCGTGGGCCTATATCATGCAGCACTTACCTCGCATTGCTTCACTTGGTCATTGCAGTGCTGCTGACAGTTGATCGTCTTCCCCCAGGTAGAAGGAGACTGCACCTCAGAGTCTAGAAATTTCGGGACTGTGTCCTGGACATTTGGAATATTACACTGAGTGAATTCCAAAAGGCTGTGTTACCAACTATTTCAAATAGCCGCCGCTCAAAACAAAACCATTTATGGCCTCAGTTCCTTAGTGGCTTAGGTGAGCCTTTCCCTTCGGGGTCCATTGGAGGTCTGAACAATCAGTGTGTGGCTCAAAGGTCTATGATTTAAATAGGAAGGCTCATTCCGGAAAGGACCGGCATCTGATCTCCTTCAGTGGCTGTTAGCATTCCCTTCCTTATTGTTGAAAGGAGTGCCTCAGTGACTGGATGCCCCTCTGTGTTCTTTGTAATGTAATCTCCTCTCAGGTGGAGGCTCACTTTATCAAGTGTTCAAGTCAGGAATAGTGTATGCGAGAGCACCAAACAGTGAGTATAGAGACGGAAAGAGAGTGTAGAGACACACGAAAAAGAGTGTTAATCCATTAATGTGGCAGACGTCACAGTGTTTTGTAACCTGATCAGGAAGGTAATATCAGCTTTATCAAAGAGAAGAGATCGTTCATGAGCTTGGCAGCTGGCGTCTGAGGATTATGGCTGTCTTAGAAATGTGCCTACTGATAGAAACAACTCAAATATCAAACACTGGATGGTTAAACAAACAAAATGGGGCCCATGCATTGCATAGAATATTCTTCAGCTTTAAAAGAAAGGCATATGTCATAATATGTATGAGTCTTGAAGACATCATGGAAATGAAATAGGTGTTGATGGAGGCTGCTTGTTCCTGACTCCCCAGACCACAAAATAATCACACAGAAGCTATATTACTTAAATCACTGTTTGGCCAATAACCTAACTCTATTTCAAGCTAGCTCTTATATCTTTGGTTAACCCATTTCTATTAATCTGTGTATTGCCACATGGCTATGGCCTACCAGCAAGGTTCCAGCTAGTATCTTGCGTCTTTCTCTTCTGGCAGCTGAGTGGCATCTCCCTGACCCCAACTCCTTTCTCCCAGAATTCAGTTTAGTTTTCCTGCCTAGAGCTCTACTCTGTTAAGCCATTGGCCAAAAGCAGATTCTTTATTAGCCAATGGCAATAAAACATTCACAGCATACACAGGGTAATCGTACATCACTTCCCCTTTTCTGTCTAAAAAAAAAAGGAAGGTTTTAACTTTAACATAGTAAAATTATATATAACAAAACAGGTATCAAGCAAAAATTACAGTTATAACATTTATATCTACTTTTTCTTTTATTATAACTAAGGAAAATTATAACTATGTAGTCTTCAATTCCATTAAAGATCGCAGAAGGTGATTTCAGTTTATGAGACAGCTCATAAACTGAAAGTAGTCCAAGTCACACACAAAGGGAAGAATGGGTGGGGAGAGAGGTGCTGGTGCTTGAAGGTGGTTCCATTGGGGAGGATGAAAAAGTTCTAGAAATGGGCTGATGGTGATTACTGCACAACAACACAACCAAACACTTGACAATAATTTTTACACTATGAATTTTTAGCCATAATTTTAGAAAAATTTTTAGTTATAATTTTAGGAAAAGAAGAAGAAGATGGGGGGAGGAGAAAGAGGAGTACATTTGACAAATTGGCCCAACAGTATGCCATAAGATGCCAAGTCTTGCTGTCTTTTCTGGGTTTGGATGCTTCAGGAGCAGCAGTTACTTTGCAGACAAGTCCAAGAACACACCACATACAAACAGGCCTCAAGTGTCACAGAAATGGCATGAAGAAACAAGTCACAAACATGGGAATCTTCTAAGGGGCCCACCCAAAGTTCTGGACCACACATTTTGCCAAGAAACAGACTAAGAAAGGCCTGAAGAAGATGCTGTTGACCAATGTTTGACCCTCATGGAGCATAAGAAGCTTCAGCCCAAGATGCCAAAGGGTTCCAACAACAAGCCCCACCAACTTACTTTTACTGATTATCCTAAATTTGGCAAGTGGATTTATGGGTAAATACCCAAGGGTTGCAGGTTCTGCCAACCAAAGACAGAGGTTAGAACCAAGACAGAGGCTGCAGCTCCAGCTCAGGCTCCCAAAGAAGCCCGAGGCCCTCAAAGGCCCATAGGAAAGGCCCGATGTACTGGTGTGGAAACAGATGGATCTGTGTGATCTCCCCATGCACACCCCCCCTTGGGTATTTGCTGATGTGCAGCCCTGTTTTCCTATGAAAAAGGTGGGGAAGGATCTGAAGACAAAACAAAATAACAACAACAAAAATAAAAATCAAATACGAAAGGCTGCAAACCTTGTTTAAATCTTATGGATGCTATTGATTTTTGTTGGTCCATCAGTCTTTTAGCCTTAACTGTGCGCCACTTATACACCACTCAGTGGCTCACTGGGCCATCCCACAGCATACTTTCCAAGTCCAGTTCCATACACGCTCACCTGGGGCATAGAAATTGGGAGTCTGAAAGAGTCACTTTCCCAAGGATTTCCTTTCCTGTGGCTCTCTGAAACGCTGCTACCCTTGCTTTCTTCAGTATTCTAGGAAAAGCTGACATCATGCTTAGCTCCTGTGGCCCTGAGCTCGAGGCCCAAGTGGGAAGACACCAATAAGAAGCAAAAAGAACCCCACCCTCCAACCTTGTTTTTTAAAAATTATTTTGATGAATTCTTTGAGAATTTTATATCTAGTATTTTGATCACGTCCATTCCACCATCTCTTCCCAGACTCTGCCCTTACTCATTCGACTTCATGTCTTCTTCATAACTTGTTTTTAGCTGCCCCTAGACCAATTCATGTTCCGTACATGCCCTTGAGCTTGGGGTCATCCACTGAAGTCTATTTGACCTACTGGTGGCCACACCTTCAAAGGAAAGGTGCTCCCCTAGCAGCTCTCAGTGCCCATAGTTCCTTGGCTAAGGGTAGGTTCTGTTCTAGCCCTCATCTCCACGGCAGGATTTTGTCTGAGCTTCTGCAGGTCTCGTGAATGCTGTCACAACCACTGTCCCCTTATCTGTGCATCTGCCCTGCTAGCTCTGGAATACTGTTTCACAGTAGCCATTCACTTCCTCTGGCTCTTATTACCTTTCTGCCCTCTCTTCTGGGATGATACCTGAGTCTTGGGAGGGTAGGGTTTGAATGTGATGTCTTATTTAGGGCTGAGAACTCCATAGTATTTTATTCTCTGCATGATGACAGTTGTGGCTTTCTATATTAATCGTCATCTACTACATAAAGAACCCTCTCTGATGAGAGTTGAGAAGCGCACCAATCTGAGGGTATAAACATAAGTCATTAGGAGTCAGTTTAATACCATGTTCATAGTTTTAAAGCAGACTGATGATAGAAGTAGGCTCATTCCTAGCGCCTATTGCCTGTCTGGTCATAGGTTCTTGATCCTGATAATGGTGCCTGATATGGGTTCCGTCTTGTGAAGGATGCCTTAAATAGAATCAGAAGGTGGGCTGGGCAGTGGTGGTGCACGCCTTTAATCCCAGCACTCAGGAGGCAGTTCAGGTGGTCCTCTCTGAGTTCGAGGCCAATCTGGTCTACAAGAGCTAGTTCCAAAGCTACAGAGAAACTTTGTCTTGAAAAAAAAAATCAGAAGGTGGTTCGTTACTCTAGTAATATTTATGCATTAATACATCAGTGGACTTACCTTGCCATGGTTATTACTTTTCTCTTTTGGTAGTGTACATGGCAGCTCCCAGTGCTATGAAATCTAGACAGTGAGATGAAGCTTTCAGGTCAACACAGCTGGATTTCTCCATCTTCTAGGTCTTAGGTATGTGGTGTCTTCAGCACCAGCTGGATTTCTCCATCTTCTAGGTCTTAGGTATGTGGTGTCTTCAGCACCAGCTGTATTTCTCCATCTTCTAGGTCTTAGATATGTAGCATCTTCGGCACAGCTGGATTTCTCCATCTTCTGTGTCTTAGGGATGTTGTGTCTTCAGCACATCTGTATTTCCTCATCTTACTTTATGGAAAATCACCAAGAACAATGACAATAGTCTGCAAATGTTCCCACATTCTTTTTTTTTAAAACTATTTTTTAAGATTTATTTATTTATTACATATACAGTATTCTGCTTGCATGTATACTTGCAAGCCAGAAGAGGGCACCAGATCTCATTACAGATGGTTATGAGCCACCATGTGGTTGCTGGGAATTGAACTCAGGACCTCTGGAAGAGCAGTCAGTGCGCTTAACCACTGAATCATCTCTCCAGCCCCATGTTCCCACATTCTTGACATAATTCCTAGGTTTCCTTCTTATAAGATGTTGGCCCCTTCACACTTCCATGGTTGTTCTTAAGGATTAAAACAAGGAATGATAGCAAATTTCTCCCTGATTCACTGTGTTTGTCCTCAGCCCCTGACCACTGGACTTCTGAAGATCTCTCTAGTCCTGTCCTGATGTTCCTGTGTTGGGTTTGTACTTCTGTTCCGAAAACAGGGCAGATCATCGGGACAGAATCTTCACCTTGTTTCCATCTCATGGCACTTTGGCTTCTGGTCTTCTTTCTCAGTACTATTTTTCTTCCAGCTCTTAAATGGATGCTTCGTGCAGCTTCTGCCTACATGGATTCAGTTGGGGAGATGGGCCAGTTCCTCTGTAGGAAGTCAACTGCCCTTCATTCATTCATTCATTCATTCATTCATTCATTCATTCATTGTTTTTCCCTCTAGCCTAGGCTTGCCCCATGACTATGGGCAATTCTCCTACAGCCTCCTGATACTGGGTTTACATGTGTGAACCTACACTTAGGTTTATGCCACTTAGAATCTGGACGTTTCCCTGACTGCACTAGCTCCCATCTACTCACCCACTGACTCTAATAATAGGAGTGGACACAATCCCTGCTCATCACAGATCATGTTAGAAACACACCACATAATCCCCAGGTGAGCCATGGTTCCTGAATTTCACCTGTACACTGTGTCCCACCCAGTTCACAGAAGACAAATGAGAAATTCGAAGGGTTTTGTGTCCTTGAGCTTGTGAGCTTATCACAAGCCCCACCCCCACCCCTTCCTGCTCTGGGGCGAGGCTGAGGGTGCTGGGAGAAATCCTGTCTTCAAACACCAGTTTGTGGTTTTTGAAAGAGCAGAAAGCACAAAAACTTAACAACTTGTATGATTGCTCTCTGCTGAAGACCAATTGACAAGACATTTGAAAATAATCCAGAAGTGTCTTGTTTTCAGGCTGCAAATGACTTTGTGAACATTTGGGAGGAAATTCTCCACTTAGGTAAAGAAGCACTGGGAAGAGCAAAGATGGGGGAACCCGAGAGTGCTTTGGGTTGTTAATGGCATTTGCATTTGTAAAATGAATCTTTCTAAATACCTGGAAGTGGCCTCATAATTTAAAATCACATCAGCCCGCACATGCTCCCAAACCTGATAACATCTAAATTCAATTGCTCATAATCATTTTTGGATACTTCTAAAACCACAACATTGTGACACAAGAGACAGAACGCTGGGCTTGAAATCACCAGAGCCCTTGATATACATCTGTATATAGTGCCTGCCCGCAAGGTCTTGCGTTAGAAAAGAAATCAAGGCTCAGGCTAACCCCAGAGAAGCAAAATTTACTGCATCTTTTATGTGGAAAAAAAAATGGTGCCAGTGAAGAAAACAAAGATTGAAGTGAGCATCATGGCAAGAAGAGCCGAACCAGGACTGCAAGTGATGGGCACATGGCCATCCCAGAACTGGAAGGGCTGCTGGTCAAGGTAAGAGATCAGAACAGGCTGGTGAGGACACTCCGACAAACACCACCAAACCTGGCCCAAGCAGGGCAGTCTGGGGAAAGAAAAGCATGCCCCTTGCCTGGGTGGCTGAGGGGTGCTTGGGCCTTGTATAGCACTGCATTAGTGCTGGGCCAGGAGCTGCTGACTGCCGATGGGCATGCCAGGCAGCTGACTGTGAATTTCTGGTTTCTGGCCATGCATCTGTGATTTCTTTTTTATAATTTACATTTTTTTTACAGCTGTCCTTGTCTTAACCATGTACTCTTTCCTTCCCGGGGTTGGTTTGTAGTTGCATCAGGCAGCATGCAGCCTGTCCATCGGGCAGCACATGGCTTCTGAGGTTATGGTGCTTGGCTTACCACTAGTTCTTTGCGAGAACATGCACCACATACTGCCTTGTAGAGTGAAACACAGAAGTGCAAGTTCAGGGTGTGGGTCAGACCTCCACCCAAACAGTGTTTGCAAACAGCAGCTTAGGAAAATGCTTGTGAAGTTGTGATACGCTGGCATTGGCAGGTTTGGGGTCAGCATGCTAACCCCAGAACTCATTATGTCCCTACTATGCCACCTTGGTGCAATTAGCCTAACTTGATCATTTCCTGAGGCCATATGTTGATCTTTAGGGGAGGAAGGCTTCATGTGCATGATGGCTCTGAGCTCTGCCTGGCACGGCACAGTTTTGTGCACATTTCTGTAACAAAGGAAAGGTGAAGTAGAACCATGAGCATGGATGGCACTGGGAAACTTAGAGAAGGCTCGGGCACTTGTTGCAGAGCTATGATTTTCTCTGTGTTTTTCTTCCCAAGCCTTCAGAAAAAGGTCAAGGCAGCACCACTGTGTGCAAGGTTGACTCCCCCACCTCTGCCCTCCGGCACAAATAAAATCAATAGAAGGACCTAGAACACTATAAGTTACGTTTCTGGGCTGCGTAACCCATATTCCCATTGGAGACCTATCAACGTGAACTAGCACTGTTGGGAAATCTCTTCAGCGCCCTTCCTAATCAATACCTCTGTTCATTATACATCTCTGATGAATATGGGTAATGATTGGGTGCCCACGAATCAGGTGACTAAAAATAACTGTGCCTTACAGAGGATCGATACCTGTGTCCCCCTCCCACTGCCAGTATCACTTCAGGCAATTCGATATTCTCAGCAGCCCCTCCCCAGCTCTGCCACTGTGGTCCTTTCTCGTCCCTGTCGATAGATCAGCTTCGTCCTCAGCGGCTTTATTAAATTAGTAGCACTTAATCTACTGTCACACTGTCAACGGGCACAGAGCAAACCAGCAGGCAGCAAGTCCTGCCATGGCTCAGGACAGCATCTGGCCACAACCCCGGCTGGTTTCATCAGCTCTGTGCCAGGACCTGACTTTACGGGTGTCTTTTCACTAAACAGGAGGTGCCTCATCATTTAATAACATTGAAAACGACTTTTTTTTCCTTAAGGAGAAGGAGCTGTGTGAAGGAGGATTTTTGCCAATTACAGACGTATTATGACAGATGAAGAGATCCTAATTATGCCTGGATTCCCTGCAGGAGTGCGTTAACACATCAGTGACATCCATAACCACACGCCTCAGAGGTGGCTGCTTTCCCCCAGATCACTTAACCTTTTGTTTCTTTGCTGTTACCCATGTCTCTGAATGCTTGGAAACCAAGGGAGGAAGCCCCACCCAAGCTTAGTGGCTGGCACTCTTCATGCCATGGGAAGGACCATAGTCAGGGATGTCTGCAGCTGGGGCAGCTACTGGGCCTGGCCATAAGCAGCCTGGCCAGAGTTTTCTGTGGGGGTCATGGTCTTGCAGAGGAAGCAAGGAAGTAAGGAAGCAAGCAACCAGTTCTGAGTACAGAGAGCAGAGAACACCTGGTTAGAGGGGAGGCTTGGTCAAGGTCTCCAATAGGCCCTTCAAATATGATTGGCTTAAGAGGGTGGGGCAAGATTAAACTCGGAGGAGACAAAAGTACCTTTGATATGACATCTTTCCTTGTGATCATTTTATTTCTAGATCTTAACACAATCAGAAACAAACAAACAAAAACAAAATCCTGGAAAGAGAATATAAGCCTATAGGCAAGCATTTAGCATGAGAAACTATATAGTCGTCACTCCTGAGCTGTACATGTTAGAGGCCGGGGGAGGGGCAGAAACACTTGTGCAGGATGCTATGGCACAAAGACCCAGGTTCTTCCCTTTATCTTCCTTGCCCAAAGGAGCGGAGCAAAGGCTTTTGCGAGAAAGCCTCTCTGAAAGGACGTAGAAGAGGTGAGCGTTGGTGAGGAAAGTCTGGGGCAGCATCTGCCTGGTTCTGTTGGGACTGGCTTAGATTTCTGTGCCTCCAATCCAGCTTTGGATCTGAGAAAGAGACGGGTGGTATTCCTAGAAGTCTCCTAATAATAGCATGTTCCAGTCCGTACAGGAGACTGGCTCTAAGTTAGCCAAGAGCAACAGGAAAATGGAGTGAACAGCACTGGGCATCACAGGTAAAGCTGTGAAGGACAAAACTTAGGAGTTTCTTGAGGTTTTGTTCAAGTCAAAAGGCCAGAAGCTTTCAGTGACTGATAAATCTTTAATATAAAAATTGTACAAGAATTTTGATACAAATTACAAGAGGTATTTGGACAAAATATGAATAAAATTCCATTTACATCCCCAAACCCTTATGCATTTTATGCAAAAGACATATTGTAGACAGTTATAGTACAGAAAATACAACAAAGGAAATAGCAAATAAACAATTTCAATTACCTTAGACTGCTAATAAAAACAAACCACAACGTGAAACAAAAACAAAACCATCGATTAAAATACATACAGTATTCATGAAGCTACCGACATCACAATTTTAGGTCGGGGATGTATGCTGTCCCATCTCTTGGTGCAGTTGCCTTTCCTGATACAAATGTTGCCTTTCCTGATACAGATGTTCTGCCAGAGGCTTGGTGGAAGAGACGTTGATGCAAATGAGAATATAAAGAAGAAAGACCAAGCCCCTGAACTCTAGGCGAGAGAGGGACATATCTGGAGAAAAGTTCCTTTCCCTCAAGATATTTCAACTCCCTTTATCCACTTTTGAATATGGAATATAAAGGCTGAGCCTCATGTTTTTGTTATTAGAGATGCATCAGAGGGTGTGAGGTGGGGGTGGGGAATGTCTCATGTTCTCTTAGCCAAGTGAGGGATCTCTCCACATCCCACAGACCCAAGTCTTGCTCAGTTTCTCAATCTTCTTAGCCCCCGCCCTCGACCCATACTGAGCTCTCTCTCTCCCACACCTGTTCAGTCTGGCACTGGCAGAATAAGGGTAGCTCCCTCTATGGGGCAGCAGAACCAAAGTGTGCACAGGAAGGTGAGTGCGCTGTATACAATAAATCTTAGTCCTATCGTGTTAATACATAATACTAGAACATCTCATTCGCTTAATTCACGTTATGTAAACCTGGGCAGGGTAGAACACACACATCTCCAAAGTGATCAACACCAGGACAAGGGAGGGCGTGTTCTACCCACTTGCCCCAGCAAAGATTTATTTGTTTTGGAGGGGAGTGGGTAACATCAGGAGAGCAAAGGGCAAGAGTGAGGACAGTTGAAAAGCCAGAGATTAAGACAGGCAATGAGAGGAATGAAGGGCTCTGTACAAAGACATGCAAAAATGCTTGAAGTGGAGTATGAGATTTAAAAGAATAAACAGTCAGTCTTGGTTTATACATCTCAAGTGAACCTATTAACTCAGCACACTGGCTGGGAGTTCAAGAGAAACATGCCCCATGAATCAGTGCTTACACACAAGCTACTCCACTGATTCAGGAGTAGGTAGAGGGGATGCTTTGTCTCCTAGCAAGGAAGAGGCAGGCCGGTTAGTACCCACAAAGACAGTGCCAGCTCAGTCCACCTTGCAGGGTGGGTGGGGGGACACCCCGAGAGCTGGAGTTTTCACCTTCTTGGAAACCTTTCCAGGGCCAGCAGCGTAGAGCTCTTTCCCACACCTGGGGTCTCCCCAGAGTCTCCTCCCAGTCCTTGTATTCCATAACAGAAGTGGGCAGAGCCGGTTAATAATTGATGCCTTTGCCATCTTAGCAGTACATGTGCTCAACATCACATTTGGCAACAGGAAGCCTAATAAAAGTCTCAGCACTTAGATTCTATCTTGAAGAAATATACTTTTACACTATCTACTTCTCTCCATTTTTGTTAAAATACCATTTCTTTTTGCTCTTCCTTCTGTTCAAAGGTTCTTTAAAGAAAACTAAATAAAGCATTACAACTATAAAATGTCCTTGTGTATCCCCGTTACTTAGAGCTCAGGGGACAAAGCTAGCATTTGCTAGCAGAATTTGTGCAATTTTGGCAACTGAGTTTTTAATTACAATTTTAGGAAGATGTTTGGTAACTGCTTACTATAGTACATGAGGGAGTGTAAAAACCATCAAGTTAACAAACTGTCTTCACTCAGACCCAAAGTTCTTTCTCAAAGTGCGTTTCTTTTCAGTCCTTAGTCTGGCTCAAGAAGTGACCTAGCACAGCTTGTCAACATAGACCTGATGCTACCTGTTCCGAAATCTACTGTCTTCCTTTCCTTGCAAAAGTCTACAAAGACAACGCCTCCACACGGCCCCTCAGTTGACTAACACCTTCTTTGAAATGTGACTGCTCACAGCAGCGTGATCCACCTTCTGCCAGGGGTGCCATGGCAGTTGGCAGGAAGCGTGGTGGCCCTAGCTCCAGGCAGGTGTGCAAACACTGCCTGCATTTCATTGCATCAGGAGCTAGCCATTCTCGAGCCACCTCTGAAGTAGTCTCGTATCCAGAAAGAACCAACATGACCCATTATTTGGGTTCAAGGTATTCTGGGACACAACATTCTGACTGTACTTCCTTTAAGCTGTTGCTCTTTGATTTTGCAGAGCTCACTACACTCGGACCTCTCTCCAAATTTCCCGAAATGGAGAATTTACATTTCACATGTAAGATTTTCATTGTTTTAATGGCTAAAGTTGAAGAAATAGAGCCTTATTTTATTCTGATTGTCAGGTTAGTTTGGCAAACAAATGTTAATCCATTTTGTTCATGGACTTAAGAGTGGTATTGAAAGATAAATGTATGCATTTAACGTAATGGTTTGATGCCAAAGATGTAAACACCTCAAACAGTGTTTATCAGCCACCATTCAGGAGCAGTGTGTTTACTGCACACTTTTTAACAAGGAAGAAAAGTATTTTAATTCTTTCCCCGCGGAATTCAGACAACCTATTCCTACTCATGCCACTGATTTGCAGGGAAATGGTCTCTATTGCACGGCCGCACCCAATACTCCCCAAACGGAACACTAGAGCACAGTCGACAGTGACTCTCTGCTGACCCTTTGTGTAAGACATCCTCATTTTACTGACCACTTAATAGCTGGGGCGGGCATGTAGAAGCAGCCTATGGTTTCCTGTGTTGGGAGGCTAGAAGCTGGCGGGGGTGGGGAGGAGATGACACAAAGAGACAGGAGAGATGGAGGAGGTAGTCTGATTGTGAACGAGTGTGGACAGCAGGGAACTGGTGGGAAAGCCTGGCCCTCTACTCAATTTCCCCTTCACCAGGGATAAACAGGCAATTACGCATCCTTTTATATTTGATGGCCAAGTGCTGAACTGGAAAGCACACTATTAGTTTGTGTCCCTTCAGGGCCAGGGCAATAAGCAGCCAGGAGAGCTGGGGCTGAAGTGGAAGGGGTGTTGTCCGCTGTTAGTGTGACAGTCTTGTCAGCAGCGTCCACATTACTGGAAGGTAATAAAGTGACAAGCAAGTTATTAGAAAGATATGAGGTGAAATTGAACCGAAGCTTCTTGCTGCCCAGCCCGGCTTTTGCCTTTCCTCTTTGTAATGGTCTGCTATTTGTTACAAACTGAGCCTTGTCCTGAACCCTATCTCATTTTTTTTTTCCTGCAGTAAAGGTCAAATGAATTTACAAGAACACTTTGGAGAAGAATAAAGATAGTTTTATGACAACTATAGTGTGTTGCATCAAATATGTGTTTCATATATATATATATACATATATAATTACAATGAACAATAACACTGATTCAATTTAGTATACTTGTAAAAGTGTTGGACTTTTTAGCCCTGTTATTAGGTATTTGGAATTTTAAAAAATAAATGTCCAAAGGACAGCATCTGTCATCTAATTATTGTAGAAGGGCCTTAAAAATAATTCTGTGTAAATGTGGGGAAACCTGCATGAGGAAGGCCGGGCATGTGGACAGGAGCATGGGAGATGACCTATTGGTCGGCGCTATTAACAAGAGCTATGTTATACCATTATAGTGTGTGCCTCTGCAACGACAGAAAGGCTGGGCATGAGCCCGGGGCATATCAGATACGTTTTAAGAGTGACAAGAGCAAGAATTATACGTAACATTCTGAGGGGAAAAAGAAACTACCTGCCTCTGTGTCTCAGCTTCCATTTTCACAAGACCACCAGCCACCCAGTGTGATGAGCCTATGAGTGTAGGTTGCTGCAGCATGCAAACACCAAACACTTGCATGCTCTCCACTCATCGCAAGTAGAAGCAGGCTTCATGCTGGGCACGAGGTGGAGGGAGTTCCAGGATAGCCAGGATTGTTACACAAAAACCCTGTCTCAAAAAACCAAACAGGAAAAAAAAAGTAGGTTTCATCACTAGCCTCTAATTGAGGTGACTCCTTGCATCTCTGTGGTTTCAAAGAAACCCGGCCATCACTTCTCACCCCCCAAAATAAGAGCAATCCCCAAACACACGGCTGACCTATAATGAACATCTTAAGATGTTTGTAAGTTCTCCCCGATATGTGCCCTGTGACTCACGTGGTCACGGGGTACTCTGCAAGAACCTGCAGGATGTGTTGGTACCCACCATTAGGACTGACCTGAAGACTTCTCTCCTGGACAACAACTGGCAATGGATTAACTGTTTTTCTTTCCAGCTACCCTCAAACCAGAGCCGGAGCCGGTTCGCTGCTAAACGCCTCTTTCCTACGGAGAACTGCACTCCCCGCCAATGTTTTTTGGCTTCTGCCTTTTATTGCCCTCCTTGCTCATTTAGATCCCTCCTAAAATCAAAGACTGAGAGGGAAAGAGCAAAATCCACTAATTTAAATATTTCTAGTTTGGGGAAAGCCAAAGTAAATTTGTCATAATTTTAAAAAGCTCGAAGGAGCGGTATGGCCACAGGATGGCAGCTAGACTCTCTCCTAGGTGTCGTGCTCCATGACAACAGCAGATGCAACACATCCTAGGACAGGCGGATTCTATTTACTGCCATTGAATGGAACCCAAGGCCAGCATGCTCGATTCAATCAAGGACTGCTCAGGTATGCTGTGCCCATCTCAGTCTCATTATTGGCTTGTCTGTGTTTGAACTGCCAAGGGCCCCCACTTCATCCATTTGCCTGGTGTATTATCTATGGAGTACACAGAGGAAAAGGCGGGACGGGGGCGGGGGGGGATGCCATTGTATTAGGTGGCGAGCAGGTTTCTCCTGAGTACAGTGGGCCATGCTTCTCAGTCAGCTCATTCTTCAGAGATTCAGACCTTTTCTTTCCTCTTTAGAGCAATATGTACACTAGTGGGCTGTAACTGGTTAAGCTCTCACTGGAACGACCTGGAAAGCCATGACCAAAGGAGTCACATGACCAGGACAGGGACACTGCTCTGCTAACATTGGTTTCTAAAAAGATGTTAGTCATATTGAGAAGGAAAATGTTTGCACATTTGAAGCTTAAGAAAGGATCCGATGACCAGGGCAGCTGCGCTAAGACTGGAGATGAGCTACGCTGAGCTGGTTTATTTAAATACGATTACTAGTGGACCAAGAATACCAGGCTCTTTTATCTTTTCTCACACTCTCAAAGCCAGATTACTTATTATCTGTCTTTTTCCTTGCTCTCTTTCTCCCCCCCTCCACAGCATGCAGATATTCCCCAAAGTGGACCCAGCCTTTCAGATATTTACAAAAACATAGTTTAAAGTGATCAAAATTGTATACTTCAACATTAGCTGGAGAACATGCACAACTAATATTGCCTAATTATATGCCAGCGATAAAACGTGGGCAAAACTCAATCAAATGGAAGAAAGCTACTTGGATGAAAATCTATGTTCCTATTAATTTTCAGCTAGAAAGAGATGGATGTAGCTAAAAACTGTTTATGGGCAGAAAACTCCTATGAATGAATAAACGAGTAGGAATGGGCAGAAATGAAGAGTGTGGCTGACCAAAATGCTCATCTCCTTATCCTGTCCGTTTGCATGCAATCCTGAGGGCCACCATCTTCAGGGGAAGTAGCGTTAAGCCAGAGCACTGCACTCAGACAAGCCGTACCTGGGGAGCACGAATGTGTCTCACGATTCTACATTTCATGGGCTGTATCCACCCACCTCCCCTGTCCCTTTTATGCAAACAGGCTTTATACTGAAATATTTAGTTGTGAAAAGGCCACCATAACAACTGGGCACACGAGCAAATAAGGGGCATACTTAAAAAGTGCCAGCTGCCTGGGTCCTAGTGCCGTTTCTGCACATCGAGTTTCCCAGCAAGGGAAACTCCACTTCTTGAACCTCATTCCTTCTGGACCTTTTCTAGTTGGCGTGTGGCAAGTGACAAATGCTTGTTCAGAGTCTAGGTTGCTGGCTGATATGACTCCTGACTGCTAGGTGATTTGAGGAGAGCCATTTGACATTTTACTCGACATTCAATTAAACACGCTAAACACTGATTTCGTAGAAATGAATTCTCACATCTCTAAGAGTGTAACACTTGAAAGTTGTCCAAACATAAATGCATATTAATGTTCACAAAACAAGGTGTAGTTCAGTCTACACCCAATCTAAAAGACAGTTTCCATAATTTCTGACGAGACTGTAACAATGTTTCAATCCTCTTTGAATCCAGCACTTGGTTACAGACAACAGCGCGAGATAGAGAACGCTAAGAGGAACGAAGGTTCGCAAACAAATGTTCATTATTCTAGTTCAGTCTTTCACAGACACACTGTACAGAGTCTTGTATGAAACAGAGGAGCACATCTGCTTGCTCAGTTTAACACGACACCAAAATAAAGCAACTAAGCTCTGGGGAAATCAAAGGTACAAGGAAACAGAACAGTTATTTACTAATTCCTCAGCTTTTTACCGTAAACATTTGTCACTTAACAGACATTGTGTGTGATACTGCACAAGTTTTTGGTCTTTCCTCGCGATGGAATACATGAAGGACCAAGTGGACCCCATGGCATCTTCAGAAGGAGACAAATATAAGGCTTTAGGAACACCTAGCTCATCTCTATGAGTGTACTGCTCAGAAATTCTCAAAAACGAAAAATCCAGAACCCCCAATGAATGATGCTTAATTTTGGAAAAAAAAATAAATACTGTGAGGTACAAGTCGGACAGGAATAGCAGAAACCTATCAACAGTTTCCTTTGGCGAATTTAACGGAAGTGAATGCTGATGTGAGCACAGAAAAAAATTATAAAACAGGAAAAATGGAAATGATAGGAAAAATTGAAATTAAGGGTATTTCTAAATTTTAGACTGTTGGGAGAAATGTTTGAGGCCATTAAATGCAGAAAAGAAATACATTCTCTTTCTATTATGTAGTTTGACAAAATACTAGTGTTTACCCCCCCACCCCCTCCCCGGAAAAAAAAAGAAAAAAAAGACAAGAAAACCCACTCTGCAGGCACACCCCAGCAGTTCTGGCTGCAGACGAAGTTGAGTAAATATCATCATTTAGTCAGTATGCTGTGGTAGCCAGGGCTGCCGATGCGGTTAACCAGCTCAGGCAACATGTGTAAACATCAGAAACAAAACAAAACAAAAAGGTTTGGAGCAGTCCCCCCCACCCCCCGCCCCACTTGTTCTCACTCTCAATGGCTTGGTTGCAGGCTCGCTTTCATTTCTCTCTGACAAATTCGTGTGGGGAAACACAAAACGCTACACAGTGAGATCCTGTCTTCCCCTCGCCTTCTGCCGCTCGCTCCGAGAGGAGTGCTGCTCAATTCAAGTTCAGCACAGGAGTTTTCAGAACAGCCGCTGCGGAGGGCCTTGCATTTCTGGGTATGAGGCAGGCCTGACTTGCCTTGGTGCTGCAGAATTTGTGACAAATGACACATACAACAGACTGACCCAGCTCAGGCTTTCTCCTCTTTGTCAAAGGCTAAGGGTTAGGGCCTTGGAAATGAGTGTTCAGCGCTTACTGTCTTCAGCTTTGCTCCTTCAGTGAGTGGTTCAGGCCACTGCGTCCTGCAACAGTGTCCTGCCTCTACAGAGGTGCCTCGGCTGATTCACACCATGTTAATCACTTAACGTGAATGGAGGAAGGACACAACACTGATTCTAATACACTCGGCCCTCAGAAGAATCACTGCCTTTTTTTTTTTTTTTAAGCGGTGTTCTGTGGCCAAAAAGTTGGCCTGTGGTTGAGTGACTAATTATATTTTCTTTTCTGAAAACTTGTGCAAAGTTGGCAGTTCTGTGTTAACACTAATACTTTTTGTTTGGCATCAGTGCCCTTTACTGACCAGAACATTTTTATACACGTGGGTTGTTTTTAAAGGAAAGATACTGAAGTATGGCGATAGTTTAAGAACAAAAGAAGCATGGATATTACACATCCCCCTGGAGTGTATGACAAAAAGTGCATGGCTGGACTTATGTACTTGTACAGGGCATTTTAAAAACTCAGGTCTGTGCTGTGAAGCATGCCAGCACGTCTTATTCACTATATCTAACAGGTAGTAAAAACAAGACCATGGGTGGTTTTTTTTTTTTTTTTGCTTTTTTTTTTTTATAAAGGAAATGTGCATTAATGCTAACAAAAATGAATAGAACTAGCCAACAAACTATTTATTTCCTGCATATCTAACAGCTGGATGTAACTGTCAAAATTAAAGAAGACTTAAACAACAATCAATACAACTGGTTTACATCATTGGCCTCTCAAGGCTAAATATTTACAGGCGAATCTGCCATGCTTTAATTAAAGATTCTCTCAAAACCTTCAAGTTCACAAAAGACAACTATAAGAAGTTCCTTTTTGTTTCTTTTCTCTTTTTTTCCCTTTTATTTTTTTTTGCAGGCAACAGTCATAGGTACACAAAATGTCTCTTTGGAGAAGACCAAGAATTATTCTATCAAAATTGGGGCTAGCCGAACACATTATATGTGTGTTCCTGTGTGTGTGTGTGTTGAAAGGGGTACTTGTGTTTTTACCCCAAGTAAAAGATCCACCCTCTCCCAAAACTATAAAGAAAAAGAAAAAAATTCAAAAGCACCTAGTGTTTATCATTTTTATCTAAAGAAAAGAAATATGTGGGTGCACAAGTGAAGACACAGAGCTACACACATGTGCACACACATGTGTGCCCCGCTATGGAAGCACACACTGGCTATGGCAGTTCAAACATGTAGGCCATCTGGTGAGAGCTGGCATTTGTAGTGTCCGTTCTGGGACTAATCTATTGAAGTGAAGGGAATGTTTTTGTGGAGATTAGGGTTCTGACTGTGCCGATTCCGGCTTCGCACAGAGGAAAACATCATGTTACAGCCCGGGACTTTGCACTTATGCATCTCTCGCAGATGCACAGTTTTGTAGTGGACCCTCAGGGTCCCCTTGTTGCTGTACATTTTGTGGCAAATGTTGCACATAATCCCACCATTGCTCCCAGACAAGCTGCTGAACATAAGAGATCCTGAAACTTCAGCCCCTAGGCTGCCGGGGAGGGTGGGAGCCTCAGCCTTGTGTGCAGATTCCCCACTGTCACTGGCCCCATCAATGTCATCAAGAAGAATCCCCTCGTCGCTGCCTGCATCTGATTCTCTGGAGGAATGGATACTGCTGCTGGACTGGAGGCTGGAGGTGGTGCTCAGGTCAAGGACCATGTAGTCCTCCGCCATGCCTCTCCCATACCCATTCAGGTGGGAGTCTTCTGTCCCTGCGGGAGAGGAGGCATCTTCCCTGACATCAAGCCCCAGAGGGTGCTGGGCACCATAGATCTTCATTAAAAATTCATCCCGGAGGTCCTTGCTGAGGGAGGGCTGCGATGAGTCCAGGCCCATGTCATCGAGTTCTTTGGTCAACAGTTTACGATGCAGGTTTATGTTGGCACTGTGTCTAGGAAAACAAGAGGGAAGGGGGGAGGCGCACAGGGAGCGGGGAAGGGTGAGAAAAAGGAGAGCATTTTAAAATTGATTCAACTTTCAGTCAGCACCAAATAAGCACATTCATTCCTAATTACACCATTATAAAAGCAAGCATTCCCTACATCCTCGGGATCTAGGATTGAGTGCAGGTGGGAGGTGCAGAAAGGGGAACTTTCCATTGTGTAATTTTTATGAATAATCTCTTCAAGGGCCAGGATGAATGCACACTTAGGCACTCTCTTCTCAATGGCTGTTCCGCTAGGGCACAGAGGACCTCGTAGCAGATGTCGTAACACGTAAGTATAGGATAATAAACATCCAACAAGGGAAAAGAATGGCGCCTTGGCTTGTCTAAATGGAAAGTCTAAATTTACTTAAAATCAGAAAAGAACATCAAACAAGCTTTTTCTAATACAGCAAATACTGTGGAAAATGCCTGCATTTTAAAAAAGTAAGTGGTCTACATAATTTAGGTTTAACTTAAAAAAAATCATCTTCCCCACTCTCCTGTATTTCATCTTTTAGGTTTTAAAAGAAGTCTCAGGAAAATAGTAACTTAAAAGTTAAAAATTTTTTTGTGTGTGACATGAATCTTCTCTCAAACCTGTCTGAAATCCCACCCAAATCTAACAGTAAAAACATTTAGTTTTTCAAAAGTTACTATTTTTAGTAATGAACTGTCTTCATCAAATAATGCTACTTTAAGGTTTAACTCTTTAAAATATAATCTGATAAATTATTTTCTAAATATACAACCCCTGCCTCCCCCCACAAAAATATCCAAAAGGATAAACATTAAAGCACACTAAGTTTAAAAAAATCAAGCACAATGACAGAGTCCCTTTAGTTCATAAACAGAACCCCTAACTTTGACAAGCAAAAACATCACAGAGTTTTGCTTGTGCTAAAAAGGGAGAGATTCATTCCCAGAGCATTTACAGGGACTTCAGGACTTACAAAGCCCAAGTCACTGTTTATCTGAAAACATTGCCTTTGTATTTACACCCCCATTGACTTTGAAAGCGCCCTTGGGCATATACCTCTCTCCACCTGCAAAGGCTCAGATGTTTGCCAAGTACCTAAATTGAAAGCTACCCTCCACAAAAATAACGTGATAAAGAAACAGGGAGATAAAACTTGCCAGCACTGGAGGCTGGACATCTTAGAGAAGTTAACTGTGATGATAGAAATGACCGAAATGGTCCTCCTGATTATAATCAGAAGTCTCTCCAATTGGGAACAAGCAAGGCTAAGGCGTCCTAGAGAAGTGTGAGAGGTATGTGCCTCCAGGGCAAGAAAGGAGGGAGAGGCTTCCCACCTTTCCACAGGAGACAATCAGCACTCTGGGTTGAGGGGCGGAGGGTGGCAGCCCTCTCCACACTGCACTTGGGAAGGCTGAGCTTACCTTGTGACAATAAGATCAGCTTTCTAATCTTTTGCTAAATCGATCACAAAAGAAAGCAAGAATGAGAGACAGAGAGAGAGAGAAAGAGGGAGAAAGAGAGAGAGAAAACAAATTCACATTCTAGACATCCGGTTTTTGAAAACTTAAACAATAAAATAGGGATTTAAAATGTTGTGACCACAAAATTATTTTCTGTCATAAGTGATCATCTCATAAATGATCATCTCATATGTTGTCTTGATTTTCAGATCACCTGCATCATCCAAAAACCATAAGTCAAATCAAATACACCAAATTCACAGCATCAGCATCAACCATAAATGCGTTCCAAACAGATGCATGCAGTGTGTACGGGTACATGAATGTGGATAAACAGAAGTTGTCCCCACAGGCCTATTCTGACATTCCCTTTTCCCTGGTGTCAGATGTGAGATGAGTGCAGAAAATACCTACTGTGAAGTCTTCCCCATGACATGCGGGGAGACACAGGGTTAGAACAAGAAGGAATGTGGAAATAGTTAAACTGTGTACCACTCCTCTACTGAGAAAACAAGCTGCCAGCTGTAAGCAGTTCATAAAACCCAACCCTCATTCATTATTTTTAACATCCCACCCCCTTCGTCCTTTCATAAACACACATTTGACTGCAATCTAGAACTCGGTGTTGTTTCTCACACATTTACAGTTACCACTTGCTGAGAAAACAGCAGCCAGACACACAGAAGTTGCATCAAGACAGACTGAACGAGGAAGAATAAATTAGCATTGACAAGAGGGCATCCGGATCACCCTGACGGACACCTCTCCCATAGGATGACTTGTGAATTTACACATCTCTACTGATATGTTACCAGGAAGGGATCTGCTCTCCAAGTCTCACGTACAGCAGAAGAAGGCTGTAATCTAATTAGAGGATGTAGCAGCCCTCAATATCTGTCAACCAAACGATGTGCAGAAATGTGGAGACCAGCTCTGGCACTCCACTCAACAGTGTCCCTTTTCCGCTGTCAGCAGTACTGTTGGCCTCTGTTAATATAATTACATTGACTTTTATTCAATTAAGTGCCATCCCTCGCTTACAAAAAAAAAGCTACTTTATCAATTGATTCAGGTGTAATGTAATAATAAAGATGAACTCATGGCAGCGCATTAACTCTGCTGTTAATAACTTCAGTGCATGGGTTCATTCACGGCAGTCGATTTCCATTATGCAACCACAGTTCAAGAGAATTGATTCTTTTATGTTCATTTCTTAATCTATTTCATTTCTGTTTAATAATCTTCCCAAACGCCATATGCAAAACACATGGAGTGGGGATGAGGATAATGGGTGGGGAAAAGCCGGCTGGTTCAGCCCCATGCCTTGGACTTGGGAGTCTCCAGACTGTCACAGTGTTGCTGGGATGGAGAGAAGACAAGCAAGATGAGGAAAAGCAGGCTGACTGAGGTTCTTTGACTGGTCCTGTTCCTCAAGCCTCTACAGAATGGACTGGAGGCAGCATTTGGTTTTAACAAAGACCTATTGCTAGACCTGCCAATAAGTCAATCCAAACCCCTGACTGTCATAAAAACACCGTCCTCATGAGATACAAAGACCTAAGGTTAAGAGCAATTTGAGGACTATTACAAGTTTAATTGGATCAGCAAAACTGAAAGAGGTAAAAAGAAGAAAGACAGAAAGAACTCACTACCGACAATCAGATGCTGAGCAAAGAGAAGCCCAGGATGGGAGGGAGGCAGAAGCGTGAAGTAAACAGGGAGACCCCAGCATAAAGATCCATTACCCAGAGATACACATACATTGTTCGAGAGGGAGAAATCTAGTTCTGAACACTTACCTTGAAAAAGAAGGAAGTCTAATAATTAGCTAAAATTTAGACTAAGTAAGAACCTGAGAATAAAAAGCTGTTTCTGCATGTTCTGATTAGGCAAATGATACATCTACGAAGAAGGAAATTATTCTCACAGAAAAAAAAGAAGGAAAAAAAAGAAGGAAGAAAAAAGGAAAGATAAAGGCTGAGATACAGAATTCATGAGTATGAAGATAGGGGTTCATACACTGCTCTAGAATTTAGCTCACACTTTCAAGACTTTAGATGAGATGTACACCGGCCTGTGGCAGGTGAGGTAGAATTGCCTGGCACACAGGCGGTAACGCATCAGTCAAGCACAGTCTCACACAAGTTTGTGCTCACACAACACAGAGGATGGATGGTCCTGAGGAAGAAGCATCTCCCATCTCTGTAAAATGACAGCAGTGACAGAGTGGAAAGTACAGACTCCACTACAGTGTAAGGGACATCACAGGATGTAGGCACTCGTCTCACTTGGGCTATACATAGTTACCAATGTTCTCTCAAGTTCTAGCCTCAACAGCCAATCTGCCCAAACCGAAGAGGTCACGCACACAAATCAAAATGAAATAAAGCTTTAGATCCAGGGAAGGGGGTCAGTGCCTCAACTTGTCTCATTTGGAATACTGAGTTAAGTCCTGTCTCTGGACCAATGCACAATACCCTGTCCTTTCTGTTTCTTGGAGGAAAGCATACTGGTAATCACAGAACACAGGATGCATCAAATGCCATCAGTAGACTCCAGAGCCCCGCTGACAAGGAAAGCGCGTGCCATGATGGGCTTTGTTTTTATGTCTCATTTTCCCACGTGCCCAAGCGCCCATGGGGAGCTGACAGAACACTTTACAAGCAAAATTTTGAACAAAACCAGAGTTTGAGTTTGGTTTTGAAATTGCAGGGGAAGGACAGGAGGTTTTGCTGTTAGCTTGTTCTTAAGAGAAGTCCTATGCTCAGGTTAGACAATCAGGCTGAGGCAAAGTGATGCTTAGTCTCCATCATAAACTTACAAGTTAAAGAGAACTAGAATTACCTGAGAGACAGGTCTCTGAGTATGTCTGGGGTGTATCTTAATTATGCTATTTGAAGTGGGGGAGAGACTCACCAGTTGTGGGGTGGTACCATTCCCTCGACTGGGAATCCTGGGCTGCATGAAAGGAGACAATATCAGCCTCCACTGCTCTCTGCTTCCTGACTGGATGTGGTGTGAGCAGTCCCTTCAAGCTTTTGCTGCCCTGACTTTCCCACCATGTACTCTGAGGTAAGGAAAACCTTGCTTCATGAAATGTCTTTGCCAAGTATTTATTACAGCAACAGAAAATATCTAAGCCAGCCAGAAACTAGTTTCCCAAATCCATGACTCAAGCTAATATATTATATAAAATGTCCAATACGTAATTCTTAATTTCATGCCATTCCAAGATTAGTGAATTAATATTACACAATTCTTTGAGTAAAATGGAATTAAGATCTCGCTTTTGATTTTTTTTCGTATTTACTTTCCTGCTCCACTCCGTTACTTACCACAAATACATGTCAAATAGTCCCAAATAATACTGTCTAAAATGACCACAGTGAAATGTCTGCAGCAGATTGTGTGTGTAGTATGATGTGGTGTGTGTGTGGTGTGTGCAGTCGTCCCTTGGTATCATCCAGGGCTTGGTTCAGTACCAACCCTAAACCAAAATCCAGATTCTCCAAAGTCCCTTATATACACTGATAAAGTATTTGTGCTCACCCGACACAATCCTTCATTATAAATTAAGTCATATCTGTATTACTTATGATTTCCACATAACATAAATGTTTTACAAATAGTCATTGTACTGTATCATATAGGAAATAATGACAAGAAAAGATGTCTTTATGTGTTGGGTGTAGCCGTGATTTTTCAACATTTTGTTTGTGGCTGGTTGAATCCATGAATATAGACTTGCTGGGCACGAAGGGTCAGCTGTCTATGTACATGAAGAGAGGGAAAAAGAGAGGGAAGAGGGATTTCTCCAATCTAAGGAAGTATAGATGCCAGATGTGAATATAGGGTTAGTTAGCAGTACTTCCAAACAGATGTGTATACAGGGTTAGTTAGCAGTACTTCCAAATGGATGGGAATGCAGGGTTAGTTAGCAGTACTTCCAAATGGATGGGAATGCAGGGTTAGTTAGCAGTACTCCCAAACAAACAGAAATGTACACCCTCTCCAGACTGCCCTCTCCTTAGCGCACTTTGTGAGACTGACTACTGCTCAGCTCCTCGTGTCTGCATTACCATTTATTGGTCACATGATTACACCTCGATGAGTTTAATGGCATTTTAGCACTACCCTTATTCTGAAAAACTGCAGTTGTTCGAGGATTTTTCAATAAAGATTCTCTCCAGACTGTCTGCATTGCCCTCCCCAGGTACCCCACCCCAGCTGACGAAGAAATGTAGTGTAAAATTATAGTGGATAATTCTCAAAAACCCAAAAAGAGATGCAAAATTAATGCAAGAAATAAAGACTAAGCAAATTTTAAAAAAATACAAAATTCAGTTTTTTCAATCCCTTTCCATCTAAAACAAATCATCCACACTGGTCACGCAGGCAGTTCCCTCTCCATTCAAATCATTCACTTGAAGATAAGCGCCCACCAAACTCTTTAGGGGATTAACTAATTTACTGCACAGATACGGCACGTCTGTTGTAATAACAGGTAGGATGTATTGGGGTCGACCATTTATCAGAATTAGACTTCTTTTCTCAATTCACAGTGAATTATGCTGCCTACACGACTCCCCTCTCTCAGAGCCTGCCATCCCCTTATGGCCCCTAACGTGGCAGGCAAACAAAATTGACAGTCTCATCTTGTCAACAAGGGGCGATTCTCCTGAGAAGCCATTTAACTTTGCAGAGGAAGCAATGTATTAATGTGCTTGTCCCAGGAATGTTAATCATCTTCAGGCTTCCGATCTATCTTTGACGTGAGCGAAATCACCAAATTTGTTTACTAAATGAATCGTAATATGCTAATAAGAAAGCATGACATATATGGAAAAGCCAAACAGATGGTTTGTTTACTCCACTTTGCAACTTTATAAATGCTGTAACTCTGAAGATGTTAGTGAGAATTATTGGTTTGTTGGCAGAGGCAAACATGTCTTTTGCATACTAAATTTGGCACTACAGTTAGAAAACAATTTGTCATTGCTGTGGAATGCATAAAAATGTTAACGGAGTGATGGCATTTGGGAGGGCAGATGGGTAGATGGAAAATGTGTATGCCGCCTGCTCAGGTTAAGTATAGAATTGATATCCATCAACAGCCTTGCTCACTAACCATTCTAATGTTGAGTTGTGTCGTACCTGTTGCGCTGTAAGGCAAGGGGAGGGTGGCAGTGTGACTAGGCTATGCTTTCCCAGCACTTGGGGTCTTTCTCCAGCAGGCAGCTTATCTGGCACTCAGATACTGCTATTGTTGGGGAAGAAAAAGCACAGCCTCTTTTAAAGATAATCTGGGTGCAATTTTAGGTTTTGCACCTATTCAGGCTGAAAGAAAAAAAAACCTTTACATCTTCTCATTCATATTTTACTGTCTAATTTCAAGAGTTTCTTAGAAAAGAGGTTTTTTCCAAATAATTGGAATGAACTGCTTTCTTCATATTCAAATCTGTCTTCCATTAAAAATTTCAATATGTAAAATATAGGACATTGATTTCTGAGATCATTTTAAAAGGAAATCATTTTTAAGAGGAAGTATTTAAAATGTTTTATATTGTTCAAAGAGTTAATTTGTGATCTTAAGAGATGACATTAGGAATTTCTAGGTTCCCCATGGAAAGAGACGGTATCTTGTAGGACTATCAATATTACTTAGCTTTGGACTTCATCCAGAAACATATGTGGAAAAATGAAGGTAATGAACTTGAAAACTCAGGTGAGCACAATCTCATCTGCATAGCTGCTCATGTGTCAAAGCTGCCAGCTGAAACACGACAACTTCAGTCGGCCCACCAGTAGCATAGCTATGCTGCTAAAGACTTCATCCTGCGGAAGCATCCACACGATGCTTGCGAATTCCCTGTAGTCGCAGCGGCATGGTTTGAAGTACAGAATATTTCAGTAAAGAGTCGATTCCTGCCACCAATGTCACTGGCCCCTTCCAACATTCTAGCCCAAACGTACGCCTGAGACTACCACTAGCCTCGCAGAGCCTCCTGGTGCACCGCTGTATAGTGCTCAACTTTTTAATGTACTGGCAGACTAGCAACAAGAACGCAGAGTGGTCCAAAGAACCACCGGGTTCTTGCTGTCCAAGGATCACTTTGGAGCAAGAAACATTAGCGTTGTCCCAGCCTGGCTCTTATATCTCATTTGAAACATCTCATTCCTCACCAACAAAGAAAATTTCAATAAAGTACTTTTACTGGTTTAACAACCTCAAGCTCCTGGGATTGTCAAAGTGCTAAGCCTTTTCCAAGGAGAGAAGAAATCAGCAGCTCAAATATAATTAACCTTCCATTCTCAATGCAAACTGCCACGCAAAGGAACTCCGCGGTCTATTAGGGAAGTTATAATGGCCAACAGGCAGGAGCAAAATTGGTCAAAAAGTTGGCTGCTGCTGTCATATTTTTGGAATTATGATTAATGGTACTAATAATGTGGATGATTACTGATATGTGTATCTCCAGCAGTTTATCATATTGCTCTGACTGCCTACATCCACAATAAACAGGATGCTATCATTTACCTCTTTATTGAAGGCAACCCCTCTCTTGAAGGAGCATATTCTAATTACTTCGTAATGTTTTATGTCTTAAACATTTTGCAGCTCTGGACCTTGCCAACTGCTTCATGTCTACCATTGATTAATTACTGAAGGTTTAATCAAAATTTAGAACCTAATGTAGTCATTTATGAGCACACCACAGTGCCAAAGTAGTTAGGCTCTGCTCCCAAGTTTGGAGAGTGTTCGGTTCAAAATCAAATCCCAGTCAGGCACGAAGATCCAAGAATTTCACCTTGGGTGCTCTGAGGCTGCCAATTCCATCTCTGCTGATGAATGGAAGGTAATCTAACTACAGGTAAACAACAGTTTTTCCTTCTCTCTCTCACCACTGGGCTCCCCTTCTCCCCTAATCCCCAAGCCCACAGAGCCGCACTGCCTGCTGCTCTGGAGAAAAGAGGATGCTTCTGAACACCCATCAAGAGAACATAGTTTTGAAGTGGTTAAACAAGTGAAAAATAATTTGCTGGGACAAATACATAAGGTTTTTTTAATGTGAATTTTTTTTATGGTTCTGTCATACAACCATTCACCGTTGAAGTTAAGTGTTTTTTTAATACCATTACTGAACTGCTGAAATGGATGCTAATATAGCTTGGAGTGCTAATGTCAAGTCGTGGTAATAAAAAAGACAGACTGCTGAATGAAATAATTTCATGTAAAAAATAGAACAAAAGTGCTCTCTCTCCCTCTCTGCACTTTTATTGAATTGGGACTGACTGAGCCAATTGCTTTAGAAGTCTGTAAAACACAATTACTAGTGAGCGAAGTGACCCACCAGTGCCCCCTCAGTGACAGAGGGGACTAAAAAGGCAGCAGAGTTACAGCAGCTCCCCTCCGCCCCATCAGACAGCAGAGGCTTCCTTCCAAGGGCCTGTTGTTTGCTCAAAATCTATAGCTTTGCTTAGCAAAACTTGCAATTTCCCATCAACGTGATAAAGTGGTTTCATCTATTGCTTTCTAAGATGGTCTCTTTTGGAAATTAAGGACCATCTGTGTTTTGGTCTTTCCGCTCAAGTGTTTTCATATATAAACACACATGTGCACCACTGGTGCTCTTATGGGAGAAGGTGGGCATGATTGAGTGCTCAGGCACAATTCAGATTTGTCTTTGCCAGTCAAACGGAGCCATCCCTTACATATGTCTAGGTAGAGTCACGTGGCCTCTCTTCTCTGTCTTTCTTTTCCGAAGTGTAGTAAAAATTAGAGCAAGCATGAAAAAGAATTAAGTTGGAAGTAGGTAACATTTTCCCCCTTAGTTAATAAAAGAGGTAATAAACTCTGCAAAGTAGTAGAGTTAAGATCACTAACACTTCAGCCTGATGGCATTTTACCAGGAATTTACAACTCTCCTTTTAATCCAAGCAGCTTGCATTAGGACATAAAATGTAGGTATTTTTTAGAGTGTAGCTTTATGTGAAATGACTGAAGAAAAACTGTCCTTTCCAAAAATGTGTTCTCTCTTCCTCTGACTTGCTGTGCCTGCCTCTCAAACACACACACAGCTTGACACTTGACAATCACAGTCACCAGATCTCCTTTAAAACTTTAACATTGTAAGTTTTTGGCAAGTGCAAACTTCTTTCATAGACTGCCGTATCCACCTAGTGGAAGGTCCTGAGAGTCTTATGGGGAAAACATTACACCATCCCAGTAGCCTTAGGAAGAAGAAAGGAAAACAACTTTAGAGATAAATGTCAGTGGTGAAGTCCAGCAGCAAAGTCTTTCATTGTCTTTGGAAACAAAGAAACAATAACTTAAAGCTAGACAGTAGGTAGGAGTTTTTCACCTAAGGGATAAGGGAGCCCACCAGGGTCACACAGGTGAACAGAGGGAAGGATCCCACCAGGGTCACATGGGTGAAGAGGGAAGGATGCCACCAGGGTCACACGGGTGAACAGAGGGAAGGATCCCACCAGGGTCACATGGGTGAAGAGGGGAGGATCCCTCCGGGGTTACAAGGGTGAATGTTAATGTATGTGCCTAGTCTCATATCACCTTCCTACTGTAAGGATATCTGCAAATACAAGCATCTCAAATGACATTTCATATCAGCAAGACTCACAACTAAAATGTCTATCACAATAGACTCTGATGGACCAGAAAAAGAAAGCTGGAAAATGGCCCTTTCCAAGTTACACCATCCTGAAACATACTGCCTGGGTATGTATGGATTTTCCAGGCAGAGCTGGTAAGAAGAGAAGGCAAGGATAAAGGTTCACGAGCATTCTGTCTGTCGTAGGGACTCTACAGTCACGGGAGAGACAACAGCAACTTTCCTCCACAGCATTTATAAAGCATCTCTGCACGTGCAAGGGCAAGTGTTTTGCTAGCCACTGGGCTGTCTCTGTGCCACACAGTTCTGAAGATGGTGGCTGGGAAGGCTGCCTTTCTTGCAGAGGAGCGAAAGGTCAGCAGAGGTTTAAATGAGCTTGTCTTGCATCCAGCTGGGCCAGCAGGAGGTCATTAGGAAGATCCAAGGCTCACTTTAGGCTTGACAGAGTCTCTCCCCATGATACAAGGAGACCGTTTTGCTCATTGCTCTTCTTTCAGTATATAAAAAGAACCCCGGGGACAAGAATGACACCGAAGTTTATCTTACTACCAAAGTCTTGCTTGAGGAGGGCACAACCAGCAATTATTCAGGAGGAGGATTTACTTTGTTTGTTTGCTTTTGATGGAAAGTAATGGAGATAAGTACAAAAGGCCTATTGATCTGCTGGTTCTATTGTGAAACCAAACAGAGGAGCAGTGGGGAAACATCTCTTAGCCTTTAAAAGCCAGAGGACCCACACAACTTCACTTTATAAGGAGTTTTGGAAGCAGAGAACTGAAATCGGATTGGGCACAGTGTTGGAAATGAAGCAGTCATCTATTAAGAGGCTCTCCTCTGAGGATTAGCACACTATTTGACAGTTAATTACATTAGGGCACATATACTAATAGTTCCCTTGAATTGGTGCTAAGTGGCTCGTTTCTTGGAGGTATCGCCTGGTATTTGTTGAAAAGCTCTTTCTATAAAAGTTCTCTATAAGTTTCCAAACATAGAGAATGATGGGAAAAAATGGATGCTGCTTTGGTGAGAAGGTGAAAACAGGAGGCAGGTAGCATGTTTTCACATCCTCACCTCTGCTGTTAATGTATGCGGTGGCTCATCAGAGCAGCTCATGTTAATTTATTCCTGCACACCTGTATAGGGCTGGAAGTCAGGTAATAAGATGAGCAAAAACTATACATCTCTGCTGTTCAGCTATGGCTACCCAGAGGCCTATACAAGAACAAATTTAGTTCTGGAGACATCAGCAGGTTTTAATAAACCAAATACAGATGTCTTACTCCATACAAATCAAGAAGTTTACATGTTTAAATCTGCACTGATTTAACTAGCAATCAAAGAGAAGGCTCACACTTGGCATCAATGGTTGCCTCATATTTATTTATAAATCACCCTAGGCAGATATTATTTTGTTTTAAAATTCATTCATCTGGCTGAAACAACCTCCACACACCTTGAAGATCAGGAAGAGGCCCTTGCCTTTCTGATAAAGTCTATGACAAACTTTAGCAATTGCTGTGAGGTGGTTACAAACGAAGAGGGCAAAGTTCACAAGGATGCTAACTTCTTTCTGTACACACCATCTAGTTTCTGAAGGTCTTCATTTGTAAATTTCCAATCACCAAAGAAAATACAAATAAAACAACACACTAGGAAATGACGAGAAAGGTTAGGAAAAGGACAGATATGGATTTAGCTGTTTGTTTGCTTCCTTCTCCCCTCGAATTAAAAAAAACAACAACAAACAATGTATGGGTTTCTCTTCTGCATAGGTTATTGGCCAGCAAATCCTCCTAAACATGAAGTGGTGTGGGAGGTCCTTCTGTCTGTGTGTTGCTTTTGTTGGTTAATGAATAAAGAAACTGCCTTGGCCTGTTGATAGGGCAGAACTTAGGAAGGCAGGGAAGATGGAACTGAATGCTGGGAGGAAGAAGGTAGAGTGAGAGAGACACCATGGAGCTGCAGGAGACAGATGCCGGGAATTTTACCTGGTAAGCCGAAGCCTCGTGGTGATAAACAGATTAATAGAAATGGGTTAAACTAATATGTAAGAGTTAGCCAATAAGAAGCTAAGGCTAATGGGCCAAGCAGTGCTTTAATTAATACAGTTCTGTTCCTGTGTGGTTATTTTGGTTCTGGGGGGCTGGGACAAACAAGTGGCTCACTCCATGCAACAATGAAGTCAGAGGATGAGAAAGTAGCACAGGTAAAGTAAGCTCTGTGGAGTGTGACTTGCATGCTTTTTTACACACTGCAGTTTCAGACCACATGGCTAGAACTTCTTCCCAGGAAGTGTCTCATATGCATAGCTCCACACGTTCCCCAACAGAAGAACAACTCAGCAGCAGAAAAATCAAGGGATATGTAAGGAAAGAATCTGATGAGCCTCTTGGGGCATCAGAGCTCTTTACAGAGGAAATGCTCTACCTTCACTTCAATCATTCAGAATAAAGATCATTCTTACAGCTGGTTGGTGACGAGGGGAAGCAGTTGTGCACATTGGCTTGCTCTTTGTCATTAATGTGGAACGGTCCCTCTGACTTCTGAATTAATCAAATACACCATTATTGGCAACTACACACAGAAGGACACCTTTGATAATGTTTCTGTCTGTTGTCATCCCTTGCATTTGTGTCTTTCTCACTGTTAAACCTAAAACATAGTATTTAGCATTGTTTTCCTATCTCCACCCTACTAACATGCTCATCGGAGGACCACAATGCACCCCCTACATGCATACTCATCTCAGAAGCTGCTTCCAACTCCTATAAGATATTGCAGTTTAGAAGACAAGGCAGTTGCACTGGCAAACAGGAGAAAAGAATAAACGCAGGGTTATGACTGGTGTTCTAGTAGCCCTGCACACTTCAGTTACCATGGGGATATTTTCCACACTGGAACTTCCTCTCTTCTGCTTTATTTGTACAAGAAAGATACTGTGGAGTCAAGGATGGATGAAGTCAGGCCTCCTCATGTAGAAAGAAATGGTTTGGAGACAGAAGGTCTAAAGACAAAGGAGAGTGTCTTGGGAAGGTCTGTTGGCTAAAGAGAAAGGTAAGAAAGCTTGTCACTGTTTTAGTTTGATTAAAGGAACAAAAGAGGAACACAAGCTTTCTGGAGTTTGTGTAGTAGTAAAGAGAAGACCTGAAACAAATCACAGATGAGACTTCAGAGTCCCTGTGCACAAGGAGGCACAACCACTGGCTGACAGTCATTGATGAAATGATTAGGTCTGAGAGAGAAATCTAATTATATTCCCAAGTCCACTGTGCAGAGATTCAGGAAGAGGCTGGCAATTCAATGGCATCACTGTGTCTTGCTATTCTGGTGGCAGTGAGTCACACATCACTGTGTCAATTCAAGTCATCATCTCAACAGAATGAATATTTTCCTTTGGCAAAAAAAAAATAAGTGCCCAACTTTTTATTTTGTTTAATTTTTTTAAAGGATTTAGCTTGGGATAAAAAAAAATTTATGTAGTTTTTAGAAAGCCAAATTTCAAGAATAAAAAAAATTCACTTTATCTTTTTTCAATTTCTATTTTGTCATTTGTCACATGACAAACTCTAAAATGAAAAAGACTAGATATGGTATACTATTTCACCCTCAACAATGTATCCACTGTCTTTTGAAACAGCCTGTGTTCCTCCTGTACTTGGAAGATCACTGGTCTAACTTCTGTGTAGCTGGCACTGGCTAATCTCCCAAGTCCTTACAATAAAAATGGCAACTAAAATATCCCTTTTCTGTCAGCAAGTACTTCCCCGGAGACAAACTAATTCTGTCCCAGCAGCACCTCCTTTTGTGTCTGGACACAGACACAGCATCACTTAGTGTGTTCTAGCGTTCAGTACTGACTGTGCATTCGTGAAAGCTCCAGGCTTGGATGCTTCCCCTTTGCTATTTATTCCAGCTTTATGAACTGTGATGTTTTCAGCAAACAAAAATGTGAAAGGAACTCATGCAAATAAGCTTAAATGTTGGCTTGTCTTCAAATACTCCATTTTCATAAATATTTCATGCAAGTTTTCACAAGTCTTTTATATTTGTTAAAAAATTTCAGTGAAATTTTTTTCAATGCATTAACCTCATCATCACTAATATACTGCTTGTAATCTGAAAGAATATTATTCCAAAAAAGGAATGGGAGAGGAACTGCATTTATTAATCAAAGTATAAGCATCATATCTGGTATTTTCTAGGACTGTCAATAAGAATTTAGAGTTGAATATAATGGTGACACAAGAATCCTTTTTTTTAAATAGAGCCAAAATAGTGAAGGTAGGTACCATTAAAAGAATAGAACTTATCTCCTTCCATGTCAGTAAAAAGATAATATGTATATTCATAAAAAGGATGGATCTTACATATGTGAACACGCTGCAAAGACAGATCACTGCTTTGTGGTGATGCCTTTTCTTTTTAAATCAAGACAGGGTATAAGTGTACAGCTCAGACTGGGGTCAAACTGGCTATCCCCCACTCTCCCAAGTGTCATGATCACGGGCTGTCCTGCCCACAGCAGTCCAGTGGCCCCCTCACTACCTTCTGCTTTGTCAAAGACCTCTATCCAACTAACAGACATTAGAGTAAGGTGGAAGAGCTTTGGAAACTTCATTAATTGTTTTCTACATGTATTTTAAACTGTGAAAGAAAATTTTGTCTGAAAATATTAAAAAGGTTAGTGTGGAACCAAAACACACATCCCTTGAAGGAGGAAGGACTGGCTGATGGATGATGACCTGAGCTGGGCTGGGGTACTATGAAGAAAAAAAAAAAAAAAACTCTTGCTCCAAGGCTCATCCTTCATAGGTGAGGGATCACCTTGTTGTCCCAGCACTGAATGGCCACCCTGACATTCCATTCATATTGCAAGAGGATTAATAAAGAATACAGTAGGCTTAGGGACAGCTGCTTTTGCTTAAGTTCCATGGTATCAGAACGATAGACACAAAACTAGGGAGCAATGTAATCTGAGGGCTGTTCTCAGAGAATTCTAACTGACCTAAAGCATTTACTTAGGCATGTCCCCCCTTTTATGGTGAAGTCCCATGGCAGATTACAAGTTAGGGATGTGATCAAAGACACCATGGAGTTGAAATAAAGAAACCCACACAACCATGCTCTTTCCCCATATCAACAATTACTTTGGCCTCATTGTTTTCTGACAGCTTCATGATTCTTAAGGAACTGAAGGACACACTAAATACTCATGTAAAGAATGATAACATTTCTGGTTATACCTACGGAGATGCAGGCTGTCTCGATGTCCTGGACCTATGGTTCTTTCCATCCATAAATTTCTGTTTCTATATTGGATAAACATGTGTGTATGAAGATAATATATTGGTTTAATTAAAAAGCCACAAGGCACAGCAGAAATATATATATATACATATATATTTATGATATATATCTCATATATATTTATATGATAGAAGCTGTGGCTTCTAAGGAAAGGTTCATGGGGAGGCAAAGAACTGTGTATTATTAACTTATTCACACCTAGATGCATGGAAACATAATGTACACATACATACACACATACACAGAGGAAAGTGGCGTGCATTACTAGGCAAGATGACATGAGATTCTGCATGCTTAATCACAACAAGCACTGACTGCATAAATCCTTCATGAACATGGCAGCTTAGTGATCATGTGGTCAATACAGGCAATCCTTACAGTGCATCAAAACATCTAACTTTTAAGTCCACTATGACTGCATCTGTACCCCCACCCTCAGCAGGAGCAGCCAATGGAGATTTACTGACCTGTCTCTGCTTCGTCGGGAGGGGAAGGCGGCATTGCAGCCAGCCACCGTGCAGACGTGCATCTCTTTTAAGTGAACGTTCCTGTAGTGAAGCTTCACACTGTAGGAGCTTTTGAAGCTCTTCTTGCACACATAGCAGATTTTGGGGTCTGGACTAGAACACAGGTCACCTTCCGGGGAGAATTTCTGAGGGCTTCCGTAATTCAGAGACGATGCAAAACTCTCATGCAAGGCAGCCATGCTGGCCCCCCCGCCATTGTATAGTCCATACTGGCTCATGTAAAACATGTCGTAAGTGGGATCTGTGAATTCCTCCTTTACCTTAATGACGTCCTGGTGAGACGGCTCACTATGGTTCTCATCAGGCCTCTCGCTGTTCATCAGGACTTTTTCGTTCACCTCACTGTGAATGTGCTCATCCCCTTCCATGGACTCCTCACCAAGTTTAGGCTCTGAAGACTCAGACTCATTCTCATAGTCCCGCTCAGGCTCCTGGTCTTCAGATGTCATACTGTCAGCCCTTCTTATTTCAGTTCTTGAAATGCACCGGGTCCTACTATGCTTAGAGAAGTCCTTCACAGACATGCCTGGGCTCATCTCCTCCTGGGAATGACAATGATTGTCATGGCTCATGTCATTGACCACAGTTCCACCATCATTAGGGTCATCATCTTCGTCATCAAACTCGTCAGCTGTATCAATGATTTCCTTCTCAATTTTTACAGGCATGCTTGACTTCCTGGGCTTTTTCTTAGGTGCCAGGTCAGCACTGGGCTCATGAGTGCCCATCATCACTGCTGGCACTATTGGCTCAGAGGGTGGAGGAGGGTGTTGCTCTATGGTACCACTGGTTGGGATGATGGGACTGGTTGGGAGGGAGGTTGGAGGACTCACCATTTCCCCTGGGGTAAGTAAACTTCTATAAAAAGGAGGAACTGGTTGTACAGTCTTTAGCCCAGAAAATACCAACTGGCTAGGGAGAGGGTTCTGTAAGACGGGGTCTAGTGGAGGAGTGGTAAAACCCATCGGGGGCCGGCCAGGACTCGTGAGTGTGAGATTTGATTTTGTACTAGCTATGACTGGAGTGGCAGCCCCTGACGTAGCCCGAATCAAATCTTTGTCTCGGTTATTCCTTAGCATAGGCATGTGAAGGCGAGGGTTGGGATTTGCACTGTGGCGATTCCGGCTTCGAAGGGAACTGAAGACCATGTTGCAACCTTCAATGGTACATCGATGTTTAATCTTCAGGTGAACAGCATTATAATGAATTTTGAGCGTACCTTTGTCATAGAAGGTCTTCCCACATGCATTACAGAACACTCTTCCTTTCCTGGAGGCTGATCCCATTCTTCTCATACGATGAATCCGGAAGGAACTTTTTGGGTGTTCAGTTTTGCTTAGGTCACTGACTGGGGCAGAATTCTGAATGGGGGAGACACATGCTGGCTCGGTTTTAGGTTCCACATTAGTGATGCTCGTCAGGGCATTTCTATTGGGTGTCTGGTCACTCTTATAAGGTGTGGGGGATACTTCAGACTCACTGCTCTCATTGTATTCATTCTGAGTTGAAATGCTTGGTTCCCGCAACCTCAGTCCAGGCTGCTCTAAAAGCAGCCCATTGGGAGGCAACCCTAACAGCGGGGCTGAGACAGGGTTTATATACTGGAATGGAAGCAGAAATGCAAGGCTGTTTGGAATGTTTTCAAAATGATGGATGCTGGAAGGATTGCTGTTCTCTAAGTGAGCAAGAAGGCTAGGACTCCTGGTGCGATTATTGCTCTCGATGAAAGTCCTTATATCCGAGTCTGTCTTTGAAGATGGTACAGCCACAGCTTGCCCTTCTTTCTCCTGAATTGCCATCAGCTCCACGATGGATTTGGTTTCTCCAAACCGCAGAAACTGCTGAAGGGTGATGATTTCCTCTTCTCGGGACATGATGGCCCAGCGGTCCAGTACTTTGCCAGCAGCGTCCTACAGGCCACATCAAAGAAACAACAAAGACAAATAAAAAAACTTATTGATTGTGCATAATCATTCAATGTAACTGAAGGTGCTCTGGCAGCTTATGCAACGGAGAGCAAGAAGAGAAAACGGCATGCGAGCAGTGTTAATAAAAGTTAACACACAAAGCAAACTTTCCGCCATGCAAATGTAGCAATTACAGTCACAGTTATAGAAACAGATTGAGTTTAATAATGTCACGGCAAACAAAATGTGGACCACTGGGGCTCTGTGATCTAAAATGCCTTCAGTACTGCCATTTTAACACCAATGATCTATAGACTGTGCAACTCTTTAGCATATATTAGTATAAGATGTGAACTCTTGCTGTGCAAACTAGTATAAATGCAAAAAATTGTACCCTAATCTTTGTTAAATAATGACACCATAGGAAAGAATTGAGTGCAGTTCATGAAACGTCCTTCTCAAGTCAAGCAGACGTGACACTAGACTCACTGGTGGGAATTCCTTTAAGTGGGAGTTATGTGACTTTTGGAATAGTTAAAAAAAATAGAAATGAGTAAAATCGCATTTCCCCCTCGAAAGTCCATCACTTCAATGCATACTGTCTTCTTTAAATGGCTGTATTTTTATGCTGGTTAAGAATTTCATGAGGTGGAGTAAAGGAAACATCACTTGTGAAAGGTACCTTTCCTCTTCTTGAAAACTGGCTGTAACCCAGCCATTTAAAGTTTGATGTACATTTAAAGTATATGACATCTTAGGATTCTGTTGAAAGGACAGGAATAGATACCTGAAAAGTAAGCATGTGATGATTTTAGATAGAATACACATAAAATGTTGTCTCTCAGCATCCTCCTCCGATAGCAAAGGGAGTCCACAGAGACTACATCAGCCATCATCAGACTATGTGTTGTTAAATATACATTAAAAAGCATTTCACACTTTCATTTTTGCTAGTAACTATGAGATTGCCTGGAGGTAGGACTTAAGAATCCTGCAACATAATGTCAGGCAATCCATTATAGCATGGGTTGAGAGAAATCTATTCAAACAGTTAAACAATGACTGTGTGAATTTTTTTTTGTAGTTTTCTGTGTAAGATACTTGCTCCAACTCTAACCATCAAGTTAAGAAAGTACAAAATCTAGAAAAACAAAATGGTGCTGGGGGAGTTGGGCAAGAGGTTCAGCTACAGGAAATTGGTTAGCATATGTGCGGCCTTGGGTTCAAAACCAAAACAAACTTAAAAATGACTTACTTACTGGGTACAAAGACAAAATCCTAACTTTACACTGGAACAATCTAATAGACACTGCATTAATCCCAATGGAGGGAGGCACAGGCCGTCTTGCACTCTTGATGGCGTATGGTGATTGGGAAGGGCAGTCTTAGGAACAAGTTTTTCTTCAACCCAATCATGAGAAAGGACCAGGAAAACCAAGGTTGAGGGGCAGTCTATAAAATACTGAATAAAACTCTTCAAAGAACAACAGTTAGAGGGCAGGCGGTGAAGACATAATTGTGTGGTGCTAGGGATATTAGATCAGAAAAGACATATTAGTGGGAAAAGTAGCAAAATGTGTAGAAAGACTCTAGATTTGATAACAGTACTATATCAATCTTGATTCCTTTGTTTCAACAACTGTGCTATGATTACACAAGATGTTACTCTAGGGAAGAGGGTGAGGATAAAGGAACCTTCACTATTTTTGCAATGGAAAAGTCTATCCTCAGCCTTGGGATATGAACTTCCCTCTAGGCCACTCATGTTCTTAACCATCACAGCTAGTGTGAGTGAGGAGATAGCCAGCACTGATCTGAATTACCTTTTAAAAGCTGCTTGGATAGATGTATACCATTCCTCAAATCAGTTTATAGAGTCAGCACACGTGGCTGTGCATTCCTATGAAAGCGACAAAATGCTTCTCCCCCCCTTATTATATAGAAATAATTGCCTTTCAGATGAAATGTTCTCAGACTCCCTGTTTAAAGTAAGCATAGTTTGGCATGGGTAGCTAGGAACTTCAAAAGATTTTGGAGTGCTGAAATAGCTACCAGACAATGGTCACTGGTAACTACTGATCTTAGAGCCTTGTTCTTGGAAAGTGGGGAACAGAAGAATATGTTGGCGCTGTAGGAATATAAAAAAAAGCAAACTGTGATTTTATATACACTATTTTATTGACAGCACCACCCCTGCTCCCTGCCACCATGATAGAATCCAGAGTATCGGGAACGTTAAACAAATAAGAAATCAGAAGTGAAGTGTAAGACAACTTGCAAGGCTCCAAGAAGCCCTCTTCGAGTCTAAGGCTGTGAGGCTTCAGCTCTCTGGCTGCTCCCACAGGACTCACTGACACCACTCTGGGATACAGCACAGTGAGGACGCTGATTAGATCGGTTTCAGAGCAAGGCTTTTTCTAGAACTGTGTGCTGCCCTCTTCTACACCCTTTCTTCTTGCTATCAGCCAGCTCTTGGGATTGCTCACTTCTGTTAAGCGGAACCCCAGTCTGAGCAGCAATATAGTCGTGCTTTCTCCAGGCTCTGCCCAGGCATCTGGAACATAAAACTATAGGTCAACTTACACGCACCTTACAATCACAGCCTATGGAGTTAAATGAGCCACAGAAACCACAGCAACCAATATGAGCCATCATGAAACCCACCATCATCTCATTCCCCCATCTTCTCATCTCTCTCTGTTTCCATGGTACACAACATCCTATGTGTTTTTTTCTCCTGGCTGCCACAACACGTGCTGTTTCTTCTAAAACAACCACCTGTTAGAAGTTTGTTAGTATTAAGTAGCTACCGCTGAGAAATTAGAGGCTATAACATTAAAGCTATTTAATTTAGGTTAAAAAAAGTCCAGGTAAGAAAGATTCAGATCTTTGCTATTGACTCTCTCTCTCTCTCTCTCTCTCTCTCTCTCTCTCTCTCTCTCTCTCTCTCTCACACACACACACACACACAAGTGTTTTATCTGTTAAGTTAAATGCAAGATATAAAGACATCATACCAACATGTCTGCTAATGAATACACTGAAGAACAGCACAAATTTCTGGAGTTCAATGTCAGGGTACCCTCTGGATCCTACCAATATGAAGGCTCAGAAGTTCTTTCCCAAGAGGTTTGCATTCATTTAATCACATTAGACAATAACTATCACATTTGTAAGTGAAAAAATCCTCAAGAGAGAGAATGAGAGAGAGAGAGAGAAGAAGGAGGAGGAGGAGGAGGAAGAAGAGGAAGAGGAAGAGGAGGAGGAGGAGGAAGAAAAAGGAGGAGGAGGAAGAAGAAGAAGGAGGAGGGGGAGGAGGAGGAGGAGGAATAAGGAGTCCACAAGCTCCTTGCTAAGAACAGCTTAGTTTGAATGTATTTATGGGCTAAGCTGGTTCAAGGGAACGAGAAAACATCAGAGGGAATGAAGAAAGCATGTACTGAAGATCTCTGCAACAGAAGTCCCCATTGTGTAGTTCAGCGACGCTCACAACCTGGCTGAAACTAGAATGCATTATAATCACTTAGATGATCTGCTTGTGAACAATCAAAAGCAAAACAAAACAACAGCAAAAACACACCAACAAATAAACACCAAGTAATTTACCACAGCCATTAACCACTTGGAAACTTGTAGGACAATTTGATTCTGCCACAGTAACTACAGGCAAGCAATATTCTTAGTAATATATTTTTAATATATTAAATGTTGATTAATGATTGATAAAGGAAAAAACTTTAGGCTACCTTAATATTTGAGAAGTAAAGGTGATCAAATAAACTTTATCAAGTGAACAGGAGCCACAAATTATTAGATGTCACCATGAAATGAGTACTAGAAAAGCAAAATTCCAGATTTGTAGGCATATGAGGATCATGACCTCACTGACCAACCCATAGCAACAGGACAGCAGTCCCATATATGTATATAGTAAGGTCTAAAACTGGACTCCTGACTCCCTCTCTAGTTGATGAATCAATTCCCTTAGGCCTTTCCATTTGTAACCAGAGTTCACTGGCCTCCAACCCATTATTTTGGGAAATGATATTTGAAAAAATGACAATAATATGATTTGCACTGTTAAGTGCAAGGTATTATTGTAACTATGAGTTTCCTGTAAATAACTGGATCTACTCTTAATTTTTAAAGTTGAGAAACAACAAGTAGTTGAGAATTAAAAATCTATCAGGTTCAGAAAAAGTCTAAAACACACAAAATACTAACATCTAACCATGTTATATGAAAAGACATCCTATTATTTCACCAGAATTGTCATATTTATTACAGAAATCTGTCTGTTCTTAAGTAACACTGCAGAGTGTTTGTTTAGCTGGTTGGTTTGTTATGATGGGGATTAAAACCAGGGCATCGAGTAAACTAAGCGAGTACCCTACATCTGAAGTACACGCCCGGCCTGGAAAGCCTGATTTTTAAACACTCTATGTTTTTAGCTGTCATAGTTTCAATGGTTCACACTGACCCTGTCCAGAAGGTCTCTCACAAGACTTGTGACCTCAAGATAATGTAGGAGGTTGGCTGGTTAATCTCATTTCAGGAGAGGGACAATAGAGAAGGGAAGGCTGTAACGGGACGGAGGAGAGAGTAGCGACTACTAGTGTAGTAGTAGTGGTGTTGGGGTGGACTACCGAGTGATCTCAAGATGAGAATAAGAATGAGCTCATGGATGTTCTCAGCAGGCCACTATCCATGCCACAGCACAGAGGAGAGGTAACTGCCCCTTTTGTTCATGGAAGAATATGAACAAATACAGCACACACTGAAAGCATGTCAGAGGCAAGCAATACCGAGGAAGAAATCAGGAAAAGATCAAATTCACTGTAGCCTTTGAAATCCCAGAAAAAGATCTAACCCCCAAAGTGGAAGACTTGTAGAATGCAAACTAAGACACTGAAGACATTGAAGAAGATACCAGAGATGGAAAGACCTCCCATGTTCATAGATTGGTAGGATAAATGTTATAAAAATGACCATCCTGCAAAAAGCAATCTACAGAATCATTGCAATCCCCATCACAATTTCATTGCCATTTTAAAAAGAAATTGTAAACAATCCTAAAACTCATATAGCAGCACAAAGGATATGGATAACCAAAGCAGTCCCAAACAATTCAATTACTGCTGGGCTATCACCATTCCTGACTTCAGGCTATACTAGAGTGCTGCTGTAGTAAAAGCTACTATCCCTAGCAATCAGAAAAATGAAACCAATACTTCTCTGAGAGTCCACCTTACCCCAGGCAGAATGGTCAGGATTAAGGAAACAAGACAACTGCTGGCAAGGATGTTGGGAATAGGGAACCCTTATACGCCTGCTGGTGGGAATGCAAATTGGCACAGCCCATTGTAGAAATCAGCGAGCCTCCCCCCACCAGAAAATTAGAACTAGAGCTTCCACACAACTCACACCTACCACTTCTGGGCGATCCGTGAATAGGTGCTCTATCCACAACAGGTAGAGCACGTTAGGACATCGAAACAGCCTGGACCCAGTATCAAAGCAGCACACAAATTTGTATCTCTCTACTCTTAGATTAGTGTAGTTTTCGGAGATTATCAGAGAAATTTCTTTGTCTAGTCGATGTGTGTGTTAGGGTGGGGGAAGCTTGTGGTAATTAATGCAGATATTCACAACTGGTCAAATGCAGAGAATTAGTGACTATAGAATACACAGCCCAAACTGAAAATCCTTATCATACTCCTTCCAAAAGCTGACAGACCACTGTGGAAGAGGAGATGGAAAGACTGTGTGAGGCAAAAGTCAGAGTGGGCTGAAGAGAAACAGTCTTTGGGCCTTGACACCCCTGTACCCACAGCGGTTGTCTGGCTTCCCCAGACCTGTATATGATCAAGCCATTCAGCATTCCAGCAGGGAGCTGCGGGAGGAACTCCCGAGTCCCCAGCTGAGGAGCAAGGGAAAGCTAATGGCTTCTGGGGGAGGAAGAGTCATTTTTCTTTAATGGCCTGGCTTCTTGTAGGCCGACCGTCGTTTAGTGGATGGCCCACACCAAGAAGGGCATGACAACTCAAATCAGAGCTGATGGGCTACTGAACTTAATAAAACAAACCCGAAGGTGGGGAGGGCGTAGGGAGGTGAGAGCAGACCAGGGAGGTATTAATGGAGGAGTGGCAACGAATTTGATCAAAATATGCGGCATGTAATTCTAAAATAATGCATATTTTTAAATTAAGCACATAATTTAAGGACATTCACTCTAATAATAGAAAAGAAAAAGTAGAAATTTTCAAATTAAAGTCATAAAAGAAAACCCTCTAATGGTTAAGCTAAAAACTAAAAATATTTCCTTTTCTGTAAGTTTAAATTTTAAAGTTAAATGACACCAAACTCTTAACAGCTCCTGACAACCTAAAACAGAACTGGAAGTTATGAGATTGTTTTGATTTCATGTCTAGATATCTATAACACACTTTATTAGACGAGGTCATCACAGCTACACTGACACTGGCTTTCACGATCAGCTTCCTGTGGAGAGCTTATGTTTGTTTTCTTTCAGGTTAACACAGCATCAAGGCAAGAGACATGGCTCAGATAGAAGGCACAGAAATTATGGAATTTCAAGCCCACTTATGTTTAAGGACTCAGGTCAAATTTAACAGTGACCGCTAAGTTAAAAATCAATGAGACAATACCACGTACAACTTACATCACATATTTTGTGACATTTCTTAGATGTTCAAGTCTTAAAGGCAAACAAGTTATGGGATAGATGCACAATGGAATACTATTGGGCAATACAAAGTAATACATTTTATATACATTGTGCTATAGGTAACTTTGCAAAACACTGTTCCTGTATATATCCCGAATGGATACAATATTCTCCCAACCCATTGAGAATTCAGAGAAAGCAGGATTACAGTAACAGACTGCTGGTTATGGTTACCAGAGACTGAAGACAGGAAGGAAACTGACTAAGCACAGTATTATGGAACTCTTTGAGGTGATGATAATGTCTGTCATAAGTGTCTGTACAGATGTATACTTAGGTAAATCTTACTGTTTTTAAAGTATACCTTGGTGAACTCAATTCTGAAGTTAAATTATATAAATTGTATGACATCCAACACTTACAAATTTCTGCTTCCTAAATTATACTGTGACTATAATACAAGCATGCATATCTCTAATCTCTATTAGCAAATTATGTAAGGCAATCTGTGATGTGAGGATTAAACATTAAAATTCCTACTTAGCTTGTAGCAACAAAGACAATTTTTGTTAACATTCTAGATATGAACTTACAATGATAAAGCACTAATTTCTAGACTTATTTATGTTGTGTATGTGTGTTTATGTCTGAGTCTATGTGAGCCTCAGCATACATACGAGTTTGTTCTCTTTTTCCACCAGATAAGCTCTGGGGATGGAACTCAGGTCTTCAAGGCTTGGTGGCAAGTGCCTTTTCCTATTGAGCTATCCCACCGACGTTCAAGCATGAATTTAGGAAGTTCTATTTATGTCAGGGTAAACACTCTAAACATTTTTATTGACAGAAATATGCTCATATGCTAATACCAGAGTGTGTAGGCAGGAATTATGTGCTCACACCATACACTGGGATATCGATACACTCTTTTACTTATTCCCTCTTTTCTTCAAGCTGGCCTTGTCTTTAAAAAGACATGTCTCAGAATACAACCAAGAATTAGGAATATATCAATCTGGATTCACAAGAGGAGAATTTGGTGAGTTCATATAATTATCTGAAATGAACCAAACAGGGTAATGCCATCAACTTTACAGATGGAGGTAGGTTTGTGTCTTAGGGTTTCTTTTTTATTGTTTTATTGAGCTATACATTTTTCTCTGCTCCCCTTCCTTCTTCTTCTCCCTTCTCACAGCCCTTTCTCATGCTCCCCATGCTCCCAATTTACTCAAGAGAGCTTATCTTTTTCTACTTCCCATGTAGATTAGAGCCATGTATGTCTCTCTTAGGGTCCTCATTGCTATCTAGGTTCTCTGGGATTGTGATTTGTAGGATGGTTTTCTTTGTTTTATGTTTAAAAACCACTTATAAATGAGTAAATATGATAATTGTCTTTCTGGATCTGGGTTACCTCACTCAATATGATGTTTTCTAGCTCCATCCATTTGCCTACAAATTCCAAGATGTCATTTTTTTTACTGCTGTGTAGTACTCCATTGTGTAAATGTACCACATTTTTCTTTTACATTCTCCATCCAGGAGCATTTAGGTTGTTTCCAGGTTCTGGCTATGACAATGCTTTTATGAACAAAGTTAAGCACATGTCCTTGTGGTGTGACTGAGCATCCTTTGGGTATATACCCAAAAGTGGTATTGCTGGGTCTTCAGAAAGGTTGTTTCCTAATTTTCTGAGAAATAGCAAAGGGGCTGTACCAGCTTGCACTTCCTTAGCTACGGTTTCTGTTGAAAAGATTAAAAACCAAGACTAAAAGACAAGTTGAGGAGGAAAGGGTTGATTTGCCTTCCATATCACTTATCATCATCGAAGGAAGTCAGGACAGGAATGCTAACTGGGCAGAACCAGAAGGCAGGAGCTGAGGCAGAGTTTATGGAGGGGTGCTGCTTACTGACTTGCTCTCAGTAGCTTGTTCAATCTGCTTCCTTATAGAACCCAGGATCACCAGCCCAGGGATGGCACCACCCACAGTGGACTGAATCCTCCCCTCACCAATCACTAAATAAGAAAAATGCAGCTGAACCTTATAGAGGCATTTTCTCAATTGAGGTTGCTACTTTCTCTAGCTGTGTCAAGTATATAAGACCAGCCGGCACAGCTGGACATAGCTAGCTTTAGGTGAGAAAAGTGGCAGCAAACCCTTTGGAAGAAGACACAGTTTAACCCTTCACAAACTTTCAGTATTCTTCCATTCTCCTGAGACCTACCAGTCATTAAAACTAAGGATCCACTCACATGTAAGAAGAAAATCCTTCAATGTCAAATTATCACTTTAAGCCAAACACTTTCTGAGCTCTTATTTTAGCCTTAAATCTTAAATGGGGACTCTGATATTTCAAAATGGTTCCACCTCCTTTTTTAAAAATAATATGTTTATCTCACAAATTTATTTGATTTGGCATTTTTAAGTGTTCACTGACCAATGTTTGTATGTATATGTGCCTGTATTATGTGTGTATATGTGTATATGTATGTATGCACGCAAACAAAGGAGGAAGATAAAGAAAATGGTTACACAAAAAACAAATCTGTCTGAATAGATTCTGGGAACTACTTAGGGAAAGTTTTTAAGCAATGTTGTGATAATTTCTGAGAAACACTTAAAATCATGTGGGAAAGGATCTTGGCACGCTCATTTGTTTTAGTAAATTTTATATTTAAACATATTTCTTTCTGGGTACTGCTTGAGAGATGTGCCACCAGTATACACAGCATACATCAGAGCAGTTTGGTTGTGTAAGTAAACAAAACTCACACTGCTTTTTAGTCACACAGCGCCCTTTTATGTGACTGCTTGTCTGGCTTTTGAAGCTAATGTTTCCAGGAGGCCAGCTGTAACAACTGTAATATCTGTAGGCAGAATGAAACATACTCATTCATACCATGACTGCACCAAATGGTTCAAATTAGACTTTACTTTTAAAGAATCAACATTTGTTTTGGGTACTGAAAACCCTACTCAATTTCTATGACTTGGAAATTTGTATTTTGCAGAATTCCCCAGGAGCATATTTCACCTTCAAAATACAATGTTGACTAACTACATCCTTTTCTTCTTGCCTGGCTAGAGAAGAATTGTCCCTGGAGAAAAAAAATCAAGGCGTGGCACAGACAGGAAGACAGACATCCAAATAAAACTCAAACGTGGATTTGATTTGTCAGTATTTGCCCATGTGATTATCTTTTGGAAACCGACACACTTTCCTCATCTATGCAAGACAGTCTTTGTCATGCAAGAAGCATGTCAACATGAGAACTGGCATCTGCTGGCTTGCTGTGACTGCAGAAGCTGATACTAAATTCACTATGTCCCTCCATGCAAAACTGGACTACAAACATCTTCATATTCCTTCTCCACCCCTACCCCCAAAGAACAGTTACAGAAACACACACAATTGATTAGAATGTTGAAACTCCCACAAGCCTGGAGAATCTTCTGTCATTAAATAAGGTGAGAATTTTATCAGTCCTTGTTAGATGATAGGCTAACAGTGAAGCCTGTTCTCCATAAATATTACACAAGGGTTGACATTTTAAGTGATACTGTACTTGTGTGCATGAACATCCACGTGTATGTGAACACAGAAAGATGCTGATCTTACTGTTCCGGTTGTATATGAACCAGTTGTAGATGAAATCAGTTTTATGTAGTATTTAATATGCTTGATCTTCGAGAATGGACATAATGATGTGAGCCATATCATGTTACTTGAAAAACTATACCAAACTTATTGCTTCTGCTCGGATGAGACTAGAAGTTTAAGGAACATGACCCTTGAATATAGCTCATAGGATAAGGAAGCAGCAACATGGTAACTTTATGTTACATTTAGGTACTGGCTGCGTAACATACAGTTAGCTATAATATGTCTTCCTGATTCACACACATCTGAAAATACTTTCTACTGTGAAAAGTTATTTTTTAAAGAGTGAAAACTCAGTAAGTTAAACAATCTACCCTCCACAAATGATTAACTTTCTATACAAAACAGTCTTATCAAAATGCTAGAGAAAGTAGCTTTAAAAGGCTAATCTGATTTTTAAACGTATTGTTTTGGATTTTAAACCATCATTTAAGCAGAATGTGTAGCTCAGTGGTACAGCACTTTCTTACTTCTGATAATGAGACTCTGAGGTTTGTTCTCTAACACCAATAGCAACACACACACACACACACACACGCACACACACCCCCCACACACATATGCCTGGCAAGAATATGTACTTTGCAGAATACCACCTTGCTTTATTTCAGTAACAACCTGCAGACTGTTTTTAGTTTTAGAACTATGATTATGATAGATCACCCCGGTGTTATAGCACAGTAAATCATAGAAGCTCTGGGGCCCAACAGGACTTTGTTAATTTACTCTGGCATTTTAGATTATCCAAATTAGAACCATCATATGCATTTCCTGCCTGGGCATTTGTTTGTAAAGAAATAAAGCAGGTGCCTTGTTTTACCTATGAAATTCAGAGGAATAAATTCTAGCAAAGTTTAGGATTACATTTCAAAGATTCAAAAGCATTTTTCGAGTTACTTATTGTAATGGATTCTGTCCCTTTAAGGGTAAGCCATGCCCACTCCTTGTCCATCAGGTCCAGAACTTCTCTATTCCATCATCTGTGTCTAGACTCTAAACATATCACTAATGTGAATTAAAATATTTTAAAAACTGGCAATTTTACATTTAACCAACTTGTTTTCAGAATATGGATATTTGTAATGAAGGCATTCCTTTTTTTCTGAGAGTCTTAGATTTTCTGGATTTTTAGATTCTCTCATCCTTCCAACCTCCTGCCATGATGATTATGTCTGGGCTGTTCACCTATGATGTAATTAAAGGGCCTGGTTCTTCGTGATTAATTTTGAGTTCTGGTCAAATAAATGACCAGTCTAGTGATAACCTTGCTTAAAACTTGGGCAACCATCCTGATAAGTTCCTCTAGGGCTCTGAGACACCTGCCCACCACACTGCCCAATAAAGTTTAGAAGGGCTTATGAATATTCTACAGCTTGAAAGTGGAACTGTATCTTGTTAGATATTAATAAAGCCAAATAAATAATTTATTAAATATTATCAATAATTATTTATAGTCTCCAACAAAGCATGTGGTTCTGAAAAGACAGCAGCAGTTAAGTATATAAGATTCTCTCCTCAAGTAAACTCTTTAGAGAGACATGGGACATTGGACACACTGGACACATGGACATTGATGAGAGTCTAGAGAGTAAATAATTTGTGCTCAGGATAGCAAGGGGATGGGTTTAAATCCACAGAGAAAACACTAGAAACAGGAGGAAAGAGAGGGGCTTCCCCACAAATGACCCCATTTTCCTCTCTTGTTCCCAAAGATGAAGCTCACATCCTGTGATGGCCATCAGTCTGCTGGCTCTGCACTAAACAAGACTTGCCAGGGCTCTTCTGATGGCCTTGCTCTGAGCGTGCATTTCTAGCTTTCTTCCCTTTCCACAAAGTTCTGACCCTAAATTCCCAGGCAGATCCCATGTGTCGGCAGCGCTCTGCTGGGCTTCACATTCTAAACAGTCACGTTGGGAATCCTGTATTTTCCCATAATGCTTGAGGAAGAGCAAAAATAAACCCCAAAACTGTTTCATTGTGAGACTATTTGCATATCAGATAGTGTTCAAAACCTCACGAGCATTTAAAGGCACAACCTTTACTCTTTGTTCTATCAGCATATTCTTGACACTGTGATGCAGAGCTTTCAAAGCTTGAACGAATGAGCTAATTCATGTATCACACCTGGAATTGTTCTTTACAGCAGAAGCAGCCTGAACAACCCAAAGGAACTTTAACATACTCATTAGAATGTGAGAGATGAGGACCAGGGACCAAGTGTGTGATTGAACAGAAAGATGTATTGAGAGATTTAACTTTTGTCTCTGGGCACAAGAACAGCAGCAGAACACAGGATTAATTTCCTACCTTATCATTCATCAGGGAACAACACAGTATTACTTGTAACATACACAAGGCTATTGGATATACTCTCCTTTGATTGTTCAGACTGAATGTATTCCTATAAAAGGCACCCACACATACATGTGTGTATAATTATAAACCCAAATATTCATTAATAGTTTGGGTTTCTGTATTTCTACACACAAGATATCAGTAGACACATTAGGTATCTTATTTGGCCACAAGAGAGGTGATTTGTGGTTGGTGGTTGACTGAACAAATTTAGGCAAAAAAACAGAAAAATTAAATGATCAATATACATTACCATGGCAGAAAATTCAGAAATTCAAAATAGGGACTAAGAGGAGGAAGCATGCATTACAGAGTACAAGGTAATAACTGCGTCTGCATGCCTTAATACCCTCTTGTCCCAGCAGCCCTGACTTTCTGAGCAGCCCACTTCTCCACATTAACGGTAGTCATTTGGAGAGCAGCAAACGTGCCATTAGAAGCACTTTTACAAGTGTATATTCATCCACCAATTAGCTTAATGTGGCCGCTTTCTGCATATTTTCTATCCAGGCTTGCACAAATCTTATTAATATTTCCCCCTAGCGCTTTGACAGATTACCTTGTCATTACGCATCCTGGAGCCTTTTAAACAATATGGGTAAACTACTGTTTGTGAGGTTAATGACAATTATCCCCTAATTACTGCATAAGTCACTCACTCCACTTTATCTCATAGGCAGGGTTCTGCACTGTGTATCTGCCATTGTGTCACTGTAAATGAATCTTGTATTGCTATGTTTATCTGCCACTGCCTTGTAAATTATACTGACAGAAGAATGAACAAATTACTGTATGTCATCACTTAAATACTACTTCTGAAATTAAAATTAAGAAAAAGCTTCGGCACAGAGCTTGGATTTTAGCAGATCACAATTAGTAAAAACATATTTAATGTTTTATGTTACATTTCAAGACTGAGAGCTTGAAATTTAGTGGTGGAGTCACAACAATGAGACTGGGGTGAGTGGAAGGTGAAAAGCAATGGAGATAAAAAGAAAGGGGGTGGGAGGAGGAGGAGAATGAAATAATGATGCTAGCCTGACCTCCTGAATGCATTTCCTATTACTTTAATAGTTGATATGGCATTCTGGAAGTATTTTCCAAGGTTTATCAATTTTAAATCAAATTAAATGGGTTAGGGCTAAGCCATCCTCTTCAGCTGGGATCATTTTTTTCGGTTACTTATAACTACTCCAGACACAAACACAGAATCTATGTAATTGAGAACAGATAATGTAATAAAGGCCACAGGCTAAGCCAATTTCATTGATGCATTTTTAAACATTATTAAACAGGTTCAGAAACACTGTTTCCAAACTTACATTTGAAATTGTTTAACAATGTTTACATCAGTAAAATTAGTTTAGTCCATTGTTGCACTACGGTGACTACATCTGCTCTGATAAAATTTACAGAGAAAATAAGGACCACATACGACTCTTTTTCAAAAAAAAAAAAGGTGGAATGGGTCAACTGCAAATGATGTTCAAAAAGGGTTATTTTGTTTGTTTGTTTGTTTTTTGTTTTCCAGCCAGAAATTGAAGGTTTTGCAGATTGTCAGGTAGAAAAATGTCTGACCAAGAATGGGCAGACACATCTAGCTTCTTGAGATGACCACCATTTAATATTTTAAACCTTTTTGAAATGGAAGATATTTAAAAAGTCTCCACTTAATGACACCAGGGTGGCCGATCACTGGCAAGCATGGGAAACAGGGCCACTGTGATCTGAAAGCTAGCTTTCAACCCTCAATTAGCTGGGCGTGCGGAAAGCTTGCATGAAATTGCCTTGTGACAGCAGTGGTTTGGAAGGAGGGCTCCGGCACCAGCAATAAAGCTGTCTGATGGCAGCACACTCTTCCCGACTGTTCCTCTTGGTGCCCTTGCTGAACAGGCTGGAAGAAAACGCTGCGGCAAAAGCAAAGGAAAACATGAAAGTCAGGCTTGAAAGGTCTAGCTCGGGGGGCTGCTGGATTCTAAATACAACCCCTAGGGCTCCAATCCCAGAGACTGATCTTGTCTGTATGGTGTTTAGGCAATGTAGCTTCAGTCAAGCAGGAGCTGGAGGTCAAAATGGAAACACCAGACAAGGCTCCTGCTTCTTAAGTCTTTTTTAAGTTAGAAGGAAAGGGCTCCCAGTTGACTGTCATCACTATGACACTAGTAAGAATTTTAAAACCTTTTCTTGTTTTAAAAATAAAAATTAAGGGCATTTACGCATAATATAACTTGGGAAAGTGACTTTACCTGAGATAATGGTACATGCAACTGCTTACCTATGTGATTAGAGTATAACAGACATATACACGAATGCAGATAAAGTATTGTAATGAGTTTGTGAAATCAGTGCGATTTAGACGAAGGTAAGTATGAATGCCGAAAGGCATGTGGGTGTGAGCCAATGGGAAAACAGCCACGAAGGGAACAAACAGCATTTCCTTCCTCGCTGTACCCATCTCTTTGCGTGTTTACCACTGCACACAACTGTCATCACATTTCTAAACTTTAAGAAGGTTTCACTCTTTCTAACAAACCTTTAGAGCAGAGATTCTTATCCTATGGGTCGCAACCCTCAAAAGATGATGGGAAAACACAGGTATTTACATCAAAATTCGTAACAGTAGCAAAATTACAGCTACGGAGTAGCAATGAAAATAATGTTATGGTTGAAGTCAGCACAACATGAGAAACTGTATTAAAGGGTCGCAGTGCTAGGAAGGTTGAGAACCACCGCTTTAGAGGCTCACTATTATAGTAATACATTCCTGATCTGGCATTTGAAGACTCCTCAATATAGACCTGACCTACTCTTCACACATCAACTCTCGGTGAGATCTCTGAAGCTCCAAGTCAAGAGCTACTTGTGAGTGTGGAAACTACCTAATTGTCCTGACTTCTCTCTGCCTTCTACCCCTTCTCTTCCATCTAGGCTCAACTGAAACAAACCGTAAGATATCCGATGCTCCCTTCCTTCTTGCCACTCCCAGAAACCCTCCATGATTGACTTACACTTTCAGGTCATACATGCCTCTGAACCACAGGCTTATGGACCTTTGCACCCCACTACCGAGATGAACGGATGCTGCAGGAATGATGAGCAGCAGGCATGAAGCAGCTGGGAGGCAGCTAAAGACCATGCAGCTCATGATGGTTCTCAGATGAGCAGTTTCACTTGCCTGCGATCAGCAGCCTGAGGTAAGACTGGAGGCCTTGGTTTGCTTTGGTGTTTTCCCCACAGTATGCTCTCTGTCTCCTAGTCCAGTTCTCCACTCAGGTAAGGCAGACTGTACTCCATCCCATTCCCACACCCAGGGTTAAGTGCATTCTAATTGGCGTGATGCTCCCCAGCCTCCTATCTGAACTACTCAGAAGGCATCTCCCCATGGACCGAACTCTCCTGACTATACAGAAGGCCTCCAGCAGAAATGTCAGGTCGTTTCCCCTGGGTCTGCTGAGGCAGGGAGACAGCCTCCTTACTATTGCTACAGGGACAGGGAAAAGTTAAGAATGATAGCTTGAGAAAATAATAGATAGTTACACTTAATCCCCACCGTTTCTCCCTGTAAGTACCAGCCAATTGTCTATTCTTAGGAAATGCTTTTTCAAATGAGTCTACATTCATGTTGGGCATTTTATTCAGCGAAAGTAAGTTATACTGTATAGACAACCAGAAAACAAAATGTTGCTGGTGTCTGTGACTATGGAGTGGATAGATGTAAATTAGCAGTTAATATTATACATAGATATAAAACTGCAAAAACAAATATATGTATATTAAGATTTTTCTCCATTTTATCTTCTGCCAATAACATTTTATAAATTCCTAAATTCTCTTCTAGTCTTTACATCACTCCTGTCAATTTTCATTTATGGCCTATATCCACTCTATTTTATGAAGAAAACTGCAATTCTGGGGTTTCTTTGGAGATTTGGCCCGAAGGTCAATAAAACTAACACCCTTGGGTTAGGACGTTGATTAGCAGTGGTATGCTTGCTCAGAAGATGCTAGGCTTACTCTCCAGCATCCGCCCTCCACCTGAGATACAATATAACCATTTCCAAAGAACAAGTGTCTGATGGGGGAGGGCTATGAAACAAAGAAACAATGTGCAATCTAAAACATACAAGAGAGGGAAGCTTATTTTTGCTAACATCTAAATTTTAGGCTGAAAGGCTTTTAGTAATATGGCCCCATGCCTTAGCTTCTTCATAGAGTGAGATTTAAAAAATTAGTTACTGCTGGAGCTATGAAAATAATTAAAAAACTAATACCACTACCTAGTATGCCTGTGCTCTGGCACTGAGACAGGGGAAAGGTCCTTGCACACATGTTTCTTTACACAAGCTTGAGATCTTGTTACTCATCTGAATGATAAGAGGTTGGGCAACTCACTTAAGGTCATAGACACAATAGTTCTGGAGCTACTGTTCAAGTCAGCCTGTGTGTGGAACATACGGAATACTTGCAATGACCAATCTTCTGCCTCCGCACCCCTGCTTGGTCCCTTCCCCGTACCTCCCTGACTTTCAGGGAGGAGACATTAGTTAATGGTTCATGCAGAGTCTGTTCATATATCGTATATTCTTTCACCTGTCTTTTACGCAATTCTTACATGTTTATTAACGGCCAGTCTTATTTTCTAACTTGGTGGTTTTAACAGTTTCTAATGTCCCCTCACACTTTCACAGGATTGGAAGTTGCATTTCCTATACCTCTGCTCACGTTACAACTGTTCCAAAGGAAAGTCCAGAGCTCTTGTTCACTGGAAAGCTCCAGCATCAAATGCTCAGTGTTGGCACTCAAGAGCTGTTTGAAGCTACTTTTTTAGTCTTACTTCATAGGTGCACTAACATCCACGGCTGGGCAAGATGACTTTCACAGAGCACTGTGTATGTCTCTACAACCTCTTCCTTCTCGCTGCTCCACATTCCCGTGTGTGGACTCACGGAAGACGAATGACTCTTCAGAGGTCTGCTTCTCAAGGGCTAATGTAACAGGGCTTACAAATCCCAGTCTTGTTTTCTGCATAATCTGCTTTGTCTCTAGGTGCCACACAGAATCTGAGATGATTCGTTTGCAGTGTAACAGTCCCTTGAGGGTCAGAATTCTGTAACCCTTGTATTTCTACCCCGCGTACCTCAAGCATCGCTTGAGACACTTTTGAAATGCAGTTCATAAGCGTCACTCATTTGTTGTACACTAACACTATGAGTTTCTGTAGGCCCAGCTGTTTTCTTTAGAGCTGCTTACCAAAACAAACAGAAAGCAGCCACTGGGACTCAGAGGCAGGTTTTCTAGTGGGTGATCAGCCACATCTGCAAATGCAGATGCTCAGACACTGCATGTCACACACTCCAGAAACAACCAATCAGGATTTTTTGACACAAGCAGCAACACGTTTTTCTGGAAAAGGTTTAAGACCTTGGTTAATCTTTTGTTCCTGAGTTCATTTTGTTACAGGATTGTTCATAAATTTAGGGGCAATCACTACAATTTCCTAAACTGTGAAAATAAATAACAGAACTGAAAAAGAGTGTTCATCATAGGAAAATATGCTAGATGAAAAATTAGGGAACTGGAACAAACATTAAGGAGTTTCAAAATGCAAATATAGGAATATGAATATGCAGTTAAAATGCTGACAGACTAGAAGCCCTTTCCATGAGAGGTAATACTAAATTACTGAATGGTCTAACTGAATATTGGAATATTAAGATATTTAATTAATATAGTAAGCCATCAAGTTCTGGATGGAATTTGAGGTATATTACTTTTAGCAATTGGGGGGGGGGAGGTAGAAAGAGAAAGAGAGAGAGGAGAAAAGGGAGAGGGAGAGAAAAAGGGAAAGGGTAGATAATTCTCTTTATGTAATGTTTGAGAAAAATAAAGCAACAAAGAGAAAATAGACATGTAAGTCTATGGAAACATACCAGAATATTTAATTGTGACTGCATCTGTTTAACTATTAATATGGAACTCTGGTCCGCTTCCAAAAACAGGGTACAGAATAGGGGAAAAAAGATGTTAGGTCTCAAAGATGATTTTCTGCAAGTGTGTTGTGGATTTTGACCATATTCACCCATAAACCCTTTCTCCCCACCCCAGCTAGTCTTTATACCTCTCAATCTCTCCTCTACTTCCCCCGCAACATGAATGTGAAAGTATACATGATGCTTGTCATTATGAATCTATCTCGCTTATTTTGCTTAATATGATGACCTTAGGTTGTATTTATTTTATTTTTATGTAAAAATATTATTTCATTCTTCTTATGGAGAATTAAAATTCCATTATATATTCATAGTAACTTTGGTTTTTTTTTTTTTTTTGATTTTTCTGAGACAGTGTCTCACTCTAGCCCAAGCCAACCTGACTGACTATGCATTAAAGGCTAGTCTTGAACATAGTTTTTGTAGGCCCTCTCCCAGGTTCATTTGGTATGTACTATTAGCATATTTCCTAAAGTCTCCAAAGTGCTGGCATTTTAGGTATGAGCCATAATGCACATATCTAAAACTTAACATGAAATAATGGTCAAAAATTCAGTTCAGAAACAATGTAGACTCTTTTTTAAAACTTATTAAAGAATTACTTATTAAGGTAGGAGACAAAATTTTGTCATCCAACCTGTCTTCTCTTCTGGTCTGTTTTAATGGAAAGTAATCTAGACATCACCTACTATACACATACTGTTGATGTTCCTCATTCAAGACATGAAGATCACATTCCCAGAACACAGAAGCCAAGCGTATGTGAGGTGAACTTCTGTAGACAAATGAACAGTGCTAGTCAGAGTCAGCAGGTGCAATTCGGCAAAGTCAACAGTGGCCACTACGGAATCTAGTTTCTGCCTTTTCCTTTCTGCCCAAATGCTCTCCTGGACACCAATTTTCAGCCATATTTCTATATCTATTTCTTCTCAATTCAAATGGAGATACATGGTAAATGCTCTGGCAAATTTTTTAGATATAATAAGAATGGACATATTCTATGTAAACATACAATGAATGGAATAAACAATAAGTATTTTAACCTTAATTTCAGATAATCTTTATTATTTTAAATGGAAGACTCATGATTTCTGATTAACATTATGATCTATCATTGAAGAGACTTCTACTTAGAAACGTGACTTCTGATTATTAGAAAAAGTGGGTATCAGGGAGAAATGGATTTATGTGTGGGGCAAGGAGAGAGGTAAGAAGTGGAAGAAGGGAGGGGGAAGAAAGGAGGGAGAGAGGGCAGGAAGGAATACTGTGACATTATTTCACATTTTCCTCAGTTTCTTTCAGTTCCGATGGATACAGAGAATAAACTGACTCACAGTGATATCTGAGTGATTAAATACCCACCTAATTTTATTATGTTTTAAACTCAACACTTAAAAAGTGCTTAGGATATAGATGAGGCAATGGGGTAAGGGGGAGGTGCCTATAAAGAGAATCCTCAGGCATACCTTCAGACTTCTTGACAGTTTTTCTGGAATCTAATCTTTTAAGTTGGATTTCAGCTACTGTCAGGCAGAGCAGAGTCCCCAAGACCCATCGTAATGTAGAATAGCATACAGTCATACCCAGAGCTATGACATACTACAGTGTAAGGCTACTGTCAGGCAGAGCAGAGTCCCCAAGACCCACCGT
>JAQHUG010000238.1:2197567-2261901 GCA_028555095.1 Dicrostonyx torquatus | reverse complement strand
CATCTTCCCAAGGATGAGCACTGGTGTGGTGGACGCATCTTCCCAAGGATGAGCACTGGTGTGGTGGACGCATCTTCCCAAGGATGAACACTGGTGTGGTGGACGTATCTTCCTAAGGATGATCGTCCTTAGCTGCTCTGGCATTGCTTCATACACCTACCTCTTGTTTCACACCCACACCACCACTTCAGCTCTGCACCTCCAGTCCCACAGCCCAAAACAAGATTCTGTAATGGTCATTATAGTTCTAGAAGGCCCAATATTAACCTTACTACTGAATTCAGGAAAGAATGAGGTGGAGATATAACGGGAAACATAAGTTTTCAGCATAGGGAGGTATAACTTTTATGGTTACCATGTTAGGTTAAGATAAAATAAAGATTACAGAACCCTTAGTCTGTACCTAAGAGGAAACAAGTACCTGTATAAACTGTTCACTAATATACCCACCAGATTAAGGCTCCTAGATGCCCAGGGGCCATGGCTAGTTTTATTTCCTTCAGAGAACATCATTCAAGTGAGTACTTAATATATCAAATGTTATTTATTAGAAGATGTAACTAGTTCTTCAAGAGAAGCTTTTGTGGTTCCTTCCAATATTCGCTTGTACTAACAAAACACAATAGTGGTATGTTCACAAATCTCTTGGTTTTGATTTGTATTTACATAGGGCAGAGAATCTTTATAGCTGTTTGAGACTAGTCTGCCAAGTCTTGCCCTACAATTATTACAGTGCTATTTATTTATGGGGATCTTCTGGAATCACAGAATGATTTAGGATAAAGTAATCAACAAAGCATTTTGTTTTAAAAGTCAATCTACCAACTATATGTAAACTATGTAAAATAAAAATCTTAGTTCAAGTCAACATTTTCTAAAATCATATGTAAACCTTCAGACCTAACTAAGGGGTTATCATAAATTAATATGATGGAGAAAAAGAGAAGAACTTGGCTAGAGTGGAAAGTACCAGCTACTATTTATTAGCACCCACTATCAGCCAGTCACCATGGGAAATACCACTTCACAAGCATTAGCTCATTTAATTATGCCCTCACTCAGTGCAATATGAAGGCTACACTGTATTGCAGCATCAGCCTGCAGGAAGGGGAGAACAAAGAGCAGATAGGTACATGCACTGCCCTTCAGTTTAGGTTCCTGGTTTTAGGAAGAGCAGCCACTGCTGCGGAGGGGCGTGGACAGTGCATTCCCTGTCCCCGTCACGTGGGTGAGGCAGGCACAGAAACTTTTCAATTTCCTGTCAATAATGCATCAAGACAGCAATCTTGATTTAAGTTAAAGGTTAATTAGAACTAAAGGGAGGATCCCTGTTCCTCTATCTAAGTGCCTCATGTCCTAGTGTAGCTACAAGAGAAACTAGAGAGTAATACTCACAATCCCTAAGACACACGTTGCAAACCATGTTCTAGGAGTTTCCATGACACAGGTCCTGCCTTTGTTTTTTTTTTTATTGTTAAAAGAAAAATTTACATTTACTCCCCTTGTTCCCGGCCCTCCCGCTCCCCCACTACCCCACCGCCCTCCCCTGCTTCCTTAAGATGGTGCAGGATACCCTGTCCTATGGGAAGCCCAAGGCCCCCCCCTCCATCTCGGTCTAAGAAGATGTGCATCCATATAGAATAAGTTCCCAAATAGTCAATACATGCAGAAGAGATAGGTCCAGCAATACCACTCTTGGGAATATATCCAAGAGATGCCCAACCGTACTACAAAAGCATTTGTGCTACTATGTTCATAGCAGCATTATTCGTTATAGCCAGAACCTGGAAACAACCTAGGTGCCCCTCAATGGAAGAATGGATCCAGAAAGTGTGGAATATATACACATTAGAATACTGCCTTTGTTTTTGGTGTCTGTAGGGTAAAGCATTCTGAAAAGGATTTTACTGACAGTAGGAGACTTGATTTGAGACCTCTGGGCAATATAAAACATGGTGATCTTGCATTCCTCCCACCTCAAGCTGAGTAGACAGAACATCTCTTTGCAAAAGTCCCTTTTCTGAGAGCATTATAATTCTCTGCAGAAACACAGGCAAAGCACAGCAGGAGAGTGAGGACCTGGAACCTAGGCCTGAGGCATCAGGTAGTAGCAACAAGAAAACAGCATGAAAACAGCAGCTGTGCCGACACACACAGGGCGGACAGGTTAATATTCACAACCTGTACCGTGGACAGCAAAGACATCCCAATTAATCCCAAGTCAGTCCAGTGCAAAATTATGGCTGATGCACCGCATCAGCAAGTAAGACAAACAACCAAGGCAGATGCATATATGTTGTTACTGTTATCTGTCTTCCCTATATATAAACCACAGATTGCACCAACTTCCTATGGTTTTAGCGTCTTCCCTGTTATGCTTTTCGCATAGGTCTTCAAGAAAGAACGTAAAAAGAAATGGCATAAAAGTGCATGTATATGGAACTACATACAAACACAGATATTTACACTTAGGATACATGGTTATATCATCTCAGCTGCTGCCAGTTAAATATTGCTGTCTGTCTTCATAACATCTTAAAACAGATATTTTAGTAAATTTCAAATTATGTAATAAATATTTTATGGATGTTGATAATGCATCAAAAAGTCAGCTCCAAAGACTGTCACAGAAATGTCACAGCTAAGCAGCAGCTGCAGAGGAATACTCAAGCACAAGGGGCAAAGAAACAACAACGGGAGAAGGGATACACTCAGCGTCTAACTCGAGTCTCCCTTTGTGAGAGTACAGAGAAGCAGCCTGTGTGGAAAACCCCATCAAAAACAAAACACAGACAGTGTGGGGTGGAGGCTCCTGCTGCTTCAGCACCGATTCTCTCACCCCCTTGCTGACTATCTGTATGGCCACTATGAGCTCCAGTCTCCCAGTTCTGAAGAAAAGATGGAAATCCCTCAGCTTGGGGATGATGTTAGGATGGAGTTTAATGACATGCTGACCAAAGGCCTCACAGGACGTTATGCACGTGGTGAATCCTGGGGACCTTCTGGCTCCTTAGATTACCCCCAAGGATTAAAGCAAAATCTTGACCCTGCATCTAGAAATCTATTGCACATCATAATCCATTCAAGATTGCCTCAGATACATGAAAAACATGCACAGCAGAGATTCCCCATCATAGGTGACAGGATATATTTCTGAATATTTCTATGTAAATTCGCCTCGTTTAGTCAGCAGTGATACACCTTTTAAAAACTTAAGACATGCCCTAGTGATTTGCCTGCTCTTGCATGTGTGCCTGGAAGGACAAGAACATACATGTTCTGCACAGAAACCAGGTACTCCCGTGTTATTAATACAAGTATGCCAGAAATCTGCTTTCTGCTGCTCTGGGAAACATGTAGGAACTTCCTTCAGAGAACAGGAAAGCCACTTGAATGAGGATTTATGGTGTGATTAGGACCAAATGTCTCAGAAATGACGCCACCATCCAGGTGAATCTGTAAATATTTTATTATCCTGCAAGAGCCTCTTAAGTGAGGCCTCACAGATACTGAGACCCACAACCGGCTATGAACAAATAATTCAAACCCCAGCGCATACCAATGACCTAGGACTACTTGGTTAACACAGGAGGTTTCAAAGGTTATAGGTTCTCTCCATGTCCAGACTTGGGACAGCTCACTACAGTGCTCACCCCAGCAGTTTAATGTTCCACAAAAGCAAGAGGCAGTGATGTCAGCCACACAGTTTTACACACCTACAGTGGCTCTCGCCTTCTCTGGAATGTATTCCGCTGTAAGAGGCTTCTCTTATGTCATCACCTGCCGCCTGCCGCCGATCACTTACCTCTTCTGTGCCTGCAGTTGGAGGATTCTGCTGATGGCCTCCTCTCAGGCCCAAAAGCAAAGTTCCCTTCTGCTTCGCAACAAGTAATTTCTTTAAAGCCCGTGCCTGATTTCATTCACACCCCCCAGCTGTAGACACACAGTTAAGAAGACAAACTCCGAGCCCACTGCCTTTCATCACACGCGGCTCCCATTAACTTTTAATGAGTGTCCATCGGCAAGTCTATGGATTGCCTTTCCACTCCCACTCTCAGAAATGCTGCCGCTGTCTGCGAGCTCACCCAAGGTTTCTTCACTCACGCTCTTCTTTGCATTTTTTTGTTGTTGTTGTTAATCAACTCAAAATGACTTCTATTCGCTAGCCAAAGAAAAAGTTACTCATGCTCACTGGAACACACCACGCCAACAATAATTCAATTTGTCTTTACAATAAGAATTAATACAGTGGCCCACATTAATAATAGCTGAGGTGCAATATCCCAAGGTTTTTACCTCAAATTTTATTTTGAGAGCAAGAAAACTACAATTACCTATACGCCCTTGCCCTTATTTAAATTTTGAATTAAACTTTTTTTGTCTTTGGGTATAAACTGATATAAAGAGGGACCTATGAGTCACAAGACTGGGTGGAGGATGGGGGAAGTAGGAGAAAAATAAAACCCATATAACAACGGGGAAAGCCTCCATGTAATGGAAAGTGGAAAATGTACCATGCAGGACTTCCATGGAAGAACAGTTCCAGCCATGTTTGTATCTTACTGTTTCACAATGGACACGCGGGAGAGAACGACCACCAACTGCACATGTTTGGTACTTCTTGTTCTGGGCTCCTCCTTCACAGGTGTGCAGGTGCACGCATGCACACACACACACACACAAACCTCCTCCCCACACATACAGAGGGCACTTCTTGTTCCAGGCTTCTCTGCGCCCTCCTTCACAAGAAGAAACACACACACACACACACACACACACACACACACACACACTCTTGTTCTCCTTCCTTGCTATTTGTTTTTGTCCAAAATGCTGTTATTTCAATTTTTCTCTTCCTTTAGATTTTGCCCACTCTAAGTTACTATTCTTCCACTATTCCGTTCTTTTCTTTTCTTTTTTTAATGACAAATTTGTTGACCTATCTATTTCTCCAACCACGAGTCCATGGTTTCTTTCTTTGCTTACATTGCTCCACTGGCACCTATTTTTTCCATTCTGGCTCCATGAAAACATCTTTGTGTTCTCATTTAGTTTAATTTAGACAATAGCAGGCACTGCAGAGTCAGACTTAACAGAGGAGGGTGCTACCTACGCATAACAGGACATAATCTTAGAGTAAATGAGATAGGCCAGTGTTCAGAGACACAACGGGGGTGAATGGAAGGTGGTCTGCCAAGATTTTGGAAAGGAAAAAGAATGACTGAATTTAACATTTGCCACTGTTGAGAATAACCCAAGAATCTACTAAATCCCTTGACTGAAACATCAATATGGAAGGTGCCTAAAATGTGGTGCTTCACTGCACTGAAAAAAAAATGAGAAAAACCATTTTTTTTCACAAACAAGGGATGCATATAATGATGGGAATATTTCCTGACTCTTCTCTGAGTACAGAAGTCATAACTCAAGACCACAAAGTTAAGAGGAGCAAATGCAAGGCGGGGAGCCAGTGGAGGTTAGGAATGGCCAACACTTTAAGATCAACAAATAAGTAAATACAGATACTTAAAGGGTATGAATTAGCTGTGTCCAGGATTAGATGCTATAGACTAGACTGGGAGGGATGTAGCCCAGAATCTGGACATTTGCTCTAACCAGCAGGTGATTAGATTAGCTAAGCACTTGTGTCAGGTACCTCCAGCTTCCTGAACACACCCACTTTCCTTACTTCTTTGAGTATTTTGAAGGTACACTTATTTATTTATGTGTATAAGTGTTAGGCCACTATGTATGTAAGTGTACCACATGCATGCCTGGTGTCCCAGGAGGCCAGAAGAGGGGGTTGGATCCCCTGGAGCTGGACTTACAGAGGATTGTGAGCTGCCATGTGTGTGCTGTGACAGAACCAAGGTTGTCTGCGAGAACAACCGGTGTCATAACTGCTCTCTCACCTTTCCAGTGAGAATATTCTGAACAAAGAGAATCTCTAATTTTTGCCTCAGTATTTTCTGTGCTTTGTTGCAATTGATATATTTTTTTAAAAAAATCAAGCAATCTTTTCTGTTCAGTGATCTTTAAAACTTTAAAATGTCATGCTTTTTCTTCTTCCACAGTTTTCCAATAAGACAAGTGGTGCTGTTTCTAAACTATGAACTGCACGTGGAGATACATGCAGACTGAGGGTGACATTTTTCTGTAGCCCTCTTACACTCACTCAGACCTCACAGCGATTCAACAGAGAGTCTAACAAGATTTTAATATCTTACTCCTTTACCCAAGTTCACAGCACTGCACTGGTGTTCTTATATATGGAAAGATATTAAAGCCTTTACATATGGGGACAAGCCAGGTCGCAATCTAAATAGATGTTAGTCAAAATATACACTAGCCATAAGAATAAATGTGGCTATACTTAATTACTAGCTTAATATCATGCTCAAATTGTATACATGTACTATATAAACAAACGTGATCTATATTACCTTAAAATAGCAAACAAAATTGAAATAAGATAAGGAGAAAGAGAAATTTAATACTACTTCACATTTGCGCCACATCTCACTAAGCTGTCTGCAACCCAAGCACTCAGATAAACATCACAGAGTATGGATGCAAGTTGTCTTTTTACAGATAACAAGCTCCTTTAGAAGAGGCTACCCACAGTTTTTATCTCCTTGGTTATCTGTTTTTATCTCCTTGGTTATCTTCGTATGCTCCAGCAGGATCCATTCAGAAGATTCTGGAACACACTGCCACTTCTGTTTCTAAGCTCCTGGATGCTTTTCTGTTAGCCTGCACAGGACATGTTGTCCTGAGGAACTCCTACTTCCAGCTTTGGACATCACAGGAAGCATCTCCTACCTCCTTGGGGATCCCCTACCCCCGTCCCCACCTCCAGGCTATGGAGACGTTCCTCTCTTTATTCACGTTGTAGTAACACCGGTCAACATTTTTTGCGTATTTTCTTCCTATGATGTATTCATTATGTGTTTTGTATATGACATTTTGAATAATTTCCCCAACAGCCACCAAAAGGTAGGTATTACATATTACAGCTAAGGTTTGGAAAGTTTAAAAATCTTCCCAGGTGACACAGCTGATAGGAAGCTGGTGAGGCAGTTAGCCTCAGGTCTGATGGGGAAGGGTCCCCTTCAGCTTTACTTGTCCACACCTCCAGCCACACAGATACCAGCCGTGAGACTGGTTTGTGTGGCAGCAGGAATGGCAGCCTTTCATATTCATGTTCACACCTAGCACACAGGCAGCTGAGGGAAGTGCTTGCTGAATGAACAGAAACCTAGTGAAAACACAGTTTTAATTGATCATTTGCTCCTTAGCCTTTTCACTACTGAGGTGCTGAGGGCTTTGCCTTCACGTAGGTGTGTGTTTGTATCTATTCTCTACCAACACTGCGTGAACCTCACAGGGAAAAGTTCACCTGTCTCTTTCAGATTGCCTTCCCCATGCTCAGAGTCCTGCGCCAGTCTCCAGCCTTAGCATGTAATGAAGATTTTAAATACAAGCTTTGACCTTAACTTCCATTCCTTCCTCCTTTTAAGTCTTTTATAGTAGCAACTTCATTAGATTTTGTTTAATTTAGACCCGATAGAGGAAACACCACAGAATTCTGTCTTTGAAGGTGCTAATGAATATTAAATGAATGGTTAATGGGGGAAGTTATGAGAAGCAACTTCTTAGCAAGGGAGGTGAAGAGTCAAATATCTGGCTGTAGTCACGATGCTATCGATTAGCAGAGAATGCTACCAGACATCAAATGCCGGCAGTCATGTGAGAATACGGACAGCATGGACTCAAACAGGAGTCCTCTGCAGAGAGCGGCAGCTGCAGCAGACTGGGGAGGCAGATCTAGACCCAGAACAAACAGTGGAGCCCATACCTCCAGGAGGTTACTCTGGAGCGGACTAAGCAGTGATGTCCCCTCTCCCATGAGGTGCTCCCAACATGCGATGCCATTTTAAAAGCATTTACTATGGGATACCAGAGACCCCAAGTCAAAAGAATTCAGATGCTGTTGTAACAGACTCATTTTCAGAGCATTTATGCTCAGAAGGGATCCTACTTTTTCTCCCTTACAGGACTCTGACAACAGCGACAACACTTGAGAATGTTCTGAGAGGCTCATGCCACAGCACGAGTAATTAGGAAGCACTGATAATTCCTTTAAGGGGCTAAAGTTAACCAAGCAAATGAGAGGGATTTTGAAATGTAAAAATAAAAGAGGAATTCTTTCTGGAATCAGTCCTAGCTCAAGTTCTGTCAAAGAGAACTTGAGCAATTACTTCACCACTGCCCCAATTCAAAGAGATTTCAATTTCATTCAAAGTGTCTCATTAAGATATGATGATGATGAAGGACTCAAAATGTTTTTAGACCCACTGAACAGTGTCCTGCCATTTGGCAAGCAATTGCGTGATATTATGGCTTATCTGAATCATTTAAAAGCCTGTGTGATGTTCCTCCAAATTCCCTACATCTTTGATACCAAAGATAAACAGAGAAGATATGCAACTTTGAAGTAGCATTTACTTTCAAGTTCTAAGACAACTGCAGTTGCTAACCTGTACCAACAGAATGTACAGCATCAACTGTAAGAAGGGAGCAAGTCAACATGCCTTTGCAATTACACGAACGTGAGTAACAAGTAGCCTAGCTTAATAAATGCTTGGGAAAAAAGAGATTACCTCCACATATGAATAATTATTTATCACTTTTAAAAATCCACTCATAATGCAGCAGAAAAGGAGTATCTAGAGAAATTAATTATAAATCACAAAAGAGAGGATGGGATTATACAGAAGTACAGATTAAAGAACTATCTAGAAGGCTAAAGTAACACTATAACACTATTTTCCTTTGCAATCAGTGGAGACAAGGAGACCATTGAGGGTCAGTCCTCAGTACTGCAGACTGAATGATCTCTGGATATGTATTGAAGAGTAAAGGCTTGGGAAGAAAAATGAATCAAGTGCTCTACTGGTTGGGAAAAAAGCGTTTCTAAAGCACAGCTGTTGAAAACTCACCTCTGTGTGAGCATGTGGTGAATTCATCAGAAAAGCGCAATAGATTAGAGCTACACTTGAAAAAGTTGAATTGGTAGATGGTTTAAAGACAGTGAGTCTTTCCCTTGACCATATTTCTGTGCTGAACCCACTGTTCTCCCTCTCCCAGACACTGGGAAATCCCGGGATGAACAGCACACGATATGCTCACCTTGGGAGCACTCTACCTAAATGGAGCCAAAAGAGACTTGAAGTCAGAGAACTTCAACCAGATTTTTCTATTCCAGATTCCACATAGAAGTGGAACTATGTGAAGTGAGACTGAGATACCATGCCAGTTGGGAGCTAAGGAAATATGAAAAGGCCTTTCATCTCTCTAGATACAATACTAGACAAGATCTGATTTCATGCCATAGTGAATTCCAGAAAAACTTTGTTCCTGTGAAAATAGCATGAGTTTATTAAATTTATGGAGATAAGATTGCATTTTCCAGAGCATAATATTAGGCACAGTTAATCTGCCTATATGGATAAGGAACACACTGTGTATGAACACCACTATGAACTCACCTATTTTCACAGGGCACATGCTACATTCTTGACTCTTAGCCTTAACATGGGAATTTTTAAAAAGTCAAAAGTTATTACAGAACTCAAAGTATGTTGCTTTGTGCATGCTGCTGCAAAGGAAAAGCTAATGGGCTCTGTGCTTAATGTGATTAGAGCCATTATTGACATAATGCCAGGAAGACGCAAGGCCATTAGCATTACACTACAGCTCACTTTAGCATCCACTCAGACTTAGTATTTGATCCACAATTTTAATTTTGTTCTGCTCTATTCAGAGCTGCATTACACAAAATGCATAATTAAAAGCTGCTGTGATTCTCTCTACTTCTCAAATTAAAAACATAGCAAACATTTGTAGTTCTAATCCACTAGAAATTAATAAATCAAATAGTGTCTTTTATCCTCTTTCCTCTATGCAATTTAGCTCGCAGGTTGGGAATACGTTTGCCTGCAACACAGAATGCTACAGAAGGAGCAGATGCTCCAAGGGAAGTAAGGTCCCCTAGAAGCACAATAAATGCAAGTGAGAACCTGGAGGGCCTCGCTGCGCAGATAGCCTTAACGTCCTCAGCGCTAAGCTGGGAGGGTTTTCTGTGGAGAAAAATTTTAATCAATTCACCATAAATCCTTTTGATGCATTTTCCTTCATTAGCTTGCTTTTTCAAGCACACACATGCTCCTAATTTAATTTAATCAAATGTGCCATGTCTCTCTGTCAACAGTGAGGGAATTCCCATGTCCAAGACATCTCCTATCAACTCCTCACCCAGGGCAGCCTGAAAAGAAAATTTGATGAGCAACAGGTTTGCTTCATCCACCATTCCAAATGGATAGAGCTTTGTCCTAAAGCCCTACCACCAGAGCCGAGACATGGACACTTCACTGTGTCTACTGCTAATGGGAGTTTTCATCACTGAAAATAGAGGATTATGATTCATTACAATAAAAACAGCACATTCTCTCCTGTGTGTAGTTATCCTAGGCAAGTTCTGGAAGGACTATGAAAACCAGAGCAGAACACAAAAGGCAAACATATCTAGCACAGGCCCAGTGGCATCACTGAATCTCTGCCCTCACACCTGGAATACAGAATGGGGTCCTAGTCTTCCCATCACTGCCATTTCCTTAACTAATGGCGACTTCTCTTTCAGATCTCTGCTCAAAGACCACTTCACCAAGAGAACTATTTCCTAAGTTCCTGGTGACTTGCTTTGTAAATTCTCTGTGTATTGTTGCTTTTTTCAAGAAATTGTAGTCGTTTGAGTTGACTCTGTCCTTCCCTCACTAATCTCTGAGCTTCCTGAGAGCTGTCTTACTCATCATAAGGACTTTAAATGTGTATCTTAAAAACTCTGTCCTCCACAGTTGCTAGTAAATGAGATAAGTTAGTACAGCAGAACCCATTATTCTTCCTAAACATGTCAAGTTTCTGTAAGTCTATGTAGCTATTTATAAGTATTATTTTACTCTTGAAATCATGCAGTTGTGTATTTTTTTAAAAAAGTTGTAAAATCTATAAAATGTTTCAGCTCCTGAGTCTTGAGTCTTCTAGAGGAAGTAGGGTGGTAGTATTTGGTTCCTCTCTTTCTTTCTCTCTTCCTCTCTTTTTGAGACAGGGTAACCCTTTGTATCATGGCTGGTGTTCTGCTTTCCAAGTGCTGCGCAGTATTGGCTATCCAACACAAATATTCCATGCTGAAGATGTAACAGAACCAAAGCTCTGCCTTTAATCTTCTTAGTAACCAGATCTGAACTGTACACGAAGAGTAAAGAAAACCTCATCAAGTCAAGCACGTTCAAAGAAAGGCAGCTGTCCGACACTATTGCCTTGATCTGTCCATAAGCTTGTTGTAAGGGTAGTTGTTTGTGCTTACCTTTCCAAAGCAAACAATGAACAACAAAGACTCTGCATGATCTGCTTGTAGTTCCAAACAGGCTGAAAAACTGAGCCCTTCTAGGATACACTTGATAGATCTAGACTATTTTCTTATGACCCCATAAAAATGAAGTTAAAACAAGTAAATATACCATTTTAATATCAGCTTCACCACTGTATAACTAACTGTCCTTTTATCAAAACTTTAAGACAGGTATGGTGGCACACAATGGCGATCCAACATTCTGGAGCCAGATGCAATAAGACCACCACAAATGCAAGGCCACCCTGGTCTCCATATCAAGTTCTAGGCCTGCTGGCACTTTACAGAGCACAGCAGTTTCAAGGAGAATGTCCCCCATGGGCTGGGCTATTTTGATACTGGGCCCCTGGTGGTGCTATTGGGAAGGTGTACAAGAGATGCCCTGCCTAGAGGCAATGGGTCACTGGAGGAGGGCTTTGGGGGTTTAAAGCCTCATGTACTCCCATTTACTCGCCATGCTTTTGGCTTGCATTTGAAGATAAGCGCTCTCAGCTTTCTGCTCCTGCTCCCATGTCTGCAGCTTGCCATCATGCTTCCCACCGTGGTGGACACTTGTCTCTTTGCAACCCTAAGCCAGAAGAAAATCTTCCATCCACAAATTGCTTTGGTCATGGCGTTTTAGCGCAGCAACAGAAAAGGAACTAATGCGTAGTGAGACCAAGCTTAAATGAGAGAGAAGATAGGTCCTGTTTGTATACTAGCCCCGAAGGTGAGTTCCTGTGTGCTGTTTCCAGAAGGTGGATCAGTCCTGTGTCTTCCGAGTGGAGACATGACAGGACTAGCTCTTACTTTTCAACTGAATCCTGGAAGAAGCACTCCTCTCTGGGAGCAGGAGTGGACCTGGCCCTCACCTGAACTTCTCAGCCTGATGCTTTATGGGTGCTGAGGAACTATCCGCTTAGAGGCCCGGATGACAGGAACAGCTAGCAGAACGCACCCACTCCCACGCTGCTCCGGCTGTTACAGTCTGAGGTAGTTTGTTCCACTGTCCCGTGGCTCTTGGCGCTCTACTCCTTTCTTCGCTGATTTAGAACCTTCCTTCATCTAACTTTGAGTCCTGTCTGCTTCCTGGTGTGTGTGGAAGCCCTTAAGTGTTTGAGGCAGACACAAAGAGACCAAGTACTGTCACTGGTCACTGACTGCCTTGTCTGCAGACTCTAATCACCAAAACAGCTGCATGAAGCTCCTCACACATGACAGCACCCGCAACTCAATAAAAAATTCAGGGTCGTGAGAAAAGGGGAATCATCTCTAGTATCACTGCTGTGAGCAACAGACGTTTTCTTTAAAAGTCACATAAATGACATAAATGACACAGAATACAAATGTTTCCAACTTAACATTCTTCACAGTTCAAAATGCTGCCTTTTTTTAGACATCATCTATAACCTAATTTCTGATTTTATTCCTCAATGAACAGTATTAGCATAAGGGAATATTCAACTTAAAAACATCTTTTAGCATAAATTATACGATCAAAAAAGTGATAGATGTAATAAGTATAGACCACCAAATACACAGATGCATATTATCTTCAGAAAACGTGGGCTCGATAGCTGCTGACAAATGTCTGCAAGTCACAAAAGCATGTCACCATGAAAAAGTGGCATTAACAGGACATAACTGTCTTGTGGCCCTTGCATTGACAGCTTCCTTAAAGATCTGGCGTCTCTGATTAAGGAGCAGGGCTGACACTGATGATAAACAGACTACCACCAAACAAACCCAAATCCTAGTCATAAAAACAAAGGCTTCCTAGACAAAGCTAGTGGCTGGAAACATTGTCAAAAGCTGGACTAAAATGGGACTTTGGAGGGTGAGTGCAAGTGCTTCAGCTGACATGAGTCAGGATAAGGAGTGCAGACCTGGGATAAGGCTACAAGCTCAGGAGAATCGTTCTCCTCCAAGCCTCTGCACCAATATGGAGAGTTATGTGTGTCCTTCTTCCTGTAATTCTTAAAATTTCAAATATACACAAGAGCTCAGGTAAACACTCAGATATGTAACATCTAAAGTCTACAATTATCCAAGTTATTGTATTTTCTTAGAAGGTTTTATTTATGTGTCATTGATCAGAAGCAGACAAAGTTATACAATTGGTATTTTCAGAGGAATGGCTTCTTGTATCATTAGGATCAGCAGTCTTCCTTAAAGAACAGATATCAATGTTCAAAGTGTTTAGGCTAAGAGAGCATCACTTGAATTTTGAAGTTTAAACTCTGTATGTAGTCAGGGTTAATAATCTGTGAGATTATGTAGCTGTTTATAACAGCTCAGCATAGAGAAGTAAGCTGCACTAGTTTAGCCTTTGGAATAGTATCTACCTTTGAAATTCTCAGAATGTTTTCTAATCTCTGGAAACTGTAAGCTGAGTCCTATAAGCTCATCTTATCAGAAGGATAATTATGGCAGTTAATATTCTTCATACAATATTTATTATGTGGCTGGAGCCATTGTTTTATACATCATTTAGCGCTTACAATACAAGTCTTATTTTCACCAAATAGACCTTACCAATATTATCACCTTCATTTTAAAGACAAATGCGGTACAGCAAAGTGAAGGGCTCACAAGAAGCAGACGTGAAGTCCTAACCCCAGCAAACCAAAGCACAGACTGAGTGGCTTCCCACACACTGCTTTGCCTTTATCTGTGCTTGACCAATATCTAGTATGTGGGTCATCACCATTATGAATGCTGCTGTCAATTTACCAACTAGTGAAAAGAGGAGTGCAAACCATAGTATGTTTATAAACGTATCTGAATAGAATGTAAATGTCAACACTGAAAAAGAAATTAATTACATTCGCTAAATAAGCATAGTCCAATATGCAAAGGAAGTATGTGAGTGTACCCACCTATGTCCTAACTGATGAAACGAGGGTGATACTAAGATAGCAGCACTGACCCCATTGGACTGCTATGAGAATTATGAATGATATCTACAATTCCATATGGAGACCTTAATAAATGTTACAAATACATGTAAGGTACTTAGCACAGTATGTGGTACATATTAGACACCAAAAATGTCTCTAATAATAATCAAAAATAATATAAGATCAATTTTTGTCAATGGCAAATTAATATTTACAGACACCACAGGGGCATTATAGATACACAACTCATTTTAATGTTTCTAAGAGAATGATTTTACTCTGGTCCAAAGATAGTCTTATAAGAGATTGCATCATAAGGAATATTTCATATTAAATCAAGATGACTAAATAATACTGTGGCAGATTCAGCAGAATCATTTAACTATAAATAAATCAAATTGGTATTAACACTGTCCTTGCTGTTACATCCCACTGTGTTACCCACAGTGTTGGCAAACATTTTAGAATTCTCTAAAAGACTCAGCTTTAGAAACACAAAATAAGAGGAGAAATGAAAGCAAACAAACAAACCCCTCTCTGTTGAGTACCCAGGAAGGAATTACGCTCTGTACTTTAACCATTCAAACTCTTAAGTTGGCACTGATGAGACAGACTGCAAAAACGGACTCCAAGACTCTCATTCTCCACAGTCATTCATTAAAATCAGTTGGAAGGATGATGAGACGTGAAATCTTTCTGGCTGCTGACTCTACGGCCTGCAGATAATTTATGAAGTCGGTTGACTGGAACTCCAGTGCGATCTCGCTGAACTGAGATCAGAAAATTAAGAGAAGATCCTTGCCGTGTTTCCAATTTCAATGAATAAACTCAGTGCATTTGCCCTGTATAGTACGAACATCTCCAGATTCTGGGACTGTCAGGTCAGAGTAGGGCTGCAGAGAGCAGCGAGAGAATCACTGATCTCTTTGGACGGCTGTAAGAGTCATGCCAAGGTCAGTGTTCTCCGTGGCCCGACCATCAGTTCCCTAGGTGTCACTGACGCTGGCTGATCCATCTGACTGGAGCTTTCAGACTTCGCAGGTACAAATGGCCATTTGCTGTACATTTTCAATTACACATATGTTTTCTCTACCATGCCTAAGAGCATGTAAAACAAAAAAAGCATCATTTCGAACATACAAAGGCACTTACCAGGGCTCAGCGGATCTCAGCACTATGCACTCTGAAAGGGTTGATAATGGTTTGTGGGGATGGCACAGGAAATGGATAACTGTGTTTTCCTCGTTAACAGCATAATGCAACTTCATTATTAAAGAAAGAAAAGACAGAAAGAGGAGGAAGAGGGGGAGATGGAGAGGGGGAGAAAGAAGGGGAGAAGGGGAGAGGGAGAGATGGGGGAGGGAGAGAGAGACTGGGAGAAAGAGAGGGAGAGAGAAGGGGAGAGGGAGGGGGAGAAGAAAGGGGGGAGAGAGACAGAGAGAGAGGGGGGAGAGACAGAGAGAGAGAGAGAGAGAAAATGAATTCTCAATGACCCTGGCCACTGAAAACTACACCTTGCTGTTGGAACCCAGAGAGCCTTTTGCCTGACACATGCAGCTGACTGTATTTCATTTTCTTACATCCTCTTCCCTTCATCTCCATCATCTTTCCTCTCTCTAATTACACGTATCTGCATGGTTTCTGCAGATACAAGACTCCAGCACTATAAAGCTATGTGGTTTTGGCTTTGAGCAGACAACCCAGTCCTTAAACAGATGCTGAGCAGGACTCCATCCAGGCTTCCTAAACTTTCAGTGAAACATATTTCGTAACAATTAGCAGTGGTTGCATGGTGAATGCAGTATAGGCCATGGAACAGGGAGTCATAAATCCCTGGAGATGAAAACAGTCATTTCACACCCTGTAGCAGGTATAACTAATTCCATTGCTACTGCAAGATCAAGACTGTCAAACAGAATCTGTTTTAATCCAAAGCCCAGCCAATACATATATAAGCCTGCATGTGCATCTTATTTCAGGGGATAATTATTTCTACAATAAACTAAACAGGTAGGAAAAGAGGCAAGATGCCATTGTATAAAATTTCCTAATGGTCCCTGAGCTAAGACTTGAGAACGGCCAATGAATGATGCCACTGGCTCTCAGAATTTAGTGTTCATCTTTGAATGTGATCCTACACGGATGCACAAACTGCTACATATACCACTGCATATACAGCTAGTGCTTAATAAATCTTGCCTAATAAAGAATATACTAAAAGAAAATTCTAACTGGTGCTCTGAGCTACCTTCTAGCCAAATTCTTGTATTTCGCCTGACTCTCCCAAGAGGAAGTGGTTGTGATTATCTTCATAAGATAACAGATTCTTTCTCTGCCGTGGTGTCAAGTCCCTGTTACACTTAGGCATGTCTTATTAACTAGCTCTTCCTCCTGTTAATTTTTGAACCATCTATGCAGTTTTACACCATAGGAAAGTCAGCACAGTAGCTGGTATACGGATGTGACAGAATGTTTTTATTCCACCCCTGACAAAAAGCTCCCTGTTTTTGACACACTGGAAAATGTACAGCCAGAGAGTGCTCGAGGCGAAGATGCCACCCCAGCCTTACATCTGTCTGCTTCCATTTGTCTACAACTGTGCTTATAGATAAAACAAGCTTCCCAGATGTCATGGCAAGCAGGGCTCATATGCTGACTTCACTGAGACACCACTGTTGGCTGCCAACATAACAGAGCTGTAAAACTAAAATATTTAAACTCCGAGCTACTCCATACAACTTTGAATGTCACACAGGATTCTATTTCAGGATTAATTAATGTATACCCCAATAAAATAATCATGTGTTAAAAACAGAGTTGGCTGGTATGCAAGCGGATCTAATTTTCCTTTTTGTAACCATTCCAGTGGCACAGAGCATCAGGATGAAGACAGTTCTGAAGGAGAGCACATATTGCTGAGTGTACAGCTCCTCGTGCACTTGGTTTCAGGTGCTCAAGTTCATTATTCAAGGATCTCTGAGCTCCCACTGTTTAACACAGACACAACAAACCCACAACGAACAAAAGGAATATGCCAGGCACAGACTATGGGGCCACGTCCAGTCAGAGGGGGAGGCCAGTGACAGGAGCTGGGGATGTTACCAAGGCGCACTGTATATGTATGCATCCGTATGTGAAGCCTGGCTTCAGGCAACCTGGTATCCGGGAGCCTGAATGTTTATTTGAGAACACAGTTTCCCTGTAGTTATAATTATAGTCACTGTATGGAGAAAAAAAGGCCTGTTGAGGTTTCATAATGTGCCCTAGCGAAGTCAAGCTCATTATTTGCCATGTTTCCTGAGAAATTCCTCAACACACACATATATGCACCAGCACAGGACAGTGTCTCTGATTCCCGTCTCCTCTGAACCTATGTGACAATTTACTTTCCTCTGAGAGAGCCCCAGGAAGGCCGTTTGTGGTCGAAGTGGCTATTCCTAGTAACACTTAATACAATTGTTCTGAAGTAGAAAAAGAGGCTTATCCACATTTGGAACCAGGAGACCTCAATAAATCTCCACCTAACTTAAGGCTTCCCCTTGCTCTGATAAACCTTTTACAGCTTAGTTTACATTTTCGTAAACTTGGGTCAAATATGCTCATTAAGAATGTTACTATGAAACTAGGTTTGTGGGTGATTTTTTTTTTATCAGAGAAAAAAATCCACCTTCAATTTCTCCTTTATTTGACCAAGAAGCTGTATATGTATTAACTTAGTTCACATATCACAAAGGGTCTGCCATGTCTAGTCTTATACCTTTTTGGGCTTATCCCATGCTGCTGGAGCTCACAGTAATAACAAAACCCAAACCCAACCAAGCCAAAAAAAGACCCTGTATCAAGAAGTCCATGCCCTCTCCCTGCCAACCACCCCACTACAAAGACGCATAGGACAAAACATTTGCTTCTGACACCATGGCAGGAAAAATGTGTCCACTTCTTTATTTTCCCACCTTCCTGAATGTTTCCATCTTTTCTTGAGCTGATCTTGTTCAAACCTTCTGAAAATAAATCACTCTAAAGCACTCAAGATCCCCTGAAGACCTCAGAAAGCTTCCTGCACGGTGCTTCCCCACTCTTTGCTAGGAGGCTAATGTCTTTTAGGAATGTCTGTTCTAAAGCAAGGAAGTCAGGAGCATCCAAACAACCCACCACAGTGATCCATCTATCTCAGATCATCCTGGTCTCTTCAGGGAAGAGGCCTGGAGGATGACCTTAGTGCTAAATTTCAGTCGTTTCTATGTGGTGGGACAGCAATTACACTGGAGGTAGGAATCACAGGACCTCTCCTGGTCTGGAGCCTCAGTGTTTCTTCTTCACTTGAGGCTGAGCTAAATGCTCAGACTGGGGAAGGGAGAAAGCTTCTGACCCGTGCTTCATGAATCACCCGATCACAGCCATGGAGAGACCCCGGAAAAATCATTTTGAGTGATACTTGCTCTCATCCAAATGGTCAGCTCTTTGGCACAGCACACTCCTACAAACATTTATTTAAAAACTGAGTTACCCTTTACTCTCTGTTCTTTAAAGTTCCCCAAAGTTTCTATGGGGTGGGGAGGTGCTAACAACTAACCAGTAGCAATGTGGGAAATTCACATGGCATCTTTAATCTCCTTTAGCACATTACGTCCAGTGTAGAATCCAGAAGTGGCATCTCCCTTAGTCCCCTTTTGCAGATAAGAAAAGCAATCAGTGACATGTCTGCCTACCTGCCCATGGGCAAGAAGCCTGGGGCTGAGCCAGATGAACTGAAGATCATTGGAAGCTCAGTGTGCGCCACTCGTCCCTCCCAGTCACAAAGCAGGAGGCAGAAGTTCAGTAGTGGCCTTATTAGCTGGGGAAGACCCAACTCTGAACAGCAAACTCTAACAGGATGACAGTACCACTCTCAGATCTACATCTGAATACAATCACATTAAAAATAACCCATTTAACAACTCCGAAGTTCTGATGTATGTTTTATAAAAATGTATGAGAGCACTAAAAGCCATGGAGAGCTATAACTTTGAGCTGCCTCATTTGTTTCTCTTTTATTACAGTCCTGCACGGTGGGCACGGGCTCTTCATTGAAAAGAGAACATTAAATCTTTATTCTAAACTGTTTTAGCAGAACGATATTAATAGTTGAATATTATTTTGTCTGACTGATAAAATACCACTCAAATAAGACCAAAGAGAGCAGTGAACCCCAACAATTCGTAGGAGAAGAAACTGGAACTTCAGTCAATCTGCAGATTCTGGGAGAATTTCCGTGGTTACATGAGACCAGAAGCTGGTTCCTTACAGTGAAGGTAGATCTTCAGAAACACGTATTTTCCTGTACCACCTACTTAACAGGAAAAAGAACTATATAAAGCATCTTTCTGTTTTGTGCTTACAATTTGGTCTTTCGTAATGCAGGATCAGTAAGGAAACATGAAGATACCACCTTCCTTCCATGCTCTTATTGTCCCAGTGGAGATGCAGGACAAGATTTACATTTAAAATAAAGTTCAGCACTGGAAGAATTCAACATTACAATTAGGCAAAACCACTGTACACCTATTTATTATCTTACCTTTGGAACTATTTGATTTTTTTTCTTTGTTCTATAAATCGCCTATGCCACATGGTATACAGAAAACACTTGCACTGACTTATATTAGTATGTACCAGGTAGCTCAGAGTGACTGCAATGGTCATTTTTAATCTTCTGTCAAATTCACAAGAGACTTTTTCTCACTAACCTAGAATATCTTGATGTCACAAAAAATGAAATATTAATAAACCATACATTAGGAAGCCTGCTGAGGTAATCAAACAAATGCCAACAGTACTGAAGGCAGGACTAACAGCAGAAGACAAGAGCAGGACCTTTAAAACCAACTGGAAAATTACACAGAGCCTCGTGTGAGCTTGCAAGAATAAAGCGGTAACTGAGGAAATCACACTTGGTCTACACTGCAGCTACTGAGTCACGTGTTTTGTGGAGAAAATCTGTTTTCTGATTAGCAACTGAATGATCACTTCACATGCGGTACTGAGTAGATGTTTCTGTAGAAGAAGAACGCTGAAGTCAAAGCATTTAGGAAACATCTGAATCCAAATATTGGTCATTCAGCCATACTTAATCACTAGCCATCAAAGAGTGAAGATTAATGTTTAAACTAGATGAAAACCAATATAATAAAGACAAAGCGAATCAAAATATCACACACCTCCACAAACAAACAACAAAAAACATTAAAGGTATAAATAGGAATAAGCATTTTTTTAGCAAGAAAATAAAATTTTATTTAACAGGCCTATCAGAATTATTGAGAGTATTTAGAAATTGCAAAATCAACTAATTATGCTCACACATTGCTAACAACTTTGCCTTGCACAGTATTTAGCAAGGCCACTCTCTATGAACTTTAAAAAGTAACAAGGAGTCTTCTGAGCCAGCATTTGCAATCAGAAACGTGATTATGTAGAGTTTTCAAAGAACAATAGTAACAAAACTGAAGAGATATCTGAAATGACACCATTCACTTAACAACAACAGTAGTGTCACCTAAAGTTTTAAATGACACAGCATTTTCCTAATATTTGACAGTTTTTGTTTGTCTGTAAATCTTTTTAAAAGTGGTATTTTTCCTTTGTTACATTGCTCTCCTCAGTATAGTTTACCTGCAACATGGCTCTGCAGCTAAGGAAATCAGTTTTTAACCTAATTAAAAGCTTAAATAGACATGTAGCTAGTGATCACTATAATAGCCGAACAGACCTATATTTTAATAATATTAATCTACATTGCAAAGTTAATAGTTTTAATGACAGCAAAATTTTAGGACTTTGGGAATCAGTCCATTGTTGATCTTAGAACAGAAAGGTCATGCTTTAGTGGTGTCTACAAAAATCCAATATATGTTTTACAACCGATTCTGACAGTCTTCATTTTCCTTAGACATGTATGACTTAGTGGGTTAAAGATAAAGCAGATCACGTTTTTTGAAAGCTGATATTTTGTTAATTACCCACCTCCCTCTTCCTCAAAGACAAACTCGTGGTTAGTCTGAGGTACCTTTAAAAGGAATCATCCTGAGTGATCTGAGTGTTAAGAGGAAGTCCCAAATTTTTCTAATTTTTTCTAACCTTCAAAGACTCAGACTCAATGGTTGAAGAGGAAGAACTGCCAGAGCTCTTAGGTTCTACCATTTATGGCTCATGGGAACATAACCAAGTTACCTAGTTTTCTGATGCCTGTGCAATGAACACAACATTACTGTTTCTGATTTGTCTGAAGAAAAAGTGTTTTGCAAGAGAAACAGTATGTATATCATTTCTTCTAATAGCCTGCCAAATCATAGGTAACTTAATGTCTAACTCAACTATCACCTGTTCAGGCCAGGGGCTCTTCTTTCTTGAGAAGGGAGAATCTCGCTTTCTTCTGAGGTCTCATCTAAATCTACTACACCCTTCAACAGTACAGGCTTTATGTCACTGTTATATCAGAACTGGAGGGAAAGAGGGAGGATATAAGCCCTCTTTTCCTTTAGACTAAGCACCAGAGGTCAGAGACCATGACCTAAGCCATCTCATGTCTCCCCAGTTCAGCAAAGTTGTGCTAGACTAAAAATGTCCTACTCTTCCTGAAGAAAATACAAAGGAATGCCTCAAGAGAGGGTCCCAACCCTCAACAGCCTTACTCCTTGGTTGAGGTTAAAAACTATAGATAGCTAACGATGAATGTACTTCTTCACCTGGTTTAGAGTTGGGAGCAACAGTCTCTAATTTCTTGGTGATAAGAACGTGAAAGTTCAACCAAGTCCATCAGAACTTGTTTAGGCAGTATACAAGGTCAGATGGCAAGATGGCTCACTAGGCAGTGGCTTGGAGCCAAGTTCGAGTTTGTAGGAGCCACTGTGTGTAGCTTCTCATCAAAACTAACTCTGAAAATGAGCATGAGATGGTGTTTGACTTCAGCACTGTGAGTTGAGACAAGGCTTTTTGTTGTTGTTACTGTTTTGTCTTCTAATTTTATTTCACAGTTAATGAAAACATGTTAAATATTTTCTGTAAGAGTGAATGCCTATCTGAAAGTGTAATTCATGTGAAAAGGATCGGGAATGAAAATGCTCACGATGAAGTGATCATGGATAATCACTAATCTCACAAAATTCAATGCCAGTGTTAACACTCAACAGGTGGTAAGGATCTCATTGTGGGGGCCACAATAAGGGGGTGAGAAGTAGCACTCATTTTTTTTCACCGTCCAAGTACCTAGAAAGTCTACTCAACAGTGGGTCATCGTCATTACAAAGTAGTATGAGCACACTGCTGTTAAAATCTTTGTGGCTAATTTGCAACAAGGTGTCTTAGGTCAACTTGATGTTAGTAAGAGCACTATGGCCATTACTACGATGGCATTCTTTATCATTAGCATGTTCTGAAGTTCTGGGGGGAAGGCGGACCCAGATGCTGCAGGTGGGGAATATGAGAGTCCGCCCATTTTTTTCTAATACTATGGATACCTGGAAAAGAAGAGAAGTGCAGTAATTATGAGAGTGGAAATGGGATGGGTGTAAAAAAAGAAGAATTTCATCAAAGACATTAAAATGAGAAAGTCAAGTGCATAGCTGAAGGTAAGTATGTGTTCATGTGCAATGTGCACATGCATGCTCAGAAGCATTGGGGGCTGAAGTTTAGAGCTGAACTCCTTAAATTACTCAAAAGCAAGAAAGGAAAAAATTACTATGTGTGATGGTGTGGCCAGATTAACCAAAATCTTTGTTTCTTCTATAAAATACGTTGATAACAGCCTGCAGTCTCAGTTATTTGGAGTCTGATGGAGAAAGGGCTAACCTGGGCACTATGGTGAGACTCCAATTTTTAAAAACAAAGAAAAAACTATACACTCAGAAAGATTTTATGTCCAGTATCACTATATTCATATTCCAGCATCACTGTTCTCCTCTGGCTTAAATGACTGTTTTCCTAAGAGTCAGTTATTCTCAGACCTGATTATAAGTTTCATCTACATTTGCAATTTCATAATTAAAAACATTTTAAAATCAATGAAATGTGATAAAAAACAAAAAAGTCTCTATCAAAATTAAGTTGGACAAATTGTGATCTCTCTCCTATGCTCTCACATAGGTGTGGGCAAGGCAATAGCAGAAGTTTAAAGGATTTGCCATTCAAAATTGCCTATAATACCTAAATTCTAGGTTTTCATTACAATACTAAAAGGTGAAAAACTCTCAATACACTACAGTTGTGGTTTACATAGAAGTAAGTTCAGAAGTACAGTGAGCACAGCCATCACTACTTATGGTCAGTGGCTAATCTCAAGAGTCTGGAGAACAAGTGCAGACTTATATATTTTATTGCATAAACACATATATTTATTTATTGTATAACTGTGGTATTTTGAAAGAAATCCCAAAGGGATTGTTAGGAGGTTTCACCTTGTTGAAGTAGATTTGGCCTTGCTGGAGGAAGTGTGTCACTGTCAGGGTGGGTTTTGAAGTCTCTATTGCTCAAGCTTCCCTCAATGTGATACTCAGTCCACTTCCTACTGTCTTCTGATTAAGATGTAGCCAGTTGCATATCTGCCTGCAAGCTACTATGCTCCCCATCATGATAATAATGGATGGACACTCTGAAACTATAAGTGATCCACCCCAACTAAATGTTTTCCTTTTAAAAGAGGTCATGGTGTCTCTTCACAGCAATAGAAACTGCAACTAAGACAATATGTATATGTCCATGTTTGTGGATAGCAGAGATCAACTTGTGAGAATTAGTTCTTTCCTTCCAGTACATGGGTCCCAGAAATTGAACTCAGTTAACAGACTTGGCAACAGGCATCTTTATCAGCTAAGATATCTGCAGGCTTATACGTTTTAAGTATCAAATGCTGAGATGTGTGAGCTGCTTGTTTCTATATAGATTTCAGCTGATGATCTGGATAACTGTTGGCTCTGGTTGCAAAAGAGAAGAGGAATTTTCCAACATAAATGATTTTCTCAGAACAGCAAAAGTTCATTCTCAGAATTACTTTACTAACATGGAAACTAGGAGAGGTGTTCCTCTGAGACATAAGCCACTGGGATTTCCCACAATGTGCCATCTTATCCTTCAGGAATATATGCCACATGTCCAATAACTAACAGCAGAACTCCCATCCTTTGCAGAGTGGCAGGGTGCACTCAATTTTATCTTCTCTAGCTGTCCAGAATGTCTTCTCAATTAATGATGGGCAGTAAGCATCATTACAAATCATTCATAGCAAACTGTGGTTAAAGTCTTCATGGCTAACCTGAAACTGTGAGTCTGCAATCAACTGAATGTGTAGGAAATGTCTTTCAGAGGCATCCCTCAGAAAACAGTCTTTACTGTGAGTGTCAATACCATTCAAGACACCACAGTGCTATCATGAAAATGTGCACTGGTGATCATCCACACTGGGATACTGAGACAGACTTAGAGCTCCTTGATTCTATATGATTTCACTTCCATTAAAAACACAATATATACACAGAGAAAGCATTTATTATGGGTAGTTGAAGCCTCTAGTCACAATCTTAGAGAAGATTCAGACTGGAGACTTCAACCCACTCCTGGCCCAGACCATTCTGATGGATTTCAGAGTAAGACCAAATTCAGATCTATTCAACACACGAAGTTAGAGCCCATAAATTTAGAACACCTCTGTAAAGTGAAATATTAAACACATCTGAAAAGTCAAGAGAAAATGGAGCTGGGTATGAGGGATCATGCATTTAATCTTAGCACTTGAGAGGCAGAGCTAGGTGGATCTCTTTAAGTTCAAGGCTAGCCTGGTCTACTTGAGCTACACAGAGTCTCAAGCTACACAGTAAGAACCTCTATCTCCTTTGCAAATAAAAAATAAAATTTCTGATTATATGTGAGGATGTATAAAAGGGTACAAATGCCTTGCTCAGCTATAGGTTTTTCAACCACCTACTATATATACACACTTGGAATGGGATCCTGCTCTGAAGTAATATGCCTCCCTCCCTTCTTCAATTAAAATAAACACATAGGAGTCAACTTCACTCAAGTAGGAATCCAAAAATCAAAGTCAATGAGACTCCCATGGCTTATCTGTTTTAATAGGCTGGGCAACAGAACCAAGACATCACCATTGGTACGGTGCCAGCAACTGGTACTGGGTACTCTAACTGAATAGAAGAGGCAGCAATAGACAGAACTAAGACATTGCTATTGGTATGGTGCCAGCAACTAGTACTGGGTACTCTAACTGCACAGAAGATGCACAGAAGCCTGTCCTGAAGTCAATGAAGAGGGAAGAAGGTGAGGCTGCTCTATCCAGCAGCGCAGCAGCCAAGTGAAAGGCACAGAGGATGAGAGGAAGCATGGTGTGTTTTAGAGATAGGAGATAGATTGATTAGACAGGCGCATGTAGTACATGAAGAAGTGTGATGAGCCATGAGAATGGAGGGGCAGGCAGGGGCCAAATTCATTCAGCTCTCCATTCAACTAGTATTAATTGACCATATGCTGCATGTTTGGTTCTGGTCACTGGGGGATACAATAGTGAATGAAATCGGAAAAAAAAAACCTACCCTGATGAAGAGAATCCTGGTGGAAAAACAAAAACAAAACAAACAAACAAACAAAAACTATATATAATATGGGGATGCTGTGACATGCATGCTGAGCATGAGGCAAAGGATTTGAAATGCTGGGGTAAAGAGAGGCTGAACCATCAGACACAGTAGCCAGAGACTGAGAAGACTTCTGAGTCACAACCTGCTATCCAGGGAAAAACCATTTTGAGGAGAACAGGAGGATAGCAGTTACGTAGTGTGGCTGAAGTTGGGGAATTTTAGGGGTAGAAGGAAGAGGTTGTGGTTAAGAGATGGAGAGAGATATCCCTAAGGGGCCTGGGCTTTTATGCAGAGGGGTCTTTTTCATTTGGGGGCAAAATTTTAGCCAGCCATATGGAAGGGTGTGGGTCATCCCTTAGCCCTGGAAAAGGTTACTAAACTATAAAATAAGAAGCACATACTTTGGAGAACAGGAAGAAAGCAGGGACAATGAGAGGCTGGAATGGAAAGAGATTGACAAAGAGAAGACCAATGATGGCTGAGTAAGATGGTGACAGGCCACACGTGCTCCAGACACTAAGACAGGATGACTAAAGGGTTATTCTATTTTATTCTCCTATTCTAACATGACAGCAGGGGAAAATCAGCAGTAATTGTCTCTGAGAAGGGTTTATATTCAAGACAAGATAAATTTCTTTTCCTTCTCCGCATGATGGGGCCATTCCTATTGCAGAGGCCAGGATTGGGGACAGAAGCCAGGAGACTACTGTGGGCTTGATCAGAGCATTCTCTCAAAATCACCAGCATAATGACATAGTGCACATTAGTCTGACCAACAACAGGGTTCCTAGGTCCTGGTTAACAGAGCATGTGCCCTACCTAGAAATTTTAAATCATGCCAAAGTGGTAAGTGGGGCTGAATTTAGCACAAGACTGGCTCACAGGGGCCAAAGTGCTCTAGTTTTGACTCCATTTGTCTAGTAAGTGCACTTTTTCAAATTTCCACAAAGGTTCAATATAGCAGAGTGAGAGCACACTAAGTGAGGCCCGGATAGCTGAACCCTGGCTCCCAAAAGACCAAAGGGTGTCAGCCATCGGTCCAGTTCAATTCATCAAAAGTCAGTCACTGTAGACAATTGGCTGAAATGCCTGCCTAGCACATATGGGGCTCTAGGTCCAAGGCCTACATTATATAAACTAGGTGAGGTCAGTGAGACCAGTTTGAGCTACACAGGGCTATGTCAAACAAACAAGCAAACTTTTTTTTTTCTTAAAAATGATGAGTCCCTTGTAGGAAACGTCAGATTCACAAGGCGATGATGCTACTCTGGACTACACAGGCTTTTCTACATATGGCTTTGTTTTATTTTTGTTTTCTTTATAAACATAATGCTACCAGAACTCCATAATTCTTTGTTTTTACTAGACAGAAAAGGTATTCATAGTCTGCTCCCCCAAATGATTCTGCTTAGAACACAATGCACATAGAATATTAGGTTTATTTCTTCAGAACTAGGATGGAACGATTAAAAATAGCATCATTATCGTGTCTACAACAAACATTCAAAAGAGCCCTAAATTGTGTTTAAGCACGATTACCTTAATGTCAGTTGAGATTTTACGATGCAACTGTGAGCCACTTTATTTTTAAGGCAGTTTAACCTGCCGGCTTCATTCCTAAGAACAGACATTTAAATTTTAAAACCAGGGCTCTCAATAACATGATTAAGCCATGCTCGGCAGTTTCTTTAAATATTTAAGAGAATTTTCATCATCTAAATATTTATGGCAACACCAGAGCCAGGTGCACGTTTTTCTTCTGTTCATGAGGGGTAGGAGATCCGTATCCTTCACAAAGGGGGAAAGGTTGCCTCAACAACAGACAAGCCTACGGAACTCTTCAGACGCCTAGGCAATGACAAGAAAGTGACATTCCCACTGACACTGAGCCACCCCACCCCACCCCCCAGTTAGCATGTTAAAAGCTATGTGGTTTTGTTTTGTAGTATTTAAGTTCCAGCTCACAGATGTCAGCAGCCACCGAGCAGTACCGCCACTATCAGTAACAAGGCCCTCAGGATGCTCTTATTCTGCAGACCGGATGATGACACAGATCAGGCTCCTTCCACCTACTCTTCAGAGGCTAGCACTGGGGGATAGTGGGGACACTGTGCAGAGTCTGATCCTGGCTGGTCACCAGGAGACATTTTATACAAGACATCTTAGGGATGAATAGGTTAGAGCTTCTCTACTCATTTCAAAGCTCAAGGAAAAGAGAATGCTGTTTTCAACCCAGGCCTAATTTTTATATATTGAAAAACAATACTTGGTATCTCATTTACTTAAGAAATTGTTTGGTGTAGTGGATGTAGGAAGTTATTATTCTGTCCACTTAGATGATAGAGTGCAGCATTGAGAGCTTCAGTGACAATCAGACAACTCTATCTACAAACGCAGGTTCTGCTCCCTGACACATGTCCAAATACTATGTATGAATTCTTCATTTCATGGCTTCGTTTTCAAACACACGTCTACTGACTCCTTGGTATTTACCAAGCATTATACTAGAAGGCAAAGATGCAAAGTAACAGAACAGAGGTTAGACCTCTGTTCTCCTGGAACCTGGAGGCTGCTGGAGGACATGGGTATCAAACAAACAGCAAATGCAGGATGACCACAGGTAAGAATGTCATGGTAGAAATACACAGCGACTGTGAAAGGAAACAAATGGAGAAGTCCTCTGGGTTGGGTGGCACTTGCAGTGAGAACTATGCAGGAATTGTCCCATGAAGGGGTTGGGCAAAGCATAGCTGCCATGAAATGTATAACAAAGGTAGACCCTGGGAAGAACAGCTGTCCTGAAGACACAGCAGTTACATTTGCAAGCATAGCTAGACTTTTCCCGCAAGCACTCTCTGCTCTATACCATTTTGAACTGTGAAACACACGTTACTACTAGTCAACAAAATTCAGCCCTAGGTCCAGCCTACCACTGATTTCCAATCCTATGGTCCCGTCTTATGATATTGAAGGGAGTGTCAAATCACTGTCCCTCACCTGGACATCAAATGTGAGGAAGAAGTACAAAGCACAGTATGCAAATACTTAAGATACAATTCATTGATAATAATTACCCCCTACCTACTTACAACCAGGGGAGCAAAGATACACATGAAATAGAAACAACAAGATGTTGAGCTGAGGGTGTAGTTCAATAGTCGAGTACTTGTCTAGCATGCACTAGATAGTGAGTCAGATCCCAGGCAGTACCCAACTCAAAAAACAACACACAATTTGGGCAAATTCAAAATTTAAAGTACAGATACTAATTATAGTTAAAATTTATTGAATTCTTATTGTTTGTTGGACATTATACCATTCTCATAATGTTACATTTAATAACTATGAAAAATCTCCCAAGGTGTATCTTAATATAAAGAGACTTAGCTAAGTTAAAAATCATCAAACAAACCTTCTAAAGTCACATGGAAGTTGTTCCTCAACTTGGGCAGTTTGGAAGTTACGTTTTTACTAACTTAAAGCTAATTATTCTATAATGTAGCCTTGTATTTTAACTATCACTCTACACTGACTGTCTTCCTCATCTATCTTAAGCTCCTTTGTATCCATCCATCCGTGTTGTTACAAAGCACTTCTCTTTACTCTTTTAAATAAACAGGAGTTGAGTAGGCTGTTCTGTTATTGTGTCTTTGGCCTCCTGCATAACAACTCACTTAAATGCTGGATCTTAAAGGTAGCCAGAAGTCAGGTCTCTGGCTCTTCTACTTCAGACCTACAGTAACAGGGTAGGAAGATGCTTCAGTGGTAGAATATTTGTATGTTTGTAAGGTCCTGTGTTTCAATCTTTAGCACCAACACACACACACACACAGACACCAAACAAAAACAAACAAACAAAAATCCCTTCAGAAAACACAGGAGTATCTAAAACTCGAAGAACACATTTCGCAGCTGAGTATTTAGACTAGAGTCTAGAGAGTCTGAATCAGTTGTTGATGTGTGCCTGTTCCAACCCAAGCAACTGGATGAAGAACATCTGAGCCTACATCTAGGCCATCTTGGTCGCCCTCTTCTAGGACATTTCCTCTTCTCTTCTGTCTCCCTCAAAGAGGATTCTTTTCACCTTGGCCTGAAAGCCCATTCAGCCACTGAAGCTCTACACAACCTTGATGTGCCTCATTAGGCCTGCTCCAGTCTGCATTAACCTCGCCTGTTACCAAACCAAAGGCAGATGAGTCTCCAACTCAGCCGACTCCTTGCCATTTCCTTCTTATTTAATATTTACACTTCTAACTTTCAAATGCACGTACCCTGTTCATTGCTGTTTAATTCTCCAAAGATCTGAACCCAAAGCAAATCATTCAGAAACTATCTAGAGTATACCAACTCCTCATGCACTTAAACCATGTATATTCTATATGTTACTGACCAGCTTTGTCCGTCTGTTCTGCTTTGTCCTCCCACATCTAGTCACAAATACAGGGTCCTATACATATGTTTGCAAGTCTGGTCAAGGAATCTCATTTCTCAAAGACTGGTGGTAATGATGACACAGGGAAAGAAAAGCTGGTTGCCTTTTAATTATTTTAAATATAGGTTTCAAAAAGAAACTTCTAATGACAAAACAGTATATACCAATCTCTTCTGGTATAAGATCACAATATCACTTGGTATTTATTAGTGTTTTACACCTAATAAAGTTTTTTCACAGGAGTGATATGGGCAGTTGCTGAGTTGTCCAATGTTTTACATCTAATAACTAAAATGAGTATCTGGACTTTGTTTTTAGGATCATGACTCTTCCAGTGTTCTGGCATAACTCGTTAGGCAGGAGAAGACGGTGGTTAACAGTATAGCTTGCAGACCTACAGTATGAGTTAAGAATCAGCTCTGTCATTTACTAGATGTGCTACACAGACATGTTACCTAAATAAATTATGTTTCTGTCTCCTTACTTGGAGAAGGAAGTTAGTAATTATCTACATAGGGCTGTAGGGAGAAAAATGAGCAAACATAACTGGAACATAATATTATCTATATGTGCTTTCTGAAATTTGTTACTGTGATTTTATAACATACTCCTGTGTGTGTGTGTGTGTATGTGTGTGTGCGTGCACACATGTGCACATATATATGTATGCACCTTATGGGGAGTGTGCATGCAACAGAACTCTTAACTAGCCTTCTTGACATTCCGCTGAAGGAGTATCTATTATATCACAAAGATAGGGCAAGCTTTATTATTTTCACCAAAAATCTTGAGGACCAAGGGAAATACCTTACCTCAGGAGTTAGGGATGAAAACCATTTTTCAACATATCTCTTGACCGATGATAACGATGATATCATGCTTTTTATATAACAATCTTAAAGGTTCCATCCTGTCAACAGTTTCCACATGCTTTACCCTCACAAGCACTTGCTGAGATGGGCAGGTGGATGGGTAAGCATACAGATAGCTGACTAAAGGCGAATGGAACCTCACATTCAGAGACCTCATGTACACCGAATGCCATCGAGGCGGCTGCCTTTGGAGTACTAAACCCAGAGCTTCATAGAGCGCACAGATGACAAGGTCTTGCTAGAGTTTACTTATTATGGAAGTACCATAAAAATCCTAGGATGCGTAAAGAGGGCCCATAAGCTTCTTCCCACAGCTGTTGATCTCATTGGGGCAGATGAATAGCTAAGCAGCTTTCTCCATTTTCCTCTGTGTTGAAAATGATTCACAGTCAAAGAAAATTTAGGAAGCTAAACCTGTATTGGCCTGATCTCTGGTAGGGTTAGGAATTCTTATGAAAAAGTATAGTCTTTGGCGTGCTGGGCAAACTGAGGCATGCAGCAAAAAAAAAAAAAATCTGAGAAATATACTTCGATTTCATGGTTTTAAATGTAACTATTATTTATAAAAGGGTAGTGTTTGACTGTATATCCTAAAATATATTTTAGAAATGACAGAACCAGAACCAATAAATATCTCTCTGGGAGATGTAACACATTTATTGGTATCATTCTGTTTGCTTATTTATTTTTTATTGGCTTTGAGGTTTTTTGGTTTTTCGAGACAGGGTTTCTCTGTGGCTTTGGAGCCTGCCCTGGAACTAGCTCTTGTAGACCAGGCTGGTCTCGAACTCACAGAGATCCGCCTGCCTCTGCCTCCCAAGTGCTGGGATTAAAGGCGTGCGCCACCACTGCCCGGCGGCTTTGAGTTTTTTTTAAAAGCAGTGTATCTAAGAAAATTTCAATTAGAAAGTAGCTTAAGGGCTAGTACCTCAGTCAGGAAAGTGCTTGCCATACAGCAGTCTGATCCCCAAACACACACACCAGGCACGATGGTATACACTTGAAATCCCGGCTTTTGGAGGTGGAGACAAACTACCATGACTCAGAAAGTAGCCAGCCAAGCCTCATCAAAAAGCCTGGGGACCAGTGAGAGACTCGGTATCAAGAACTACAGTGGGCGTCAGGGAGATGACTCAGTGTTGAATAAGCATGGGACCCACATTCAGATGGCCTACAACTACATCAAAAGCTGGGCTTGGTAATCCATGTTGGTAATCCCAGGTAGAGATCCAAAGGATTCCCTGGCCAAACAGTCTAGCTAATCAGTGAGTTCTGTGGGAGACCCTATCTAAAAAAATAGGGGGAAAGCAGTTGAGAAAGACATATGACATAAACCTCTGGTCTCCATATGTGTACAAAGAGGTACATAGTTCTCTCCACACGTATTTGTAAGATTACAACAATAAAACAAGGTGGGCAGCACCATTGGGATGCGCGCGCGCGCGCGCACACACACACACACACACACACACACACTACATTAACATAAAGAAGACTTTCCTAAGTCCATTTTATTTTCAGACCTTTTAAAGCATAGCATTCAACATTACCATAACATTTAATATGACCTACTGAGCAAACACTTCAGTGTTATTATTATAAACACATTATCACACGTTGTTTTGCTTTGTGGATTTCTTTCAAGTGAGACCTTGATTTGAAGAATATTATTGTTTGTTATGATTTATAATCAATATCCACTACAGGTCTGAAGATGCATCAACTCAAGTAGAAAAATTCAACTGAAGTCTATGGTAGAATTGTGGGAAGTTTATACTTTAAATAAAACCCATAAAGCCTCTCCACTTTCACATAGTTTTTCATGAACAGTAACATATATTATGATGAAAGGAATAGCTATAAAGTGGTATCCAGGCTCCACTTGACAATGAGATGGGGTTAGTCCCCCAGAGAGCAAAACACGGGCATAAATATAGGAAGGCGGTTTCACGTGGCCTCACAAAATGACCTAGGTAGAAGCACATGCTAGCATGCTCCTGATTTATGGGACTGAGAGTCAATCAATGAAACCTTACCAAGAAGACTTCCCAGGAGCAGAGCTAAGGACCACATGACAGCTAAATGAATTATCTATCAAAGCAAGAAAACTTCTTACATGAAGAATTCTAGCTGTACACAGTTTGCAACAGAACATATACAGAAGACAAAAGAAAAAATTAATAATTCTTAAAATATAAGACATAAAATGTGCCCCCTTCCCCCAAAACATTATAAAAAACACCATTTCTAAAAAGCATTGGGTAGAGTTAGAAATGAGGCATTTGAGGTTCTGTGCCCAGTGTCAAGGATGGCTCTGTGCTCTGTGCCCTGTGCCTGTTCAAACTCACTTCCCAACAATCCATAGGAGTTTTTGCTAATGTTTTGTTTTTCTAAGGACAATGTTTTTAAATTATTAATATAAAATACTTGAGCAGAGAAGCATGGAAGGAGTAGAAAGCACGATGGTGTCCCAGTCAACATCAGTATCATTGCCTTTGGCTGGGAAGAGATAGGAAGTGAGGTCAAAGAGTTTGTCATTTAAAAACAGTAACAACAAGCCCACCTGATTAATGATAATCTGGGAGAAAGGACCTACATAAAGGCATACCTAATTATACCTGGCAATTTTTTATTGTTCCTGACATCTGTAGGCATGATATTATTAAAATTTTTATTCATCACCAGAATGTTGTAAATATGAACAGCTAGCTATACAAACTATAAATCAATGACACCTTTATAAATGCCTTAAGTGCCTTTATTTAGCAATTATGTGAGCCTCTTGATATGCCAACACTATATAATTTTTAATCTGCCAATAACCCATTAAATGTATTTATGGTGATAGTTATTAAATTGAAAAGGTTTATCCAGGAAATATAGTTCAATAAGGAAAACAACCTTGTAGTGAATCAGAAAACATATTTGTTCACCTCAAGGTATGAGTGTACACTGATTTTGTAAACACAACCAGCTTTTACAGGCAAATCAGAATCCATGAGGATTCACCAATCACCTGACTCTATCAGATGTCACCTTGGTGACATCATTCAACTCTCATAAAATCAAGTTCTAATGCCCTGAATGAACTACTTCCCATTGCACAGCTGTACTTATCCTGAACTATGCTGGATGGTTGGTTGATAAGCTTCTTGGACCTACTTGCTCTCAAAATAGCTTGATTGATGGCACTTTCCATTCTTTCCTGAATTCAGATTACAACATAAATTAAAAAAAATATAGACTACCAAAATATTGAAGATCAGTTTCAATTTGCTAAAATTTAGTGACCTCGTGTGATGTTTAAGAAAACCGTGGCTGGTTACAGAAAACTTTTCTATATTGATCAAACCATCTAAGTTAAAAGAGTGGAAACCATCTCCTGGAGATAGCAGCTGGAAGTCTATGTAATGCTAATTTTTAAAAATCTGCATCTTTAAAAATTCTTTAGTGAGTATAAGAAGACACTGGAGGCAAATACCTTCTGGGTTAGAAACCCACATCTCTACCCATGGGGTAATGCTGTCAACCTTTAAGTCTTGGGTTTTTTTATTCGCAAAATAAGGAAAAAATGAAACTAACTTCTCGAGCCATTGAGAAGATTAAATGAGATAAACTGTGCAAGCCCTCAGAAGAGATCTCGGGTCGGTTATAAACACCGAGCCATGCTCCTCCACACTGAGTGGCAAACTGCACCCACATTGTGCTACCGAGATTGTCTACTAATCGTGCTGCGTGGGCCCCAGCACTGACATTTTTTTTACTCTAATCTTTGTTTATAGAAGAAGTAAATGATCCAAACAAAGAACATTCCAGTACTCGGTGCTGATGGTTCCATGATAAGGCAGAGCCTGGCACCAACACCAGGTCTGGCTATCTATTAAGGTGAAAACACATAACTTTGATAATGAAGCTGCCTGCTGATTTATAGGAGGGAGACTGTCTTAACTCCTGGCATTCAGACCTCACCAGTGTCCAGAGGCGACGGTGCCTGGAGGAACTGGAGAGGAATGCACAGCCAGGATTTAAAAACAGATTTTGAGCCTGAAACACTAAAGCTGTTCTGCATGAAAGAAAGCAATTTTAAATTCTCAGAGAGAGCTTTCTGAAAGAGACGCTATCACCAACAGTTACATCACAACGAAAATAAACAAAAGAATCAAAAAAATTAAACCCTAACACTCTTTTAATCCATATCCAAGCATCTCCATCAGATAATTTGAATTTCACTCCAGCATTCAGGGCAGCATTAACATGCCAAGCAGAATTTGTGAGGCCACGGCTTCATTTTAACACATTTCTAGGATGGTCACAGGTACAGGAAATCACATTAACCACATTTACAGTCTCTTCAGAAACTCAGGACTGCAACAGAAACACTTTAAAACCAAACAAGCAACACAATCGGGGTTTTCTGACGGCCCTGTTCATGTTCACGTGGTAAGAAATGGGTTTTGGAAATCCAGGGGCAGAAATTGGCATGGTTCTGGTTCATAAAATTAAAAAAATAAAATAAAAAGCTGGCCATAAACTTTTCCCATTAAAACCTGGAAGAAAATGGTAAGAAAAGCTTTAAACAGTCAACTGTAGGTTAAAGAGTTTTGCTGGATTTCACAAACGTTTTAGAAAAGCCACACAAACACTAATGTGAGAATAGACAGGCCACCCACAGGCTCGGGAGGACAGTCGTCATTTATCAAGGAAAGCCCACGCTATAAGCAGCTTCTTTCCTATGACTCTCCTTAATCCACACTTAGGGCAAACTACCCGGCTGCTTCCTATACCCGCCTCCAGATTTCTGCACCTGTGCCATCTGGCCAGTTGAAATTCTACCTACTTCGGCTAGACCAGATCCAAGAAAAGAGTTCTCCTGGAAGGGGGAAAAAAATCTCTTTCAAAATTTCGGCAGTGCTTTCTATCAGAACATCTCATAGTGTAGTCACCACTGTCTACCCAGCGGCACAGCTGTGCAAGGACATCACCTCTCTCCTGCTAGCCTGCAGGCCACTTGAGGGCACAGTCTGCTTCCTTAGAGATGCCTCCTGATCAAGGACTCTCTCACAGGAAACACATCGTGAACATGGAAATGGACGATCCTTACAAGGTTACCGGAGTCCTGAAGACAAGGGGGGTCTTCCACTTATCCAAAGAGACTGAACTTCGGTGCATTCATCTCACAGAGCTGAAAATCACAGGCTGAGCCTTCCTATATGATACAAATGATACAAATCCTAAAACTGGGTGATGCTGGGCTGGGGAGATGGTTCAGAGGTTAAGAGCACAGACTGCCTTCTAGAGGTCCTGAGTTCAATTCCCAGCAACCACATGGTGGCTCAAAACCAACTGTAATGAAATCTGGTGCCCTCTTCTGGCCTTCAGGCAGAACATCGTATGCATAATAAAAAAAATCTTTAAGAAACAAAATAAAACTAAGTTTGGAATCTGGAAGAAAAACAGATTTAAGATCTTTGGGTTAGGGATGCTTAAATGAAAATGGCTATGTGAATATTCCAAAATAAAAAAAATTAAATTGCGAACATTTTGGTCCCAAACATTTTGAATGAACAATACTTCCTCTGTATAAAAACTTTACTGCCCACAACAATGCAAATTCTAGAAATTGTTTTTGTTGTTAAGCATTGTTTACATATCAAGCAGTTTACTAGATATAAAGCTACCAATATAATCTAAGATAAGATAAGAAAATTTTCTCCACTACCAAAGCATTCGAAAGACAGCGTCTCCTGTTTGAGCACTATGACAAAGGTTGTATGGTTTCCATGTTAATTTTTTGCAACATTTGTCCATAAAAACCTAAAAGTACACCTAGCTCCTCTTTTGCTCCACAGGGCCTTCTCATTTCTAGTGAGCCCACGGACTTGATAGTCACCGGCATTTTGTAAACACGTTAACCAACTCTCTATACAGTATTCCTGGTGCACACCTGGGTAGAGCACATTCCTAACACCTTAAAACTGACAACAAAAAAAACCCAAAGAAGCACAGTTCTATCTTTTATCACAGACATTCGGAGCGAAGGAGCTTCATTTTCACCGATTCTTCACAGGAGACATTCAGAACACCATCCTCTCTGGTCTTATCTCTGATATTTATATGTTAGCCTAGATATCTGGAGAAAATTCCTCTCATTTCTTGATACATACACTATTCCAGTCATGGATTTATCATTCTGTCATTCCATACTGCTCTCAACATTTATGGGTTCTATGCCCAAAGGCCTATCCCAGCATTCTGTCTTCTATCCCAAAGTCTCCTTCTCTGCTCTGGATGTTTGGCAAATCTTAAAGTTCACCTCAAATGCTCACTCCATCTGCATAGTCACTGCCCATCTGTGTTTCCTGCACCGAGTGTAAGTCTCACAGAGGAAGTCACTTAGTCTGGTTACAGTCTGTCACATGTCATTTCAATATTAAAGTAATGAAGTTGTAATCTATACATGTCTACTCACTGGTATGTAAATATACTACAACCACTTTTCCCAGGGCAATTGGTCTTCAGAATTCCCAGGCATGGATCTCACCATTGTATCTAATTGTTAGTATCAAGTATACTACACCACACACGCACGCACATGCACACACACATGCACGTATGCACACAAGCATGTGTGTATATGCATATCATACAATAGGTTTCAATAACATTGGTATCAGACATATGCCAAATCCATACTACTTTATATTTTCTAAGTACTATTTTATTTTATTCATTTATATCTTTATATAGCAGACTCAGGCTAACAAGGAAGAAAAGCTGCTTACTGCACAAGCCGAATGACTTGAGATATGGAGTAAACCCCAGGAAACCCATGAAAAGGTGGAAGAGAAACCCCTGACTTCCAAATGCTTATGGTGGTGCACATGTCCCCATTTCTCTCCCTTTCTCTGTCTCGATCTCTCTGTCTGTCCGTCTCTTTCTCACACATACTCACACACACACCCAATAATTAAAAAGAAAAAAAGCAGACCTCTTTGTATAAATCTATCCTTGATATAGAAAAGTTTGATATTTCCTCTTAAATGCGCATAAGCCAGAGTCACCGGTCCTAGTGATGAGTGACTCTAGGTTGTCAACATCTTTGGGTTCTAAATGCTGTCAAGTTTCTAGCCAGGAACACAAGAATGTAGTGGTCTAGCCTGAGAAAGCAGTAGGATTTGGTATGGTACAAAAAATGTTCTAAAATTCACCACAAAATTACGTACCATCAACAATAGAAATATGGAAAACTGTTTTATATATTTCAAATAAACTGGTAACCTAAGCTAAGTTTCTACCCTAAACTGGTTAGCTGACATTTTTCTCAACTTATTTTAGATTTCTAATCTTATTTTAGATTCCAAAACTGAAGTGAACATGCCTGTAGAGTGCTTTTGATGATTCTGATAGTCCTCTGTTTTTAAGTCCATTTTCTCCAATGGTATCTAACAAATGGCTATAAAGACCTGTCTGTGCCTCTGATGCTGGAGGAACTGTTCAGGAACAATTCATCCTGGCAAGGCTCTGAGTCACAGCACTCAAGGTCAGGGAGACCTTAGTTAATCAAGAAACTGCTGGCTACACATTCACTCAAGCTGTCTTAAGAGAAGCTGCCTCTGTACCCACTTTCTTTTTCCCACAGATTATCAGCCATCTTTACATAAGAAAAAGATGTGCAACTTCGTGATTGGGTATGCAACTTCCATACTGGGTAGAGAGCCTACTTCTCGGCCTTCATCCTGGTTTCTCCTCTGCCTGGTTGGTCCTTTGCCTAGAGATGCTGCTACCAAAATGGAGAATTTCCTTTTGGTAATGAGAGCAAGAAGGTGAACTCAGCACCACCATTAGGAAATGAAAGTCAGGCGATGAAAGGCAGGAAGCCTAGAGGGGCTCACTTTCTTTGCTCCTTTCTCTTTCCCTGTTCAGGGTTAGCATCCACTGAGCCAGGAAGATTCACTGTACCTGGCAGGGCTTCATATGGGATGCTTGCTCCAGCTCTCGAAATATGAGGACTACAACTTGGTTAACTTTTCCCCCAGGTCAGAAAGCAGTAGGTGCTAAGGGTTTACAGATTTTTAAAAATAATTTCCTCCACCTAACTGCACACTGCAGATGGGAGACGATGCAGGGGAAATTCCAGGTGAACAAATTGTCCTACAAATGTTACCAAATTATATGAATGAGCAATGGTGGTTTACTGCCGGAGATGGCACTGATGCTCAAGTGAGGGCTGCTCAGCTTTGCTCTGCCCTTAATTTGGGGAATGGGTGTTGGGTTTTTCAGTTACCACAGTTTCTTCCAGATGACTCAATAATGTCAGACCTATGCCTGGCTGGAAACACCCATCTGTCACGGGAGACAGGGAAACAAGACTAGACTGTCAAACCCCCAGTCTTCACTTAACGAAAAGCATTTTCAGCAATGCTAACAGAGAGCAGTAGATTTACTTTAAACCAAACCCCATCAGCAGAAAAAACAAGTCCTTTTCCTGCTAAAGTAAACGCAGGTATCTGAGTCCACAGTATATAACACTGCCATCTCTCTGGCATCAGCACAGGCCTCCCACCACAAAGTCTCTGTGTTCTGGCATCCGTGTCAGAAGACCAATCACACATTACAGCATTCAGTTAAAATTCCACCAAAAATATTTGCCACAAAAATCACACTGGGTATTTAAGATACTAATGCAAATACAAAAGAATCAGAGACTGATGCAGGGCCTACTTTCGTTTCTGTTTAAACCCATCTGGTGACAGATTTATACATGTGTATATGTGCATATGTGTATATATGTATATGTGCATATGTGTCTATGTGTATATGCACAAGCATGGACACCTTTTTAGGAGGAAGATCTGACATTTACTACCCCCTCAATATCTATGTTTTTTCCTTCCTTGAAGAACTAAGAAAACGAAATTCTACCAAGGCATCTGAAAACCAGATTATCGAAATAATCTTCATGGTCTCAAATGCAATAACAGTTTAAAACTTTGATGCTTTGACATTGGTAAAGGAAACTATGTAACTTTAAAAAAATTCTCTTATTTTTGAGACTATAATATAATTACACATCATTTCCCCTTTCCTCCCTTTAAACTCTCCCAGACACCCTTCCTTGCTCTCTTTTCCAGTTCATGACTTCTTTTCTTATTAACACACTATTAACATACTATATATGAAACTTCTGAAGTTGTTAGTATGTTATATATAACACATAAAAAATAAAAATATTTAAGCCAACAACTTTCATTAAAACTAAGAAGATCTTTCTTTGCCTCAGTTTCATAACCTATAAAATGGGCTAACGCTGACATAGTATATTCATGAACACTAATGAAGGTCAAAACAACAATAAACTAGGACCTGAGCAATGTGTAATTACATAAACAACAGAGTGCCCTAACCTGCTACATGATGACAAAGGTGCACCCAATAAAACTACTTTGTTGTTTGGTTCTTACATTTCTTTACAGTCTTAGTACATGAACAAATGCACAGTTTATTATAAAACCTTGATGTTTTAAGTGTTTCTATAAAAACTATTAAGAGTATTATATATGAAAACATAGAATTATTTTTTATCATAGGCAAAAACCATCTTACCCATCAATTAATGCATATATTTGCCTGAAGAAAGACTATACTGCCATAACATGTAACTTTCTTTATATAAGGTAAATTCTGAAATACAGAAGCTGGATGATGAGGTGATTATGCAAATAAACAGCAGATATTATTATCCTCCTGAAAATTTAGACTCCAGGAAAGAGGCTTCATGAAGAATGCAGACTGAGACTTGAAAAAAGGTTCCTACTAACCAAAAAACTTCTCAAGCACAGCAAAACGAAGGCTGACTATATGAACCAAAAGAAACCAGAATTTCCTTTGTAAGATGCTGGGGTTACAAGTTATACAAAAGACAACAGCTGGAAAGGGTAGTAGGTTGCAGACTGTGGGGAATTCAGAAGAAAGACCGGTAATTCCAGCTATGGGGCAAAGCAGTAAGAGTAACCCGGTATGCAAAGCGTTAGGGCTTATTCACACCACAGTTAATACTGGATAAAATAAAAGGTCCAAAATTCAGACTGTCTTACAGACTAGGAGGATGAACACTATTGGCCAGGTAGGCAGGAATCACCACGTAGGCAGGAATCAATGTATAGACAGTCCCTGCCATTTTCTGCTCTAAAATAGGAGGCACCCAAGTCTATGCCCTGGTCCAGGGCAAGAGAGGTGCAGTTAAACACTCTAGAATGTTTTCTAAGGGATGATTTACCTCTAGTGCCCTAGACCACCTAGCCCGAGATTCCTAGGCTTCAAACCACTTTTCATGCCCTTTCCACATACAAAAAGTTAGCTGCCAAAATTCTGCTGGCAATGGTTTGAATAGCTAAGTCAGTGGGGTTAATGAAAGGGGAAGTGTGTGAATGTGTGTGTGTGTGTGTGTGTGTGTGTGTGTGTGTGTGTGTGAGAGAGAGAGAGGGGGGGGGCAGGAAGGAGGAAATGATGAATGAAACTGAGACTCATATACTTTTATCAGCCAGACTTTCACTCAGCACTAACATCTAACTGCTTAGGTAATTCCTTTTAAGAGGGAACCTGCAATCTGATTTTTAAAAAGGAATCTAATAATCTGTGTTCTGTGTCTTTATTCAGGTAAGATTCATACACCTCCTTTGTTTGAGATGTTTCCAGCTGACATGCAAATCTTGTTCTCCCACAAAGGCTAGCACAGTTTCTAGCTCTTTTTGAATGCTTGCAATAACATTATTCTTCTAAACAATCACAATTTCTATAGTCACTAGAAGCTGTAGGCAAAAGTAAGCCATTTCTTGATGATCACAGCAATTTTTTACAGTGTTCTTTACACTCAAAGAGAAGTGAGTAATTATTAACTGAACTACTTCTTTCATTGCTAATGGTCCCCACTGGGTAAACCTATGTTTACAAACCTAGTAATTTCCAAACAGTTTCAAATACTGTTTCACTGATTCCTGAAGTAGATTCTAGATTTTGGAACTGGTAAACAAACAAAACATAAAACTACCTGGCAGTTAGACTTGACCCAGAAGGAAACACAAGGTAAGAAAGCCAACTGCCTCTTCATGAACTGCTACGGGGATGGCTGGCTGTTTGCAGAATTCTTATGTCAACAGGACACCATACAAGTGTTAATATTGCAAGTGGAGGCAAGATCCAGAGGGAATTCGATGTCATTAGCTGCAGAGAAGAGAGTGTGGAGATCCGAGAGGGAATCACATCAGATCCTGGAAGTGGGCAGTCTGTGGCTGTCAGCAGCGTGCAATGGAGCCGCTTCAAAGCTGACTAGGCTGTGACCCAAATGCTGCACATCCCTGTGCCCGGGGAGAGAGGATCAATGCCTGTGTTTGCTGAGCTCTAGTCATCCCCTTGGCTAGAAAAAGATGCGTTGAAAGGCATGCTAAGGGGCCTCTGGGCAGCCTGGAGCCTAGTGTTAGCAGAGTTTGTTCCAAAGCACAGATACCAAAGCCTGCCCCCCTCTCTCTTTCTCTCCCTCTCTCCCTCTCTCTGTCTCTCCTTCCTTCTATCCCATCAACTCCCCTCTGGCTGTCTGTTTAGTGTCACTCAGTTGGGATGGATCCCGTTAAAGATCTGACGCTTAGTGAGGACTCTAAGGTGTCTGGAACGTCTGCCTCTAATCATAAACACCACAGCTGGCAATGATGTGGTCAAAAAGAAAAAAAAAAAACACCTTGATCCAGTACACATTCTCTTTGATGTCTCTGCATTGAGTTCACTGCCCAGAGAAAAAGGTACAGATTTAAAGAAAAAAAAAAAAAAAGGTTTGGAAAAAAAAATCAAGCTTGACATTCTCAAATCATAACCATATGCCTTCCAGTTCCATGCTTTTAAAAAATTTCATATATGTGTGCATATCTATATATCTATCTATAGATACAGAGATATATATCTTATTATATTTTATTCTAAGAAACTAAGGGAAGAGGCATCTGACAATGATGACATGAAACAGGTTTAGAAGATAATGGCAGGTTGAGAGAAAATACTTCCAAAACGGGGGGGGGGGCGGCACGGGCTTGGGGAGGGAGTCAGACTGCCACTACCAAAAAAGGAAGAAGCCTTCTGCCAAAAACTGCAAACTGCAGTGACCTTAAGTAGAAGACTGTAGCTGATTCAAGGGAAAATGAAAACTTCTCAAAGATAACACTTCCTGTGCTGCGCCTGTGTTTCTAGGAGCCTTCTGCCCCCTTGCCTTGTGGTGGCCTGGTGAACACACAGCCTCACTGTGCTGGCAGCCACAGGCCACAGGGTTCTGATGAATATTCAGCCAAATTAACATACATTTTCTTTGTGTTTTTCTTGGTGGAGTCTCAACTTCCTTCCCTCCCTTTCTGATTTAAAAAAAAAAATCCTATCAAGACCTATGCTGGTCTTGATATCCTTGACATGCCAGGCCTGGCTTCTGTACTGTGAACTGCTTTTATAAATTAGATACTAAGATGCCCAACAATTATAGAGGAACTTTAAAAAATCCCAATGCACTTGTGCATAGTCTAAAACGGTAAGTTTATCATGGGTAATAGGTATGTAAACCCTAAGATAACAGTCTGACTTAATATTTACCTACTATCACCAAAATCCACATCACAATGCTTGGGTACCCTGAATATCCAGGCCACGAGCCCAAGGCTTCTTTATTTACATTCGAAAGCCAGCTTTTCCTAGTATATACAAAGAGGGACACAAAACAGAATCACTTACTCCATGTGCTGCTTTCTCTCTTTTAATCCTTAAATGAAGAAATTTTAAAATCTATTACAGCTAGTAAGAAACTAGGTATTAAATAAACTTTACCTTTTAAAAAAGAAAATAGATGTTTTAACTTAAATAGTTTAAAAATGTTAATTGTTGAGTTAAAACTACCTCTCTAAGACGTATTCCAAATGCAGTAATCAGGTGAATTTATAGGAGGTAAATGATAATTGGACATTTTCTTCGATTCTGTGGGCGAAAAGTGCAAATTAGCTCTGCACTGGTCAGCTACACTGTGACACAGCTAGTGGGAATCTCTATAAATGGCTCCCAGGCAGCAGCCCTTGCTTAACAGTATCCAGATGAGGCCAACAGGCTGGATTTTGCTGTTCTCTTGCTCTAAAGGGAAGGAGGTTTTGCAAATAAGCAACATTCTCCCATAACAATGGTGATGTCTTTAGATTTCGATGAGTCAAATTTATTGAGAGTTAGTTAGTGTTGTGTATAATGTTCCCTGTGTCAAGGAGTGAAGCGGTTGGGTTGGTTGGAGGAGGGCAACTTGGCTGGGTTCACAGCCAAGAAATCTCAAGAGTTGGAATGTCCCTATAAGGCAAGTTCTTTCACTTTTTTTTTAAACATAGGCAAGGCAATTAAATATTAGTCAATCATAGTGCGAAGATATGGTAATATACACTAAAATGTTGGCATTTACTACAATATTTACCTTACCACACTACACTACGGTTTTCATGATAGCTAATATTAAATACCACTCTGCCAAGAATGCTAGCCCTTTTGTAACCACAAGAATGTTTTAAATTGTATTGCTTACCTGGCAGGAGGGAGAGAAAAAGGGGGTGGGGAATTTCTGTCTGTAGAAATTTACATTGACAAATTAATTGCTATCATGTATGAGGAGGGGAGACAGAAACAGAGAAGGGAGGGAGGAAGAGGAGGTGGAGAAAGAGAAAAGGAGAGGTTTAACTTTACACACCTCGTCTGGTGTCCTGAGTATCACATTTATAGCAGCATGAAGTTCATCCATTTGTTTCCTTTTGCAAAGTTTAGAAATGAAAAAAGTCATTTACTTTATTTTCACTGTACAGTTAATTTTGGGTGTTTATAAAAGTAGCTGATCACAGGCTTGACAAAATGAGGCAAAGAAATTATATTTAAATTTTAAAAACTGAATGATGTACCAGATAACTACATAATTTATAGACCAAGCCAAAATAACACTTGGCACAGATAATTCAGACTAAGGTTTCTATCAAAGTCTTTAAATAGCTTTCTGGTACAGAAGGGACACCAACAACCTGCCAGTCTCCTGGTTTACTTCTTGGGAATCAGTCTTGGAAAGAGCAAAAACAGTAGTGCAAATCCACCGTAGTGCAAATCCACCATAGTGCAAATCCACGCTCCACTGTATGCACATCTGTATAGCATGAAGCCTTTACTATAAAAAATGGAAACAAAACTTAAACAGAAAATACTTCTTTTGTTGTTTTGTTCTTTTAAGGCAGGGTCTCTTTGGTAAGCCTTCATCTCCATGAGTGACTGGATTCCAAGTGTGTGCCCCCTCATGCACACCTGGCTACAGATTTTTGCTAGCATTCATCTGATTGCTCTAAAATCTCCATTATGTGAGATTTTGATTATAAAGTTACAGAAGTCATATCTTAGTAAAATCAGAAAATAAAAGTTTTCATCACATAATTTGGTGGGTCAAGCAAGAACACAAAAGCAAAAGCAGAAACAGACACATTATCAGGACATGCTTGTGTTGTGAAGAAAGGGCAGGCTAGGCAGGATTAGTACATCATTATTAAGAGACACAGGCAAGAGTTTGCTCCAAAATTCTTTCAATAGGGATAAATGCTCCCTCACTGACCTACTTTCTCAACAGTCACTGGAAGAAAGAGAAAGCAGTTATTAATGACACTCTTTGCCGTCAGGGGTCTAACCTTTACTTGTCTAACAAACCCCAGTGCCTTCTGCCACCAATGAAGAAGAGGGATAGATGTTGGGGTTCATTCTTCTGGGAAGAACTACAACTGGAAAGAGGCACCAAAGCCAATGTAAAGTTAGAGGACAGGAACCTGCTCTCTTCAGCTGGCTTGGTCTCAAGGGCGCATCAGTCTTAGCAGATAGATTTCCAGAGTCACTCCCTTTGGGACTCTAACACTTTGGGGATAAGAAGTCTGTCCCTTTGGACTGGAACATATAATGTTCCTGCTGGGAGAGATTTTTATTTCATAGCTGGTATTGAGCTTTAATGAAAAGAGTTGCTCTCCAAAGTCAGCACAGATTCAAGCTAGACCTGGGGTTTCTGTAGATCAGAAGGCCAACCAAAACTACTCTGATTGAGCACACAACAGTGACAGTAACAACAGCTTTGCTGTTGAGCTTTTACAATGTATCAGGCACTTATCTGCCATTGTCCCCAAGCCCATCTTTACTAAACACACTTCTTTCTTTTCCCTTTGGCAACCTTCTTAGATAGATGTTATCATTGTTATCATCTCAGTTCTACAGAAGAGAAATATGAGATTCCCCCAGGTTAAATCATACATTCAATATCATACATTGGGCAGGACACCTTCCGAATGGGGCTAAGGGAGCCCCATTTCAGCATAAGACAAAAGGCCACATGTATGAGAAAGTTGGTATTTATAATTGGCAGAGCTGGTATGAAACATTTCAAGAACCCAAATCCAAGGACCAAGTCAAGCCGTCTTCTAGAATCCTCCTTGGGGAGGCCTCACAGATAACCCCCAGATTGTGGCTACAATAACCTGCTTCCGTAGGACAATGTCTGTCATGCCCCCCTTTGGGTACTCATATATAGGGGACTTATGAGGACTTTCAGTCTAGAGCAAAGTGTTTGTCCCATGCTATGTATCACTCAGAAAAAACCACCTTAGGAAGGCACATGGGTCAGCAGATAGTTGAAGTGAGAAATAATTATGATCTTTGACTCAGGAATTAAAATATAAGCATAAACTATAAGTGTCTTCTTACAGTAGGCTACTCAAAACATATTACAGGCAAGCAATTCTGTGTTCATGAGGTATATGACATGGCCAAGAAAATCGCAAGGAAAAACACAGTTCAAGCCATTTTCTTTCTTTCTTCCTTTCTTTCTCTCTCTTTCTTTTTTAATATTTATTTATTATGTAGATACACTCCAAAAGAGGGAACCAGATCTCATTACAGATGGTTGTGAGCCACGATGTAGTTGCTGGGAAATGAACTCAAGACCTCCGGAAGAGCAGCCAGTGCTCTCAATCTCTGATCCATCTCTCCAGACCCTCAAGCCATTTTTAAATAATTTTCTCCAAGAAAGACAGAGGTGGGACTTCCTCTAGACACATAGACATTTTTATCACAGCCTCCTCTCTCTATGTGGCTGTGGGGCTTATCCTTGTCCCAGTGAGTGGGACCCAGTAGGAAGTCCAACAGCAGAAGAACTGCCAAAACCAGCAACAACAAAAGGCACAAACAGGAGAGAATTTCAGATCCCTGAAGATTAAGAAATGGTCAAGCTGCCTTGGAGTTTTCTAGACGACTCACAGGACATATGCAGCTCATACATATGTGCAGGTTAGGAACCATGAAAGGCGTCTGCAGAAACTCTTCTTTAAAAGAAAGGAGAAAAACAGAAGCGCCATGCCATTTCTTTCTGCTTTCCTTCTTTGAAAGTTTATCTCTATAACCAATCAAAGCCAGAAATAAGAGATCTGAATAGAAATGGGTAAGGACATGGTTACCGATTATGCAAGGCGAGCACTATTCCAGGACCACGCCAGTGCTTTACAAAAGGATCTATTAACACAGCAGCGTTTCTTATTAATTGCCAAGAGCAGGTAAAATGTGAACACTTTACATCATTAGAGAAGAAACCGGAACAGTGCATTTGTACTTTTCTGACAGCACGAGAAGGCTAATGTGCTGTTTGCTGCAAGGACTACAGCTATCAACTTATCGACAATTGCTTTTTCTCTGCTGCATGTGTCTTCATGTTTTCTAACACAAATTTACACTTTTCTTCTAAAAATTCTTTGTAACATCAAATTTCTTTAAAATGGGACCTTACCACTAACAATAATTAAGACACTAAAATTTTTTAGTGTGTTATACAGGGTTTATGAATTTACCAATTTTATGTTGAGGGGGGAAAGCAGGACACTTTTAAAATCATAGTAAGAAATCCACATGATGACTGCAATTGCCACTCCTATTTTTGTATGAGAATTAGACTTGTCTGTGACAATGTTCTTGGAAAATATTTTTAAAGCTCCCTTCCTCCAGCAACATGTTCAACATCTTCTTTTGCCAGAGGCATTCACTCATTAAATAAATCAAACAAGTGCAGGGCTGTAGACAAAAGTGACTAGTAAGGCCCAACGCATTCCTTTGCCTAAGCTAAGCAGCTTTTGGTGCATTGCATGCAGATGTCAGGTATTTTAATAAAGAGCTCCATTGTACAGGCCCCACCACTCCTCCATAGCTCCCAGCACTCCCCAGAAAGAGGGGTGGGGGAGAGGGGAAGAGCGACAGCCATTCCAGCTGGAGCTGGAACCTCGTCTGAGTCAGGAAAACCACAGCTCATAAGCAAAGAGGAAGCATAATGTTCTACAAGGACAAAACATTAGCAGAAATGTCACTCAGCCCCAGTTCCACATGTTGGCTGCCACGGCCTCTTCCTCCTAGCATGCCCGATTGATATAAATTCCATCTGCTCAGCAGCCAAGTGACAGAGAAGAAATACCGGCATCTGGTCTCCATTGCTGTCGGGTTTTTGTTCCATGTTAGACCTTAGCTAGAAACATATGAAGAGATGAAGGTGCTGGCAAGCGACTCAAAGGCTCGACTGGCATAAAGGAGACTTTCTGATGCTTTTCACACTTCACTCTGGGGTTTTTACAGGGAAGGGGGAGGGTGTGACAGAGAGCTGATAAACTGAACAGTGGGAGCCAATAGGCCTGGAGGTCATTTTATGTTTCTCAAGGCTTCAGTTTTTTAAAAAGGAGTTTTAATGTTAAAAAGTATAAAGCACAACATGTATTCCCCTTTCCACCCATTTAATGCAGCAGAAGGTAACTAAGTCACACAGAACGTTCTTCAGCTAATTTTCCCCTTCTCTTAAACATCCACTGGCTTGGACCTGCTCCACAGGCACTTTACAGTGTCCTCTGGAGAAACTGAAAAATGCTAAAACTCAAAACCACCTCCCAGAGAAGTGTAAAGCCACCATCAAACCTAAAACAGAAAGGGTAAACAGAAGTAGAATTAAGCCCCTTAGGGAGGAGGTCATTCCCACTTGACCCTCAGATCAATTGTATTAATCCACTGTATTAATCCCCTGGCCAGAAGACCCAGGAAAGCAAAAAAGAACTATGGAAGACAGCACAACAAAGTATTGATTTCTTCTCCTGAGTGTCTCTGTGCATGCCGTCCAGGTGGCATCAGTGAGAAGAGCTCCATTCAAAAATAGAGCATGAAAAGGGCTGGGAGGAAGAATGAAAATCAGGTTCTTAAAGCCACCTGTGGGAACAACGAGTGAGGGCAAATTCCACCGAAGTCTTTTCAGAACGACAGGATAAAAAAGATACTTTTGATCAAAAACCTGAATGACTTTACCTTAACCTATGGCAGACCCTATGTTCTGAAGCTGCTTTCTGGTCTCCATTTTCATCTATACTTGTGACTACTTGAGGTGAAAAACATACATGACAAGAGATGAGATATGCTACCTCAATATTCAGAACAAGACAAAAGACGATGAAGACAGTAGGAACAGAGCTGATTGGTGACCCAGAGGCAGTCAGTTCTGGGATGACTGTGGGGTTAATGAGTTAGTAAACTGTCATGAAGAGTCACTCAGAAAGACCTATGCCAGAAGGTCAACAGTGCCTGAATCTTGGTCCTTCATTTGCCTAGGCCCTTGGAAGTCTTGGGAGGTTGGTGCATATCCATGGAGAAAACAGGTATTTTTATATATATATTCTTTAAGAACATTTTTGAATTAAAAAGACTTGAACCTGTGATTTCAATAATTTTCTGATTTTTTGTGATGATTTCATATTCTAAATATGCATTCATTATTCTATCTAAAAAGTATTAAGTGTTTACATTAAACAGTTTGCAAATTAAGAAGATTTTGATGCTTTTATATGTAATAATCTCTTTGAAATGTTTTACACACTTTAAATAACCCAGTGCTTCTTAAATTAACTGAATGAATAAGAAAATGTAATTATAAGTCTTAAATAATATTTTATCTCTAAATACAACAAATAATATAATGCCCACACCTCTAAAAAAGAAACAAGCAAAGAACAAACAACATAAACCAAAACCAATTCTCTTATAGACTTAAAGATTTTTCTAAGCCAGATTCAAGAAACACATCAATCAAAAGTTAACAAAACCACATAACTTTTCTTAAATCAAGGCAAAAATGAAACAAAAACCAACAATTAAGAAAGAATATTTGCAAGACTAGTATATTAGTGTGGCATCTCTTTAAGATATAAGAAGTTTAGAAAAACAAATAGAAAAAGATTTGTATTAAAACTAGAAATGTATAAGAATGCAAAAAGACATTTTGAGAAAGTGGGAATACAAATGAACATGATAATCATAAAAGCTCAGGAAATCTTCTAATTAGTACCAAGGAAACTTCTCTTTGCAATAGGGGACCAGTGCAGAAATCTACAACCAATTGCAATTGTGGATACATCTACAAAACCTTCTTACACCTAAGGCTCAAGGATCACAGTAGAAGAGGGGAGAAAAGGCTGTTAAGAGCCAGAGATAAAGAGTTTGCTGTGAGACTGTGTCTCCTAGGAATGTCAGGAGCTACATCCATAAAGTCCCACCAGTGACTATCTAATATAAACTGAACAAGGACAGACACCAGGAACATGCCAAGAGAGGGAGAAACAGTCCTCCCTAGGAAAGAACACACAAACTGGTTCTCCAGTGCCGGATGATTAGCCCTGAAAGCATACATACAAGTAACATTATACAGCTAAGCAGGCTGCACTTATGTATTTAGGGATATATATATATGCAGCAACAATTAATGTAACGGGAGGCCATGAAATTGAAAAAGAGCATGGAGGGGAATATGTGAGGATTTGGAGGGAGTACAAGGAAGGAGGAAATGATGTCATTGTATTTTATTATCAAAAATAAACAAAATAATAAAAAGAGATGCACAGGAAAGCAACATATTACCATTTAGACCATCCACTTCCAGAAGACCACAGACTCAGTACCTACACAGCCAGCAGAGAAACGAATGGCACATAAACCATGCTACATTTCTGCAATGGAGCTGTTAGAACGGAACAAGGCACCTCTTTCTGCACTGATACAAACACTGCATGCATCATTCACTGTAACCTGGAAACTACAGGATGTCCTCACTATGTCCTGCTGTTACGTTTACACCAAACAAATGGAAGGACATTTGTACAGCAATATTAACACATGTCAGCTAGATAGTCCGTATGTATGCTTTTAACCAAAGACATAGATCTCTTTTTAAAAATGTTTTTAACCTTAAACTATATTTTCTACAGGAAACAATCTATTCTTGAATTTCTGACTAACTGCGTTTTTGTTTACTAGTTCCTCCATTACTCTATCAGCTGGTAACTACAGTCACAGCTGTTCAGGGCTGTATGACACGAACCAAATACTTCAGCCTGGGGTTTTGTTTGTTACTTCATCCACTCTTATAGTCCATCGTTTTGTCTTTTCAGGTTAGTTATAAGTAAATACATACATCTGTAGACAGGAATTATAACATTTTCTTGGCATTAGAAATTTGACAATTTTCTAACTTATTATATAAAATAAGATGAGAATATAAATATCACTTGGAGAATAATTCCATTTCCAAATAAAAACCTTTCCAGTGCCATGCCTAACTGACTGACCTCCTTTGAGGGTTTATTACTCAAGCAGAGTCTTTGTTCTCAGACATAGGGATTACTTCCCAGGTAGTTTAATTATTTTCTTCATCTTTTGCCTCACGATATCTTATTCTCTACCATTCCCCAGGCCATTATGGAGAAATCCTAACTGTAAAGACATATCAAAGAAATGTACATTACTCACTCAATGAAACGGCAGTCAGCATGGAGGTCTTTTCCTGTCTGTCCCTTTGATGGCAGCTCAGTGTATGACAGACAACATGGACCACCCATCAAGGAACTTAATCCAATAGGAGAGAAGGACAGGTAAAGGTAATTATCATAGAGGGTAAAAGATAAGTAAAAATGATCATCTCGGCACTTTAGGCAATGCTGCCAATTCTGAATAGAGTTTCCTGAAAAGGAGAGCTAAATGGAGGCTTACAGGCATGTAGGAATTAGCCTGGAGAAGAGACAATGGAAACAAGACAGCACATGTTCACATGGAGAACTATGGGATGCTAAATCACTTAGAGACCCTCTGAACTAGAGTCAGTAGCCTATCACCTAAGGCTTTAGTCACAGGCAGAATGCCATACCTTTTTTTTTTAAAGATTTATTTATTTATTATGTATACAGTGTTCTGTCTGCATGCATGTCTACAAACCAGAAGAGGGCACCAGATCTCATTACAGATGGTTGTTAGCCACCATGTGGTTGCTGGGAATTGAACTCAGGACCTCTGGAAGAACAGTCAGTGCTCCCAACGTCTGAGCCATCTCTCCAGCCCCAGAATGCCATACTTAATGGATCCACTGACTAGATCAACTATAGTCACCCAAAGTTTACAAACCTCAGAGGATGGTGACACCAGCCTGATAATTAGGTTCAGATGTAGCATCTGATATAGAAATAGAAAGAGATATAGAAAGGCTATGTCTGCTATGGGTCATCTTTACCACACTCATCCCTATGTCTATACCCTGGTGGCTCTTCTCTAGGACCTAATGACAAATTCTATTATATAAGATCTAAAATGTAATGCCACATTCTTAAAAGTATGTGATAAGGCATTTAGGACCATGTGTGAAGCCCATCAATATAACTTCCCGTAGTCTATGCTGCTGGGGTGACTGAACAGCTGAAGGAACTTGCATAAACTTCACTAGCAAGCCAGGATACCACTCCTCCGTGAATGACAACTGATGGGTCAAATCGCCAGGGAACTGCAGAGGAGTTATTAATGGTGACAGGTACACTACCTGGGAGACAAGTTGAGAAGGGGAAAAGATTATTTATAAGCGAATAGTTAACAGCTGTACCTACTGCTAAGCATTACATGGATGCCACAAACTGTAGAATTCAAATCCTGAGTTATTCAAGCACGAACATCTGCCTGTCACCCAAATGCAATGCTTCGCTACAAATTAAGGTAGGAGAGATGAGATGTTGTAACGGTGCCTCACCAAAGAAGGCAATGTCATCCCAGAGCTCAGGTAGAAGGGGGAGAAGAGCTGAGATAAACATACGGCGAATTATGTTTCTGAGTAATAATGATGAATTTGCAAGAACAGCTTTGTAATTTTTCCTGAGGGCTTTAACAACAGAGCAGATGCCAAATGCATCTTGTATTATCAAGAGTGAACTAGACTTGGGAATGAAGGGAGACTGGGGAGTTGTTGTCATGTTAGAATGCCAAAATGAGAAGATGAGAAAAGGAACTAAAAAGAAACTATAGAACTGGATTTAAACAATCCTGGATTCATTATTACTTAAGATAATTTTTGACGAATTTTATAAACAGGTAAAGGCGACATCTGTCACTCTGGTGTGTTGCTCTATGACAACTGAACCATAAACTCTAAGTAGTAAGAGACAGGAGAGCCATGTGTTAAAGAACAACAGGAAAACCTAAGGAACATTAGGGAAATGAGCTGAAAGTTCTCAACTCAATGTCTGAAAACTCAATTTACATTGGGTTAAAAATACTCGGAAGAAGAAATAGTCTCAGCACATATTTACTCTTTAAAACCTCTAGCAGCTGAGATTATCCATAATCATATGCATTTTTACGATCACAAACAAGAGTTATTTAAAAAATGGCAGATCCGATAAAAAGTGAATTTTAAGAATGAGTCTAATTTTAGAAAAGAAGACATTATGTGCAGATACATATATATATGTGTGTGTATGTACTATGTGTGTGTATATACATTGTTAATGAAAATTAAGTTAGCACAAGTTCGAGAGAATACACAAGACAGTCTCAATAAACAAAGTATTTCTATTTGTTCCTGCTCTATATGAATTAGTGTCAAGTGAAAAAGTCAGAGTTGCAAACTCAAAATTGTATTCACAAAAAGGAAAGAAAAATATTTACATGCAAATAATTATAGGCTATTCTGTTCAAGGTATTCAAGAAACCAATGAAAGTGTTTGTACATGAGGTTGGTACCCAAACAACTACATGGTGGAGACATCCATGGACATGCATTACTTACTCTAAGTACCTAGAGCAGATCTGCCATTCCATCTCTAGACAATTATTCTATATAAACATGCCAGTAACACACGAGTGCACACTAAATTATGGTACATCCGCATAAAGTAAAATTCTGTGACAGTCATACATGGTAGATGAAATCTCTATATGCCGATATGAAAAGAGGGCTGTAGTTATTCCCTGATACTGTTGGCTCAAATAACCACAACTTTAGCGACTTCAAACAAGAGAAACGTGTTCTGTTACAGTTCTAGAGGCTTCAGGTCCGAGTCAGGTGTCCCCAGAGCTGTCCCCTCGAGAGGCTCTGTGATGAGCCTGCTCATGCCTTTCTGTCAGCATGCATTGGCTGCCGACAAGGCACGGCATGAGGGACATTCCTCCAGCCTGCCCTCCATCTTGGCACCATCCTCCCCTCTGGATAAGCCTCCTTTGTGGATCTGTCCCTAGCTTCCCTCCATTTTTCTTAGAAGGATACGTAAGAGAGTTTAGGCACCATCCAGAGAGTTCCAGATTCTCTACCCTGAAAGCCTTAGCCATTTATTTGCAAAGCCCCCCTTTTTCTAATGGGGCAATAATTACTGGGGTATGGGATTACATATGGGGTACAATTTAAACTCAGGTAAGTTATGAAGATGTCAGATAATAGAGTAAGTATGTGTATATATGTATATATACACTGAATGAAACCATTAATTAAAATCCCTAACTAACTAATTAGTATTATAAATAAATGAAAATAAATGGAGGACTCTATATCAAATTACTAAAATGATAGGAAATTATCTATTGGAAGGGACTACAGATATTTTTTAAAATATTACAATAATGCATGAATTCTATATTAATCTTGTATTTACTTTTGTAAAGAAAAAATAAAAACACATTTTTAAAGCAAATTTTATATATTTTAGTGTGTCATCAGGTTTTATCAAGCTCTGCCATATTTATGGCATATATTAAGGAAGATGGATTAGTCAAACCTGCATAATATAAAACAAATTAATAATTGTAAAATAAAAATTTCTGTATATTTCAGGGCTTAACTTTTGTGCATAATATTCATAAGTAAGAGTTCCATAGCCTCTATGAAACAAAAGTGAGCATTCTTACACCAATCTCCTACAAATCTCTTACAACTGATTCATTAAAAATCTCTAAGCCCATATCCTTTGATCTCATCCTCAAACACAAAGTTTTAACGGGTATTTCGGGGACCAAGCAGCTGCACTCATCTGCCTCCAAAGAGCATTCATGGTTCACCCCTCCCCGAACAAACTTCCTCTCCCTAGTGCTGCTATCTGAATAGGAGTTCCATCCTCAGCTTTTTGGCCACTATAAATACTAGTGAGAAATTCTTTTCTATTACTATATTTTAGAGCAAAGCAGTAGAACTTACTCTATTTTCTCTACTGTTTCTCATTCACAGGAATTACTAAACAGTGTGAAAGTCAACAGAGATTCTGTGGCTCTCGAAGGAATGCATCAAAACTAAACTGTTTCCTCAATCTAGACGACGAGACACTGATCAAGATGATCTTTTACAGAAAAACATCAAATTGTGCTAAGCACATCTGTCAAATGCAGGAAAAGCATTTCATGTACAGGGGTGGAAACCACAGGGCGGAGAAACATCTGCATTCACATCGCTTACTCATTCATGTGGGTTTCTTAAGTGCCTACTGTGTGGATGCTGTGCCACCATCCATGGCTGATGTTGTAAACTATGTGGGTGGAACGGCTAGTGTCTTTGAATTTGACAAGAGATACGAATACACTAATGGCAGCCTGTTGCTTTGACATGAGGGAGCCAGCAAGCCGGGACAAGAGAAGGTACAGGAAAGGGGCAAGAGTTGGACAGGTGTCCTGTAGAAGCAGCTCTGTAGTAAGGGCTGGCAGGACCTGATAATTATGAATATTGTTGCATTTGCCAAGAGGCGTGTTTAGCAATAAGCAGGGAGGGGAAGAAAGGGGTAGACTTCTTACAAAACTTGCCACCCACTTCCCATGGACACTATCAGTCTCATATGCTCTATTAAAGATAATCAAGGCTGCCCAGCCTCCCCTGAGATCAAGAGAAACAGTGATTATGAATATAATAACAGTTTTAAAAATTACCTAAATGTTTTAACGGGAGCCTTTATTTCTGACACTATTAAACACCTGCAAGTGGGACCGTAAAAAACAAAAACAAGAGAACAGAGTAACCTCATTTCAAAGGCCACTCCACAGCGTCTTAAGGCAGATGAACATCCCCAGTGGCTGTAGAGGTTAGGCAAATCTCTCCTAGTCTCTCCTAAGGACTCTATTTTTTCTCACATGTGCAAAGTCAGAAAACTGGCACCAAGAGAGTAGAACAGAATTCTGTTTGGGCTGTGGCCTGGGAGTTGGGAGGCATATTCTCTAAATTATCACTATCTGTTAAACAAAAGCTGCCCAGAGACATTAGTTTGTGAAGCTAAGTTTGTCTGGGTGCAAATGTAATTGCCCTTTATATGAGCACAACTTCAGAGAGTTAGTTGTAGGTTCTATTTCAATAAAAACAAGCAAATAAAAAAGGCTACCAAATAATTATAAAACCTATGGTGCAAACTCTGCTGTGTTTGTTTTATGAGAGTAAACATTGTTTACATTAAGATCTGGTCAGAAATAATACCCAAAGAGTTATACACAAAATCTATCCAATTTTTTCCCTACCCATGCATATCAGCAAGTTTTTAAAATCCAGCTACATTAACCTATTTAAATATCTTTTACACAGTCCCACACACAAAAATGTATTTTTAATAAGAATTTTTATTTCAAATATAAATAATGTCATCAATAAGCAACCATAGCAACACATAAGAAGTTTACTTTGTTTTTAAATAAGAGGGAAATTCCATGAAAAACATCTAAGAGTCTGCAAAGGTATCTGTGCATGCAGGAGATGTGTGGCTACTTTCTGTGCAAACCTAAGGACCTAAGTTTGAATCTCCGGAACCCACAAAGAAAGCCAGGCAGCAGACACACCTGTAACCCAGGGTTTGAGGCAGGGGTTGCTGGAGTCTTCTGGCTGCCAGTGTAGATACAAGTTTAGTGAGAGACCCCCCCAACCCCCCCCCAACATGCACATCTAAAATCCTCCTGTTAGCTGCATGGCACTCTTTAATGCTATTTCATTCTTTTCAGTTGCTAGTCTATCTTAACAACTTTAAAAATAATTATTTTTCTTTTGCAACAACAAATGTACTCTTCATGTTCTGCGTACTCTATAAACATAGCCTCCTCAACTGTCTAGATAACTTACCCTTGCTACTGGATATCAAGTACAGAAGCTATTAAGTGAGGCATCAAAATAAACATCTTTTAATGGTCAACTGCAAGGCACATAATAGCCAAGAAATTGAAAAACAAAAACTATAGTTAAAGGCCAAGTAGAGTGGTTCAAACCTGTAGTCCTTGTACTATAACGGCAGACATAAGATGATCCTGAGTTCAAGGCTAGCCTGAACGATACAGTCAGACCCTACCATAAAAACATAAATAAAAACCACACTAAAAATTTTAAATCTTTAGTATTTTTCTACCCTTTCAATAAAAGATTGTAGAATTTAATTCCTATCCAAGGCCTTGGACTAACAAATACCGAACTTTACAGGGCCAGATGGTGTTTAATAATGTGAAGTAGAAAAGGGCCACCTTTCTTCCCAACACATGCAGACATAAAGCCCCTCTCTATAGCAGGCTCTGACCACAGCCCCTTGTCCCTGTTCTGCCACTCCTGAGGAATGACTTGATGCTTGGTCCACCAGGACTGGCTCACTCCGGTCATGACAAACACCTATGGTATGTTCGGGAATTCTATAAGCCGAGCACTCAGAGACATCATTAAAAATTAAATTAATAAACTTGCAATAATTTAAAAACCAGGGTAACAGACACATGCAACTCTGTGCTGCAATCATCTGTGCTACTGTGGTTACTGACCTTTGTTTAAGTTTTTCTGTAAATACTTTGCATACAGAATATATAAACCTGGACTGCTGTAGAACACCTGTAGCTCCAGCATTTAGTAGGTGGAAGCAGAAGATTCACAAGTTTTAGCCCATCCTTGGCTACATGGTGAGATTGAGGCCAGCCTGGACTACAGGTGACCTTGTCTCAAGCAATTAAAGTGTGTAAGTGAAGCTTTCTTTCCAACTTCACAGAGTATCAGAGTGATGGCCTGAAATCAATTGGACATTCTCACCATAATTAGCAAATACTTGCAAATCAGGTCCCTCCTCATTTAGAAGGCTGCTAGAAAGCATTTACCCAACATAATTCAATCAATACAAGTTTCTTTTGAGTAACGGATGGTTGTCTCATTTCAGACCATAGACTTCACTTGAAAATGCATACTCATTAAGTTTTATAATCCCATCTGTCCCCATTTGGGAACAGAAAGATAATTTTGCTATGACAGATTTAAAAAATAACTATACATTCTATTTGGATCACTTATTTTTATGAAGTCTTGTAAAACATAACACGAAGTGTGATTTCTGGATATGAAAAATATTAGATATGACAAGTGAAGTATCTGGTTTGCATCTTGTACAGAGACACCCTACACGGTCTTTGGAAATAAACAACGAGATTAAGTCTCAGGCTCACAGGTTTTTTATTTCTGTATATGCCTGAATTATTGTGTGTTATAATCACTTATCAAATCCTAACCACCTCAAATCTTTGCTCTAAAAATTGTACATTGATCTGTAGTGAAACAAAAGGAAACTTAAGTATGAAAGGGTGAAACAGCACTGAACCAAAGCCAGTGGGGAAGGCAGCTCACTGCGAGTCAGATGTAAACAACATGCAGAGATAAATTACTCCCCTTAAACACACAGCACAACTGCAGAGGTGCCCATCAGAACGAACCAATACTCATGCTCTTGAACCTACACCTGAGTAGGAAGAGGATTCTGCATCTGTCTGTCTGTCTGTCTAATCTATTCATCCATCTATCCATATGCACATTCTCATCTTTCAATTTCTAGTTATAAACTTAAACATTATATTTTAAGATTACTATTTGTAAATCATGTATAAAAAACTATACGAATATAGGTTAGAAACTAGCCATTCAGAAATCTTATGAATGCCAACAAGGAGAAAAAAGCAGGGTAAATTTTACCAGAGTCAAACATGTATGTTTTATAGATCTTCTGATAGCAGCTGGCAAATTTTTATAGAAGTGGATTTTATTAGTAAGAAACCATCTAAAAACCAACTTTTAAGAAAATCATTCTTATTAACATAGGGGGTTTCAATATAACTGTAAAAAAGTCAGATTTCTAAAGTATGTTTTTTAAACCTTCAAGTCTGCTTAACACAGGCAAGCTTTGTGACCACCGAATGAATCAATAATTGTTTAAGTGCTTCCAAACAAAGGCCAGTGAGGAAAGTGCTCCTATTTAAGCAGACAGACCCTTTACTCAATGCAAATGCATGCTATCAGAGGGTCCTCATCTGGGTGCTTCCCCAGGAAGCTTTCCTGGCATCATCTGGGGTAAAAGTGCTCTTCCTTGATCTAAGTTCCTGAAACTGACCATAGCTGGAGGATCTATGAGTAGCAAGGCAGGAATGGAACATGTAACTGCAACCAAATTGTGGCTGACTTTCTCTGTGTTTACAAAATTACATGGCTTGTAATCATAAAGAAATAAAGGATATCATTTCTAAACATCTGCCAATGTCTCTCTTATTCACATTCTGTTTCCTTTGTTTTTTCTTGCTTAAGACATCATATTAGAAAACAAAAACTTATTTTTTCATTTGCTCTATATAGCAGTTTTGTTGTCTATAATTTATTTAAATAATAAAGTACTTGTTTTCCTTCCAGAGTAAATATTCACTAACCTGTTTTTACCAAGTATCTTTATTTTCTTTTGTAGGTAAGGTCACACACATTGAAAAAAAAGTGTTACATTAAAATCAAATAAATTTTCTCCATTTATGACTAAGGAGCACAAAAAAAATCTGTGATCAAACTAATTTCCTAGTAACATAGTAGGACAACAGCTTTTACATATTTCCGTTATAAACTTACACATGATTTCTTCTAAAAACACATATAACCTGCTGGTGTCTAACCTTTTACTGCAAAGCAACTGTCAAAGAAAGCCATTAAAGTGTTATATACTCTACTTCAGTAAACTTGGAAAGTAAAATAAGTTTCTGTTTTCCAACTTCAGTCAAAGTTGACATACTTCCAAATGTTAAAAAAATAATTTCAGAATCCTAGGTTGTTGCTTGGTTCTGAGGGGTAAAAATAGGAAATATAAACTTTGGGGCCTTTTGTTTATGTTTTAAAATTGCCCAAGTGTTATTAAAAGGTGAACTAAAAACATGTAGTGCAATCTGATCATCATTTGACGTCATAAAGAAAATACTATAGGTGGCGGTACACATTTACAATTCCAGCACTGGGAAGCAGGATGATTGCGAGGTGGAGGCTAGCATAGGCTAGGAAGTGGCTTCTAAAGAAGAGGGATGAGTACTGGAATAAAGACATTAATTCTAAGTAAACTAAAAGGAAATCTGAGGATTCGTTCTCATTTGACTGTTTTCAGAAAGATGAGAGCCCTTTTAAGAAGTTTGAACAGATGTCCAAGGTCACTGAAAACCCAGCTAAACTACAACCTTACAGGCTGTTGAGTTCCCTATGTGCTTGGTCTTGATACCTGGAGTCTGACTGTGAGTAACTTGCATGTCTTCATCAACTATATCCAGTCAGACAATTTTATCTAAGTCTCTGCTACAGTCCTAATGCCAGCATTATTTCTATTTCAAATATAGTGACGACTTCCAAACAAGAATCTTGGCACAGGTTCAGTTCCATGTGAGCATAATTACCAATAAATCTCCCAGGGCTTTAGGATGACTGACCACTTATTATAGTCTTGACCCCAAACTGTTCATGACCCTCCCATCCCCATGTCTATGTCTTGGGGACCCACCTTGCCACACTCACTCTTGGCTTTGTGATCTGACTTACACTGACTAATAGGGCACCAATAACTAGGAAGGAAACACATACTTTAAAGGCTTGCACACTTCAGCTCTCCCCCTCCTGCTGCATCCATGAACAAACTATGGCTAACCTACAAACAGTGAGCAGTAAACCAATCACCTTGGTTGTCCTGATGAACAACTATTAGCAGGAATTAAGGTCATCCTAGACCACCCAGCCCTGGTCAATGTCCACTCACTGCAGATGCCCAATTTACCCCCATGGAGCCAGTAGCTTTCAGATCATTTGCCTGGAACTGTGCAGGACTGATGCACTCAATTGAAAGCATCTACTTCCACTGAAGCTGCTACTCTGATTCCAGCCACATTCCTCATCCTTCTTCAAAGCTTTCAACAGACTACTCTGCACTGTTAGAGACTTTTTTTCATGGTACACAACATTGCTAAAAAGAAAAGATGTCATAAAAATTCAACAAAAAGTATCTATAACTGCCATGTACACTTTCTTGCTACTAAGTTCCACCGAATCCCTTCCTTCAGGCCTTCACATCACTATTAAACTCTGTAAACTTGTACTATATTTCTATCTAGGATGCATTTCTAGACTTTGGTTTTGTATTCATTTGTTTTCTCTTAATTTCATAAAGACAAACTACAAACCCTACTTCTGCTCATCAGTCTTGCAGTTAAGCTCTGCCCATCGTCTGTGCTACACTCAATATAAAGCTCTATTCGGTTCTCATAAACTCTGCCTAGAATTCTAATTCAAACTAAGCTCTGCCTTAAAGGAAAAATGATAAAAATCTAACTGTAATAACCTTTAGATGAATTTTGTATTTTCACACTTTCAAACACATATTTGATAAATAAGGGAATATTTGGTGAATGTTTTCCAAATCAGAATTTAATGTCTTCTCTAAACCAAATTTGTATTAGAAATTAAAAATTTCAATTACCTGGTGGCCCTCAAGGTCATTACTACTAAACACAAGCAATTACTACTACTTAGTAATAAATTAACAAAAGAAAATATGTAAATGTATAAATCATGTATAAATATATAGTGTTATTAACTAATTTACAACACACTCATAAGCCCTATAAAAGCAAAAACCATGTTACACTTTATAGAGTTTTTTTCTAAGTAGAAAAATATTCCTTCAACACATTTAGAGGTTTCAGATTTGACCTAATTATTTAAGTTTTCAACAACCAGACAGGGGAAGATATCTATATCTATATCTATATTGTATATTTATTCCACAAGAAACTATACTTTAGTTTTGTGAATGCCATTCTCATGCACATTATTTGGAATTTAGCACTGTCCTTTAGACAAATACTCAAAGATTCAAACTTATTCAATACATAAGTATGTTTGGTGTCCCTGAAACAGACTCAAAACACTGAAAAAAAATGACCTTCATGAAACTTCCTTAGTATTCAGATATGTGAAGGTGATTATAGAAACATACAGATATAACAAGAATGAAAGAATGCTGCTGTAGAGAAATAACAGATTTTTGTTGCCATATAATGCTAGCATTTGCATTCTGACATCTTGAGTTTCTAGAAGCATCTATGAGAAGGCACACTTATCCTTTATAAAGAAATGCAACCAGCAAGCAGAACAAAAGCTGACACCTGTCTAAAATAATGGCAATCCGACTTAGGATAAGACATATTTGGCCAAGGTATAGGCAAATCTTAAACATTTGTGGAATTTAAACTATCGGAAACTCCTTAGGTCTGGGAGACCTCAGTTTATACCCAGGATGCTGTTTGGGCTCTCAAAGCAGTACCTTCTGGTGAATAAATCCCAAAGGAAAACCCTACTCTACAGCATTCTATACAAAGTCCCGCTTCAAAGATGCTCCACTCCAATGGGCCCCTTTCAGGTCCCAGAGAACTTTCCACGCAAGAAATATGGTACAATAAAGCCTCCTTCCATCTAGGGAAGCATTCTTGGAGTTTTACTGTACATCTCTAGTAATTTTGATACCCCAGCCATCAAAGTTATTCCACAATGTGAACCTTAGGAAGTATAATTTATCTATTAGCAGCTGGGGTCCTGGTGGGAGGTAGAGCAGAGGAAAAGGGGCAGGCAAGGCAGATGGTATTATTTAAAGTCTCTTTTTCATAGGCTCCCAAATGTGAGAATACCTTCCTTAGGAACCTCCTACTGGCACTGGACTGTCACTTTCTTAATTACATGCACATAGAACTTCCTTACTAAAATTCTACACACTGAGCAAAGGAAACGACACGTAGAATGCCAACTCCTTCCAAAGTTTATGTTCTTTATAAAGTATGCTATAATCTAATGTAAAACATCTACATTCTAACTGATGCAATTTCCCCCCAAGCGGCCCTGGCAACGGCAATTCTACCTTGTCCTAAACGATGACTTCACAAGTGGCTTCTATACATGGTCCACACTGAGCTCCAATGGATCACCCTGGCATTCTCACTGAAAAGAGAACTTAAATAAATGTACATTAACTTGTCAAATCATTTAAGAGCTAAAGAATAGACAGGAAGTAAATATAATTTGATAAATAAGCAGATATTTCTGTAACAGACAGCAAAATCTAATTAAAACAAAAGAAAATAAATATCATAATTCAAAAATTAGGGACGGGGCTGAAAGTTACTTCTGTTTGTCAGTTCTTTAATGGCAGAGTCTAAACTAACAACAGAACCAAGGGATCTGAGGAAGGCTATTTTTAAAGGCATTAATTTGTCAATAAAGTTGTAAATATGGCTAAAGTATCCATTTACATATAACTGGTTATTGTACTAGCTATAGATCTGGCTTATATATCTGTTACAAAATGCAGCTCATGATTTTTATTCTGCTTTGTTTAGCTGCAGTCACACTCC
>JAQHUG010000238.1:2119749-2196811 GCA_028555095.1 Dicrostonyx torquatus | reverse complement strand
ACTGAAGTCTCAGTTGGATAAATTCACTTTCTTCAGTCTTATAAGAAGCAAAAGTCAAAAACAAAAGCAAAACAAAACCAAAATAAAAATGGAGTATTAAAAAGAGGGCAAAGAATGATTAAATTTTAAAAATTATACTCTAAATAAAGATATCAAATTATACATTTTTAAGTTAGCAACAAGCATCAGAAATTATTTTTATTTCTTATTTGCCTCTAACTTTTTTGGATTTACTTCCCATGTTTTAACAATGCTTACAATTTCTCTTTATTAAAACCTGATCCCAGAGTAAAGAATATTTCATTTCCCTCATTTTTCTACCATATAACTATTTCTGTTTTGCACTTCAAAGATATAACCAAGACTAATGAGAAATTAATAGAAGAGATGCAGTAAAGTAAATGCTTGTCTATAAATTTTTGCTTCAAAGAAGGTAGAAATTTACATATAGGAAATTAATGATCACAGAAACATTCTGTGTATGTACAGAAAATAATAAAATCTTTATTTAAATGTTAGGTGCTTTAAATATTTTACTAATCTACACTCACAAATTTGACAGGCTAGTGTTTTCTCATATCATATACTAACATGCATTCTACAGGAACATATAGGTATATAGAAAACACCAAAACCAAGAGAGGCACCCGCTCTGCCACCACCAAAGGTTTCCTAAAGCTGACTGAGGAAACTGTTTCGCAAGTCCTTAAAAATAATTTCCATTAACCATTTTTTCTCAGCCTGAATTTAGAGACTGTCCTAAGGCTACAGGTATAGCTGATTACAAAAATACACAAGCAAAGGGGATAATGGCCTTGCTTAATTAAAATGTAAAACTTGAGCATCTGCACTCTGCTCCTCGGATTTAAAGGAAGGCTTCCATGAGTCGCTCTCTTGACAAGAGCATTCAGGCTGTAGGGAGGCTACAAAAGCGTTAATGACATTTACCCCTCTAATAAGAGCTGTTCACACTTCATGGTTTTTCCCTGTTATTGCTCAGGACAGACACTAGCACCTCATTGAAAGATCAGTGCTGCGAGGGAAAAAGGCCCCCTGAGACACTGCAGACCTGAGGAAAAAGCACTAAATCAGACGCTGTTCCGGAGAGGACATGCTTGGTCCTCAAGGGTTCTCCCGCACCCTATGGCCACGGGTATGCAGCAGTTGATACAAAGGCAATGAGCGCCCTCCCTAACTCCAGAAGACAGACAGAAGGCTAGGCAGGAAAGAAATACACTTCCTTCAGGTACCCTAGGCCTCGCCATGTCAAAATGTCCTGTGCTGCTTTCAGCTAATCGCCACGGATGTGTGGCTGGATGAATAACACGCTGACCTTTTCACCTAAGAAACCACAATCTGAATCCAGCAGAAAGTCACCAGAGGATCAATGGACAGAGACACTCATATTTTAAAGTAATAAAGCACTACAAGAAAGGAAAGGGAGGGACATTTATTTTTTAAAACCATGGTTTTGGCCACAGATTCAACTGGCTTTCCTGGCTCTGCTATTACAGACCGGAACCCGGATTCAGAACTGACAACCCCCAGCACTGGCCCTCCAGATCTCAGAATCTGGCACAGGCCCACGGCTACTGCAAGACAGACGGTCCCTCACAAGTCAATACGTGGAACAGCAACCCCGCAGCTGAGAGAGTGATGGCTGACTCAATGGAACATACTCAGCACGAACTCAAGCTGCTGGCAGAGACACCAGCACAGACACAGGGGTTCTTAATTACTCTTTCAAGAGGAATTTGAACATAACTTATTGCTCATTTACTTCTAACCATGACTGTATATTTAAAAACAAGCAAATAAATGAGGCAATTTAAGGTGCTTCTCTGATCCCCCCAATTTTGTGTATTACCAACACACGGTGAACAAAGAGGTCCAATGTGATCAGGTACTTGAGAGACAAAACCTACGAACTAGTCTATGAAGTCTACAGTTCACATGTCTTTAAAAGTCTGGGTTACTATGATCACGAGCCAACCGTCACTCTCTATGTCCCACTCTAAGGATGCAGAAATGCTTACTGCCAATAGAGTTTTCCTTCAGAGCGGTATTGCAGAAAAATGCAGAACATACCACAGTTTAGATTACTGCATTTGTGTAACACTAATTTTAACACAATACAAAACAAAAATCCACAGTAGGGAAAGCATATTAAAATAAAAATAGAAAATACAAAACCACATTACTCATACTAACTAGGAAGCTGCCTGTGACACTGTTATTATGCCTTTGTTAAAGAAAATTACACAAGAATAAAGAAACATAGAACCTTTCGTTCTCTGAGTCTAAAGCGTGTTTTTCTGGGGTCTCTACAGAAGAACCACACAGGAAACAGGCCATGAATTCTGGACAGGAAATGCCTGCTAACTGCAGTTCATTCTCTTGTTTCTGCACTCTACTTTGATGTAGTCGTAGGAGGCAATCCATTGCTCTTATGCATACCTACCACTGCTTCGCCTGCTCTCCAAGTCTCTATCTTATGTCCCCTTTGAGCGTAGAAGAGAAAGTGCTAGCAGGGAGGGAGTAAAAACAGTGAACGCATCAGTCCATTGCCACCAATAAGTAGAAACATTGCCTAGATGGAAACAGGACCACAATGGTAAGGTAATTATTTACCAAGTCCCAGGGTTGTAAAACCAAATGCTGGATTAGTGAGCCATCAGAATCACTTTACTTAGAAAGGGGTATACTAGCACCGACTAATCAAAATCCACGTTCACAGACCCCACGCTCAGAGCTGGCAATTGGATGAAATCAATTTCCCCATAAACTTAGTCCTAGCTCTTTCAAATATAGTGTTCCTCTTGCATGGAAGAAAGCTCCTCATCCTTTCCCCTAAGAACTACCTGCTGCAACACATCTCCACAGACTAGTTCCACGTGGCAGTGGTGACACTAAATTCTGATCGCTGTCAGCATTACATATGCCAACATCATACATGAATCAGACAAATGTACTTTTAGTTATGTTCGTCCCATCTGTATGGAAGGAGTAAAAGCTTCCAGAAGCCTCTACAGATCCTTATCTCATTTCTATCTCTCAGTCTTTTGCAATTCCACACATTAGTATTTGAAGTGTAAGGCAGCTGCACCCCCAAAAGAAAAAAGCTAGTAGAGCCTGGCCTTAAAAACTTCCTCATGTTTCACTGTTAAAACACCTGCCCCTCCTGACAAACTGAGAAAAAGCACACAGTGGCTCAAATAAAATGTATGGGAGCATAGGGAAACCATGAAATGTATGTTGTCCTAGAAACTTAAGGGCAGAGACAGGGACTAAAACCTGATCTACTTAAGGAATTAAATTTACTGAGCTGCACCATGAAACTATGATGTGATAACTGTTTGTTCTGAAAATTCTGCTTAAGAAGGTACCACCAAGAAAATGAGACTTATAGACATGCCATTCTGGCATACTTAGAAAGCTAATTGGTGGCTGACTTGAAATTTAACCCTGAAGCCCAGGAGTTGTCCATCTTATCAGTGAAGGACACATAGGAGGGCTACTCCGGAGACAACAAGAGTTTAATCAATGCCATCTAAAAGAATACGCAGGCCAGGTGTTGGTGACACACACCTTTAAACCCAGAATTTGAGAGGCAGAGGCAGACACATCCGAGTTCAAGGTCAGCCTGGTCTACAGACTTCCAGAACTGCCAGGCTACACAGAGAAATTCTGACTTGATAAACCAAAAAGAATATGCATCCAAGTAAATCTGAACTGGTTCTTAGCAAATGCAATTTGCTAAGAAAGGGTGGGCTCACTTCTGTTTCTCCTGGCGGATGCAGAACCCTCTTTCTATGTTCGATACACAGCCCCATTCCTGAAGTCTTAGCATCCCATCCCAGAAACTAGTGAGATGTTTGGTTGTAAGGCACAAGGGTAAAGGGAAGAGTATTTTCACTTTAGCTCTGAGCATAAAACATCAAGCTGCATCCTGATGTCTAAAGACTTTGTTTTCATTCCTGTTCAAATAGTTAGAGCTTTGCCAAGATTCAAAATCCTTGCATTCAACTTCCAGCTCCAAGTCTGCCTAAGGCCTTTAGCTATGGTAACTTTAAAACTAGGGATAATAGTCTTCCAAACTATCTCTTAATAGGAAGGCTAGGAGGCCTGCCAGGGTGTTTGTAGATGACCTAGAAACTCTTAAAAAAATTTTTGAACGTAAGACACTGCCCCAAATCAAGTCCCTGCCAGAAACGGGGACACTGACAATGTATTCATATGTTCCTCCTCTGAAAAAGATTCACACATTGGTGGCAGGATGAAAGACAGCTTTCCTGTGGAGTGTGATGATTATCCTATCTTTACCTGGGATCAAATGATCCCTCCTTCAGTCATTTGCACAGTCTCTTAGTTTTCCTCAAGTCATTTCCTTCCCATCAATTGCTCATGGTTGTCTTGCTCATTATCGCGTGGGCTTTTGGAAAGACCTGTGTTGGTGGACTTGGTACATAGTAATTAACTGATTAAAAGTCTTCTTAAATGAACCATATATAGGTACTTTCTTCTTTCTGCTTCTGGAATTCCCTGAAAGCTTGTGAGGCTAACTAACACTCATTTACAAATTTGCCTGTTTTGTTTTCTAGTGCTGGGGACCGTACTCAGGCCTCATACAAGCAAGGCAAATGCTCTACCACTGAGCCTTATCTATGATGATAGGTTCATGTTAAAGCCTACTCTAATCATTTTTAACAAGTTTCATTTATTCTGCACCAGGGACTCAGAGAGTTACTAAAAGAGTGATAAAATAGAGACATAGAAAGAACAGTGTGTTATAGACTACACCATTTCTTTTAAAAGGCAAACATGAGAACATACATAATGCAATAATTATTAATAAATGTGCCATGGGATAGTTATGGCATGATATGCTTAAATACAATTTCACTATATTACAGTATTTATAGATGGAGAAACTGATATTGACAAGTTATATCTTGTTACAGCTCTTAAGTCACAGTTGTCAAAGGTGAAACTATGATTCATACCAAGTTTGTCCCCCTGCAGTGTCCAGTGTCTCTTTCACTATTCTCTTCTGCCTCTCATTTACACTCAAATATGTTCAAATGCCTATGCATGTTTGTGTGTGTAAGAATACATGCATGTAATTCATTTAAAATAGAAGAATAGCTACCCTTGTGTCTGATTGGTTGGAAAAGTATTCTGCTCTAAAGGACATAGTGAAATATAGAATTCCAGAATCCATGGCTATTCTATAAACTAGAACGAGCAGGTAGGCGATAGTCTGTCATAATTCATCATCTTTCCACCATCATACTAACAGCTGTCATTGGCTGGATTAGTAGCCATTCATGTATGCCGTCTTATTTTCACAACAAAGCTGTAAGGTGCCATTATGATGTTGTTTTACAGGTGAGGGACTTACATTAAATAAAGGCTAAGGCCTGATTTCATACTCCTGATAAGACTTTAAGCCAGGAATCCAAGTCATGAATCTGCTTTCCCACGCAGAATGTTGGAGAACGGTCAACCTGTGGGCTGGGTGTGAGCTAAGAAGGGAATACGAGATATGTGGTTCTTATATTCAGGAAGCTCACTGTACATCACTGTGCCAATTAGAAGCTTCTGCGATATTAGAAAAGTCACATGACCTCTTTGAACCTCAACGTCCCAAATGTTAATTTACTGAAAGTAACTACAAGAGGGACTTGATGGGGATCCAGAGAGCAAACATTGAATTTACTTCTCATGGGGTCATTTAAGTATGTATTTGTTTAATATTGACATTTTCTACCTCACAGATACCACAACACGCTTATTCTGCATAGACCACTGCTAGAAAGCTTCCTGCTACCTTCAGTAGCACAGTTGTACCTGTTGGGTCCTCCCCTAGCAAGTCCTTTGCCCAACTGGAATTGCTGGGCATTGCACGAGCTCCATAGCAAAATATCACTATATAGTAAATTTAAGTGTATTTGCTTGTAACTGATATGTAGTGAGTGAATTTGTATCACTTTGTCACATTGGCAGGAGAGACATTTTAACAACTGACTGTATTTAAACTGTGCTGGGAGCCTGAAGGAAGCACTCATGAGATAGAGATCACAACAGAAAAGGAAGGGCTCCACTGTTTCAGCTAGTCCTGGTGAAAAACTGGATTTCAACTGATTCCTACAGGAGAAGAAATCACCCATGCAGGCAGAACAGCGGGGACTTACAGGTAGAGGAACCCCTTCCTAAGTGGACCCCATGCTAAGGAAGAGGTACTTCCTTCAAGTTATCAGAGCTTTTATTATGCTAATGTGGGTCACAAGTGCTCAAGAAGGGATCCAGCCTGTGGTTCCATCCACCTCTAAAGCTAGGCTCCATGGGCTAAAAAGGCAGTCTTTGAGAAGGGCTAGAAATGCATGCTCCATTAAGCCCCCAAGACCCTGGTGACTTGCAATGTGCTTCACTTTTGCTCTGCTCACACTGCTAACTATTCAGAAAGTCAGAACTGGTTCTTAAAATTCTGGAAAGACTTGCTTACAAGTGGGGAGATTTCCAAAGACAGGATGGTACATGCACCCAGGCAAGTTAGCTGTTCAAGTTAAAGAGAGACTACGCAAAAATTTTTATTTTTAAATGACTAATCAACAGTGATAATCATCTGTATTATTAGTTCTTAAGTCAAAGACAGAAAGAATATGAGGAACAAGATGGCATGAAGGTCACTGTTTTTATTGGTTACCAATAAATGTATTTATATAGAACAGCCTGGAATAATAATAATAGTAATAATTATTATTATTTTTAGTAGCAAAAAATATACTTAGCATTTAAGTGAATATTACCATTTTATTTTTCCAGAGCAAGCTTGGAAATGTATCTGTACAGAACAGCCTGGAATAAGAATAATAATAATGCTAATTAATAATGCTAATTATTATTATTATTTTTTAGTCACAAAAAAATATACTTAGCATTTAAGTGAATATTTCCATTTTACTTTTCCAGAGCAAGCTTGCTCTCTCCTTTCTGAATGAAGACTTTAGCAGTACACAGAACACTGGGATTTTCACTTTTAGGAAATGGCCCATCCTCTTACATGGTTGTGGTTCAATTTATGCTATTCATTTTACACTCAACTGGCTGGCTTACAGAACACACAAATGCCACCTAAGTGAAAGGCTCCTTAGCAGATATGCCAAGCTTTGCAATGACTGTGTGGCAACCCTGTTAACTTTTCTTTTTCTTTGAATATCATACACAAACGATAGCTTTCATCTGAGTTGTGAATGGCCTGCTCTTCTCCCTCACACACACTCCCAGATTAAAGAACGGATGACATACCCTCCTCCACATTCAAACTCTTGCTAAAGTTAGGAGTAGCTGGCTATATATAAAGAATGTAGGTTTGGGTCCAGAGAGAGTTAGATTAATATCCTGGCTTGACCAGTTCAACTCACCGTACATCTTCATTTGCCCGGTAACACAATCTATAGCCAACTGCTAACCAAGTCAATATGTGGTAAGACTAACAGCCACCCTAACTTGCCTTGATAATTACTCTCCTTTAACTGACATAATATTCAATATACTGTTGTTGAGAGCAATAATGCTAAAATTGATGCCTTGAGGGCTACAAGACAATTGAGTTTTAGCCAGATAAAATGACTTGTACACTAATAGTGCATTATAGGGTTCCCCAGGTCTCAGATGAACATTTTATAGTCTACCTGTACAAAAATGTTACATATAATTATTTCAAAGTCATTTGTGCATACCTCATCATTACCACACGTAATTCTAAAGTACTGGCTAGTAACCAAGTGCTGGCCTACAGCTTGAGAAGAAAGGGGATGTTTTGATAGCCCAAGTCCTTTGTCTTTTACAAAATGAATGCTTTCTCAATGAGGATTTTTTTAAAATTTTTTGTGTCCTGCAACCTTTAGCTTTTATTCTAACCCAGAAGTGCTTCATACAGAACAAGTATATGATAAATGCTAAACAATAGAACATGCCATTTAAAGAAAATCAATACTACGTCAATTCTATCAATAAAAGAAGAAACTAAGCTGAGAGTTCCTCTAAAATGCAAAAATCTATGATTTTCTAATTCTAGACTCTTAAGAAATAACACATTAAAATTTGAGATTTGTCAAATTTTACATTAATGAAAATTAATCATAATTATGTTAATGGCAAAATTCTTTATATGTAACATTTTCTTTCCTATTAAGAAGCTTTATATGTCTATATTTCTCTCTGTATGTATATATAAATACACAGATATATGTTGATTTGAGAATTTTTGCTAACTTTTTCTTTCACACTTCTCTAACAACTATCTCTTATACAAAATAAAATCTACAGTATGTTTGAAAGAAGTATGTTTTCTATACTTTGGAGATATAATGGAACACTGGGTAAATTAATATCTAAATAATTATTTTGTATTTTTATAAAATCTCTGGTCAAATCAGAACAGTAGAAAACAGCGGTGTTACATGGATAAAAATTCGCAGGTTTTCTATTAACTGACAGCAAACTGTGACCGGACTTAATACAGAGTTGCTACAATGGTAGACCAGTATAGCCATGTACATACACATTTGTTTGCTTGAATAGGAAGACACAATACATATGCTCCTGTTATCTAAGGCAAAAATCAGTGATCAAGTACTGAAACACAGTATTGATGCAGATGTTAGCACCACTGTAGAGACAGTAAAGATGTTACTAGACAGGTTTTTGAATAAAGGAAAACTGTTAGCTAAGCTAAGGACTCTAGGCAGGAGACATCTGTAAGGTTTCTTTTTTCATAGGAGTAAGTATGTATCCAAAGAGATGCTAATGATGTGGCAACTGCTGCAGGAAGACCTGGTACTCCAAGGGTCTCAGACAGTAAAAACAATGACTGTAAAACTGGTTCCATGCGTTCTTTGTCCTGGCTCTTCATTCTGGATCTTGCACTCCTTCATAATGCCTGGCTCCTAAGACTTATCTGCCCCTTTGCTTCACTGAAATAGCAGCTGAATGAGAATGTCTCCTAGAGGCTCATATATTTAACCACTTGGTGCCCAGTTAGTGGTGCCATTTGGGGAGGTTTAGAAAGTGTGGCCTTACGGGGGGAAAGTATGTCACTGGTGGTAGGCTTCAAGAGTTTAGTCTTGTTATTTCCGGTTGTGCTCACTGCTTCATGTTTATGGCTAAGATATGTGCATTCAGCTCTCTTCCTTTTGCCACATCTGTTGTCTCTGCCTTTAAACTATGAACCACGATGAGGTCTTCTGTAAGTCACCTTGGTCATGGGGATTTACCAAAGCAACAGAAAAGTAACACATACAAACTGAGAATGCTCTATTTAATTATTGTCATCCTCAGTCCATCTTCTGTGGGCCAAAGCTTCCGTGCTTTCCAAACTGAGGCTCCCACTTAACTAAAAAGTCAACCAATTACGTGAGTAAAAGGCTGGTCTACCTGATCTTCAACGTTTCCTATTTCTACTCACTGTCTGCTGTCTGTCCTCGCTGATCCTGGAGGAAGCATGTGACAGAATGCCATGAGTGTGTATGTCCTCATTCCAGATTAAAGCATAGAGAGACCGGAGGCTTGCCACTCAATATAGATGCAGACTGTGTAATACGTGCGTTTGGCAGCTAAGGACTTGCATATTGCGTGGGCTGGCTCAGATCATAAGCATCAGCTTTATCTATGGTACTAAACAGGCTGACATGGTCATAAACATCTTTTGTTTTGAATGCTCCGTTCTGGACACACCTCCACAGGAAACATGAAAGGAGATTCTAGATTCTACCTTCCCAACTGAAATTTCCTTCAACATAAGACAGTATTCTATCAACCAGATTTTGGGTTCCTCAATGTGTTTTTCTCAACATTTATCCCTTAGAGGTTTTAGGAAAGCAGGTAGACATGAGAAATTTCAGAGGCAAAATGGCTTATGGCATTAGCACCAAAAAGGCAATGAGAGATGGGGTACTGATGGTAGGGCAGGGGCTATAGTCATTCCAGATAAATCTGAAAGCCTTAACCACATTAGAAATGTCAGTAGAATAAAGGAGGAGCTCCTGGTCACAAGATGGCCATCCATGTGTAAATTTTCCAGTATTTCAAGCTGTGATAATACAACATTAGAGTTTGCTGGGTATGCAAGACAGTTTATGTAAGTTACAGTTCTTATGATTTGGGTGAAGCCATAAGAAATAGTGAGAGTTCATAGCACTCAAGCACACCTTGCCTTGTGGTCCTGAGAAACACCTTCACAAACCCAGCTGGAGGGTAACATCAGATTTTCAAATCTCCCCATGTATCTCAAAGATGCTAAGACTTAGGGAAATACGACAGCCCACTTTGAGCCAGGCAGTGGTGATGCAGGCCTTTAACCCCAGTACTCTGGAGGCAGAGGCAGAAACATCTCTGGGAGTTCAAGGCCAGCCTGGTTTACAGATCGAGTTTTTGGACAGCCAGGGCTATACAGAGAAAGCCTGTCCCAGGAAAACAAAAAACAAAAACAAGACAGCCCACTTTGGAGATGAAGAGTTGAACTCAAAGGTACACAAAAGCAACACCAGCCAACAGACCACTTTTCACTTTAGCTATATACTGTTGAGGCTTCACAACAGTCTGCTCCCTGACCAGTGAGAGTGCACCCATCTGGATATACAAGAGGAAGAAGAAAACCAGGTGGAGACAGAACTCTAATCAAACCCACCCGGAGGTGGCCAAGAGTCAACGCTCAAATCCTCCCCTACCTGAAGGATGTATCCACGGACATAGTCCCGCAGGGTCCAGCCCAGGCCATGTAGTATGTGCAGCACTTCCTCTTGCTTCAGGACACTGAAGAGCCGGTCCAGCAGTATCTTTAGCCTCACTGGCACTGCCTGTGTCCCGTAGAGCATCAGGCTGCTGATGTCAAACACCACATTGGACTGCACGATCTCCACTTGAGTGGGGTGGTACAGGTGCTGTGTGCTGAGCTTATCCAAGGCTGTGGTCATCCCACCGATGTCCCAGGAATGGGTTGGGGGTAAGGAGACAGAAAGGAAAAAAAAATTAGAAACATTATTGGATATTATCTTGTCACACAGCTCATAACCATAGATATTTAAGCAAGAGCACCCTCTTCCTGTTTTGTCCAATTTTTGACTTGGTATTTACAAATGAGAAACAACATCAGACAAAACATTTAACTTATAGAAAATCACTGAGGATTTTTTTTTAATGACTGTGGCTTTTTCTAAAAATATGACTAATTAATTCGCTAATTAAACTCTAGCTAAAGTTACCACAATGCCTTCTATTCCCCTACTCAAATCCAGGAATCCAAATTCTCACTGCAAAAACCAGCTCCACCATTATCACCTCCTCAGCCAAGTACAGTGGCGCAATGCATCCTAGGGCCACCGTGAACTATTTAATGAGACTGTCCTTTACAACAAAAAAGGAGTCACTTCTGCCAACATCCCTTATAATTCCTAAATGGCTTAAAGGAGAGAAAGGCTATCTCCTAAGGCCTAGCTCCACCACGGCAGGGTGAAGACTGTGGATTTGTAATTGCAGGGCTCAGGGGACTGATATAGAGAAGTGTAAATTCAAGCCGGGCTTGGGCTACATAGAAATCATCTCAACCAAACAACCACAACCAAGCCTAAGTCAGAAAGAATAAGGAAAGTGGACACCTGTACAGAGGGCTAAAAAAATACAACTCAAATTAGCTAAGGGAGATTTTCTGAAACTGAGATTTTCTCCAAATTTCTCTCCTGTTTGTCTACGGGACAGCTTTGTCTTCACTACTAGCATGGTATCTGGAAGTTACTTGGTTACCTTGTTAGTGAGTTCTTACAAGGGTGTCAGATGTAAATAGAAACAGGTGACTACCCCCGGAAGTTTCTGTGATCTCAGCTAATGGAATTCTCTTGTGGAGAAAGTCAAGGATGGCCATTCTTAGAGACGATATTTGGAATTTCACATTTCAGTAACTTCTCGGCTCTATGAAACGACATCTCTCCCCTAACGTTAAAGCCCTTAAGGTAAGATCCAGAGTTTATTTCCAATCCATATCTGAGTTACTGGGAATCCTACTGCTGAGAATATATAAAGCATGCGTCCCCAGCTTCTCCATTGTAAATGATCAAGGCCACAGATGTCTCAGCTACAGGGCCGAGAGATACTGTAAAACTCAAGAGAAGGCCCCAGAAAGGCACACATAAGAGGACACAAAAGGTGTGGCAATTAACTACCCAAATTATACACTAGCGAGTCTATGCCCTGCAGAGTAAAGCTGTAAACCGTGGAAGGATCATCCAACCTCCTAAGTCAGGCAAATAGATAGAAAACAGTGCTTTGCCTTAAGTCACAGCTACATGTGAGAATCCCCAAGGTTCCTGAAGAGTCTAGGCTACTGAATGGCTTGTGTCAAACCCTTCCCCTAACACTTCGCTTCACAGAAGTATTGCCTACAGTTCAAACACAAGCTGAGCAACCCCAATTTAAACATACCACACTTCTGCATAATAATGTAGATACTCAAAAGAGCATGCACGCAGAAGGATTTTTTTCTTTTCTTTTTTTTTTTAGTATTTCTAATGTATTTTTTAGGGCTCCTCCTCCACTCTCATTTCTTCCTGACTTGAAGCCACTAGAGAGTTCATGTACTCTTGATAAATTGCTTTCTTACATCCACAGTGTAAAGGCCCTTATCATTTACCCGCTGGCTTCATTCAACACATTTACTCCCAGGAATACTTTGTCAAAGAGTTCGGGTTTCCCCATACTTCATTTCCTGCAGCTGATTTGTCTGATCTCTCCTGTTCTGGTGGTTAAGTCAACTTTGAATAAATAGCTTTAAAAATTAATTTAACGTTTGGGAAAGATAAGGGATTCACAAGCCTGCAGACTGAAGTCTTCTCTCACTCCACAGGGCATTTATGCTGCAAACAGCAAGGGAGGATTACTATCTGGCTCTTCAAGTACAGTCTGCCTGTGCAGCCTTCTGATGAGCAGCCAATCGACTTGAGCCTAGTGTTGAGCTGGGGGAAATCTGCTCCTCTTGCACTTCCCTTCACCATCCCTCCTGAACTCCATCAAATAATCCTGTGCCTGTGCTCAGGCCACAACAAATGAGAAACTGAAAGACTCACAGAGAAAGGATATGACATCAAATCCTGAATCTCATGCATGGGTTTGGCATTTTGCAACTTTGCAAAGTGAATGCAAACTTTATGTTCTGAGGTGCTCAGTAACCAAAGGGAAAAAAGTGTTACCCCATATTCCAAGTCATTAAGAGGCTAAGAGACTCGTGGTTTCAAAAGAAGAAAAGACCAAATGAGTATGGGGAGGGGGAAGAGATTTTCAGTTAACTGTGAAAGCACAATAAAGTATATAAGGCAAAAATATTCCTCCCCTAAATACTGTTTATATATAAAAATATATTTATATAATATATAAATAAATGAAGATCAGGAAATATATATATATATATATATATATATATATATATATATATTTTCAGATGCTAGAGCAGAAGATGTTTGACTAGTCAGTCAACAGTAGTAACGACAAAGCCCAACCAGTCCACAATGAAAGGTTCTCAAGAGTCCAGGAGATGCAGCACACAGTAGGCTGTGAAGACTGAACAGCACGGCGGGCAGGTTATCCGCCCTAACACACCCTGAACACACCACCACAGAGTATCATTCTGTTAAGGTTCCACACTACACCAAGAAAGTCTGCTTCATGGTTCCAGTGTCTGGGGAATCACCAAGATGTTAGTTTTGAGACAGGGATTATGTAGCCCTGGTTGCTTCGGAACTCTTATATAGACCAAGCTGCCCTCCTACTCAGATATGCCTGCTTCTGCCTCCTGAATTCTGGTATTTAAGTCATATGCAATCACACACAGCTGACTCACCAAATTTTGACAACATGTGGAGAAATCAAAATAAGAAGTTAGTCTATTAATGGACATAAAGTGAGCAAATCCAGAGCTAGCCTCTGCTGTATCAGTATCTCCTGAACTATGGAGGATTCAGGCCTAAGTCCTGCATGGTTAGAAGCATAAGCTAGGTCAATGAGGAGAAGCAAATTGGTCCTATTCCCTGACCATAACAGTGGTGGAATGATGGGCTGTAAGATCAAATTCAGGATGTTATTGACAACTAGTGAGGATTCTTCTTTTCCTCTGTATTTGTAGCTAATATAAGAGCTTGTAGACAAGAATCCCATGAACTGAATGTGCTGGGCTAAAAGATGATCTGAGAAATGCCACACACCAGTCCTAATGATGCGCTTGAGATTCAGAATGTATAAGTTACATGAATCTAATAATAAATCAATCAATCAGTCTCCCTCAATCTCAATCCCTTACTTCTTCCCTCTCTCAAATTGAAACTAAAAATTAAAATACAGTCATAAATTATATTTCCCATTCATCAGAATTACTGGAAACGCTGCCACTGGTTCAACTGCCTTTGGAGGAACTTCTCTGGGCAGACAGACGCCATTTTAAATATATTGCCTGCTTCCACAGAAGTTATTCTTCCCAGTCAAAATAAAATTAATAATTTCTGCAGTGACTGAAATAAAAAGTATTCTAAAGAAGTTCACTTTTTATAAAAGGTACAGGGTGATGTCTTTAACTGCCTTAGTGAAGAAAAATAATCACAAGATGAACAAATAAGGGAAATGGCCATTTTAGCACTTGCTGCACGTCCTCTATCATTCTAGGGTTCATTTCATTTCATTTCATTTTAATATTAGAAAATATATCATGTTACAATGATCATATATCTGAAGATCACAGGCTAAATTGAGTTAGTTTACCAACCAAAAAAGTAATTCAGTAACTTCACCCAGGAAAATTCTGTTTATGTATGTTCAGATAAACAGTCAGTAAGAAATATGCAAGTCCTTATCATGTTGGACAACCCTAACTTCCAGAAATCTGGGCTTCCTGCCCATCACTCTGCTGAAGCAAGCATTTCAAAGGTCACCAACACCTGCCTTACTGTGAAATCCAATAGATTTTTCATTCATTATTCTACGTGATCTCTCCACAGAAGCTGACCTTATTGATCACAACTCCTCCTAAAATGCTGTCCTTCATTCATGCATACATTCACTTGCTCATCAGCACTTATTAGCAGACCACGGAGAAGAGGCTGTATGTAGACGAAAAGTAATTTATGTTGTGGCCTCCACCTCCAAAGACAGACAGATGCAGGAGATGCTCACGCTGTAACAGACTCCTACAGGGTCTGTGGTACAGGGGGAGAGCACGAGGCTGTCAAAAAGGCATGTTCTTCTAAGTGAATTAGGATACAAGTCGGGGAGCAATACAGGCAGATGGAATCAAGACAGAGGTTCTCAATCATGGTGGGCAGCAGAACCACCTGAAAGGCCAGTCAGATCACAGATAACGGGGCTGCTTCTCTCAGACTTTCTGATCCAGTGTGACCAAGAGACTGCATTTCTAGTGAGTGTTCACTAGATGTTAAGGTTGCTGGCCAGGGCTGAGCAATGCTAGAGGCAAAGGAGTAAGATAGCTCTGAAAGGTTGGACGTGAGGGCTCTTGGGAGCTTTAATCCTAATAAGCAAAAGTCTATGGAAAGATTTCAATTTTATTTTTTTAATAGGACACAAAAGATATTAAATGTTCTACAAAATGGAAAATTTTAACTTAACATGAAAATCTGACAAAAGTGCAGAAGTTTAGTTAAAGAAGTGGCTGTTGGTTAGCATGGGAGACGAGAAACGTGGCTTCTGGAAATTACAGTAGCTAAAGAAGCTGAGCGAACCTCAGCCGTGGATCTGCAAGCACAGCCTGGGGAGGAGCAGAGGAGCACGCCAGGTGATTCTTACATACGCCATCACCTAGAGGACACACAGAGAAGTGTCCAATAACAAAGACGAAATCCAAATCCCTGAGTATTCAGACCACCTTCTTACTAGCCTCAATGCTTACTTATCCCTAGGAGGGGTCTCTAGGACATCAGAAAAGCCCATCACATGTAAGTGACCCTTACTCTCTAAATTCAGTTTAATTATTTTCCTGGGCCTTTATAATTTTCAAAACACACTGGGAAAAATATCTGTAGAATATAAATTTCACATAATTTCTTTCAGAGCTATGTTTACTACTTAAAAAGGTAGTTATCACCTATTCAATCAAACAATATAAAATATTTATTTCACAATATCTGGTTTCTGTATATACCACACATACAAACACATTGATTTCCAAACTGATTTCAATTATCATTATTCAGAACTTATTTTTATCTTATGAAGTTTAGAATATTTTCTACCAGAGACCTACTGACAGACTGTATTCAGTTTATCAGTAAAATGACATGAAAATAAATAAATAATAACCAAAATGTTAATTGTTATCAGGACATACTTTCTTTTGTTATAAACACATAAACATTGTGATTCATTGTATACCTAGAAAGGTTAGTAAATGCTTATACATATGACAGGCACTTCAACAGTTATGCCTGTTACAATGGAAAGCAGCACATACAGAGCTTACTGTTCCTCTTATAGATAGTACTGTTCCGGACCATCTGTGAAGAAACAACCTAGAGTTTTACCTATTTCCCTGACTGGTAATCTCCCTGCTCAACAAAGCATGAACATTAACATTCACATCATTTTTGATTTTATCTACAGAGATGTGTAAAATTTTAAAAAATAAGATTTTCCATTTATAGATCCATTTTCTTAATTTTACTGTAGACACATGATAGGGTGAATGACAAAGCTCTTGCAAGGAACCTTCGTGGTATACCACTTGGAGACAACATGCTGGAAACAAAGGTTAAGGTTAAGAAAGAGTAGCCTCAAAACAATGATTTAGGGTATAAAATGTAACTGCTCTTTTCCAGACTAGGGATAGAGTCCCTAAACTCAGACACCAAGGGCTGCAAGCCCAGCTATACCACCAGCTGCTCCACAACCGTGGCAAGTTACCTGGGGTATGAAACTGTTACCATAGGTCTTGGGTCTCAAAATTATTTCAGGTGCAGCACTGCAGGGGATTAAAGAGTGCCACACCTACCTGAACTCCAAGGGAGTGGAAAGCATAGGAAGAAGATCAAGCCAAGAAGTGGGGCGGGAATATGCCTGGGGTGAAGATGAAGCAGGACTCCAGATAACTGACATTTGATCTGCAGAGGAAATCTACTGAGAGGTAAAAGACAGGATCAGGTTTCCAGAGATGCAGCCTCTCATCTTTCCCTCAGGTGTTAATCTGCCCCTCGGAATCCAGTTATCCTCACACAACCCTGTAACTTCAACTCCACATTGTCAAATCTGGACACATAATTGACTTGTATTGCTCAGAAAGAGAGGACTAGAAAATTCGGCCAAAAAACCCCGTGTGTGTGTGTGTGTGTGTGTGTGTGTGTGTGTGTGTGCTATTTTTCTCATAGGAACTCTCTTTTTTAAAATGAAATAAACTTAAGAAAAGGAAAATGGTAAAATTATCTATCATCCCAATAGCAAAGCAAGGACTATGCACATACCTAAGTCTGCATTGTCTTTTAGTGAGCAATTTTATATAGCCAAGATGAGAACTGCAGATACAAGATTCTGTTTCTCTGGAATTGTTTTTCTCTCAATATTATTAGCAAGAACATTCAAAACCAACTCTAATTAGTTCTTGCTCTCTTACATAATCAGTCACTTATTAGTCCCGTTGCAGTTTGTCATGGATCAATTCCTTCTTTCTAATCTAACTTCTACCACTTCAAAACAGGTGGTTAGACCCTCTTGCCCTCATTACTGCAATGCTTCTTCAGTAGGTTTTATCTTTCATGTCTAATATAAGTAAAAACCAAGCCAATTTTCCTAAAATGTGCTTGACAGGTCTCTTAAAGGTTTCTATTATGCTCCCCAGTCTTTTCACATAGCTTACCCCTTCAGTACAGGATATGTATACACACAGACACATACATCATGCACATGTGTATGCTAAACATGGTTAAATGACCCTGAGCAGGGTCATTTCCAGAATAATAACATTCTGACAAGAAGCCTCTGTGCCAACCAAAGTTACTCACTGATTTCCTAGCACTTTAATATTTGATCATTCAATGGGTATTTCCAGGCCCTATGTTAAGTTTCAAGACAAAGCAGAGACAATTCAGGACCACTTGTGGTCAATAAAGGATGGCAAAAAGACTTAAAAAAAATAAAAACCAACCAACCAACCAAAACCCAACTGGGCATGGTGGTACTCCTTTAATCCAAGCACTCAGGAGGTAGAGACAGGTAGATCTCTGCATTTGAGGACACAGACTGAGTTCCAGGAAAGTTAGACATACACAGAGAAAACTGTCTTGAACTCCTCCCCACAACCCAAACCCAAATCCAAACAAAACAAAAACAAAAACAAAATTGCAAACACACATTTATCATTCAAACATAATTTACAAGGGGAGTTTGGGGGCCAAGCGAGACCACTTAAGCTGGGGAATGAAGAGAGGAAAATCTAAGGAGAGGCTGCAGACAAAAGCAAAGTTCCCTCTGCAAGGCTTCATTTTGTTCAGACTTTAATATCAAGGCAGCTCTCAAGTATCTTTCTTCCTTTTCGAGCTTTACTTGAGGTTCTCCTTTCTTCACTTAAATCTAGTCAAATACTTCAAGACATATGGCACTTGTATGTCAACTGTGCATGCCCCAGCCACACGCTGCATCGGCTGAGGCTTTAAGTAGTAACAACAACTGTGGGTGTTTCGAAGGCATGATGCTGAATGGTGGAACTGCTAACACAGGAAAACCCAGTTACACTCCTTGTAAGGAAACGATTAAGCCTGGGCGGTCCACCTTCTCAGGGGCTCACCCAGGTCCCTTTCTCCACCTTCTTCCCTACTCTTCATACCTCCACAGAACAATGAGGCTGCAGAGTTACTACAATTTAAAAGGCAAGGTTAGGATGCTATCTACACAGGAATTCTAAGATGTACTTATTTCCTTTCCTATCGCTTCCAACATAGGAAGATATGGAAAAAGCAAGATGGGAGTCTAATATGAAAAAACAGCAGTAATGTGAACAGATGGGTCATAATGTCCATACATTAGGAAAATCACCCACAGACGATCACTAGATTTAGACCCATGTGCTAAACGTACAGTCCCAGATCTGTAGAGATAAGGAGAACCATGGATGGGCCAGAGAGCAGCCCTTCAGCAAGAGTATAAGAACGGGATCTACTGAGAGAAAATCATTTCTATCTTATTAAAGGCTTGGGGGAAAACTAAAGGGAAAAGAAAATCACCCTATTTCTGTGTTAAAGAGTAGGGTGCTAGGGTGCCAGGGGTTGAACCTAGGGTATCTGTATGTGTTTGGTAAGCCTTCTAGTCAAGGACTTATGCCTATCCCCACCACACCTCTCTGTCCCCTTCACTTCCCTTTTCATATATAGAATTTCATCTGAAAAAAGCAGGTCTAAATGCATAATAAAAATTTGAGTTAGACACACACACTCCCCCACACACCCGTACTCTTCTGAAATATCCATCAAGTCGATAAGGGATTATAATCTACCTAGATTTTTATAAAGTGCAATTACAACAAAGCAGAAATTGAGGCCTGCTTAAAATTTCAATACTTTGAGAAGATCTACACTCTTCCAAAGTGATGGTTAAGCAATAAAACTCAGAAAATAATAAGGTACATCTATATACAGAAAAAGAACATTCATTGAGGTGAAGAATAGAATCATAAATAAGACAACAGGTAGAATTTTGTGGGTTCATTAATGAATTGGAAATGTGAGCATAAGATGTGACACAGAATATGTAATAAATATATAATAACATACACTTTTGACTATATTGCTAATCTACCAAGTAATGCCCATTATAAAATACATTTTTCAAACACATACATACTGAGATGGGTGTTTATCTAATGAAATAATAATTATGTAATGATAATAATAATAGTGTATAACTTTTCATTTCAATTTTCAATAACAGGAATTACTCAAAAACCCTCAAATAAATTAGAATAAATGTAAACCTGCAATTCTGAAGACTCCACTTCTAAAATTTCTGTGAAGGTCACAGAAATAAAAACATACTCAAATACTTGTTTTTTCTTAATGTAGGCGTACAAAAGTGCTTTTCACTGATCTTAGAAAACTGGCTCTCAGTGGTAGTTTAAAGCTCTTAGTTTTCCACGCCTTCTTAAAGACATTATTTTCATTAAAAGTTCAATTCCAGTGACTCTGGTGATCAGTACAGGAATATGCTAACTACAGTGGATCCCACCTAACAGTGTTCTGGCACAGTGGTGTGGTGCTTACGGCCATCCTTCTTATTCATTGAAATAGGAGTGCGAAAAGTGGAATGGTTATTGAAAACCACCCACTCTATAGTGTAAAACAAGAAGAAATTAATATGGAAAGTATGAAAAAGAAAAATTGTTATTTCACTAATTTTAATATTGTTTTGGATATTTTAAGGTTTTTAAATGCCAGTTTGAAACAAATTTATGTTTTATATAACTTTTAACATTGGGAGCATGCCAAGTGAGCTTTAAATTGCAAAGCCAGTTGGAGAACTTCATGCCTCTTCTCAGCTACCAGTCAGTCGGATTCCATATCATAGTAGTGTCAAGTGGTCAGTTTTTAGGACATATGGACCCAGGCACACTACGCTAATTTCTAATAGATTAACATTTAACACATATCTTGAATATTTTTTTATAGAATTCTTTCCATGATTACTGTTAAGGTTCTAAAATCAAGTTTTTTTAGCAATAGTATTCTGTTAGCATAATTTCTGAGGTCAGGATTTAAGATTTTGATTACTTATAAACTGAATATTGTTACTACTTCTACCTCAAATGTCTAGGCCATAGATTTTGAATTTATGGGTATGAGTGGTTCTTCATTCTTGCTAATATGACCAATAATTTCCTCTTATGCCACACTTTATAATAAGCACACTATACCCAATATAACGATATGTCATTTCAATGGAGCTAGCCCATGAACTTCTACAGGTTTAATGGGATTTTGCGTATTTAGAATTTCATCATAAAAGGGCCCTTTGGAATCATTATAACATCAATCCTTTGCCATTATAAGACTCACTTCTCTTACTAGAAAAGACCATCAGGGCTCAAGGCAAAGACTTAACCTTCTCATAGACTGTAAGCCTGATCCTAATAAAAGCTTCCCCGCTAAGGGACATTAATAAAGAGCATATTAAAACCCTTTTCAGGGAATCAGGAGATCATGGAGTCAGAAATTATTGTGATTAGAGAAAATTTCTTATGACTTGGATAATATTTAGATCTGCAGATTTTATTCACTACTTTTGGGATAAAGAATTACGTAATTGGGAGCAAATTAGGTACATTTTACAATAACTCGTGTTCTACTTAAGTCACAACTTTCTCTGTTTCTGTCAAAGTTGAATTAATTAGATGACTTAATGAGAAGGGGAGAAATGGCTTACTTGTCGAAATTATTTTGGAGCAAAGAAGAAAGAAAATGATAGGTAGTTGAAAAAGCTGATTTCCCAGGCTGGTGATGAAAACTTCAGTCGAGGTATATGGAAAATCTGAGTTTTAGATTCAAAGGACTCTACACCAAGAGTCCACAAACCTTGATTACAGGCACCACCTTCTATAACGCATGTGGTGACCCCTTAATGGATGAGGGATTGTCTATAAATACGCCTATAATCTGTTACAAATATGGCTTTGCACTGTGTGGAAGGAGATGGGATGAAAGCAGTTCTCATAGCAAGCCCCACCATCCACCCTGTTTGATCAGCCCGAGTCGGCATGCAGCTCTCGGAATGCGGGAAGAGACACGGAAACGCCCAAAATTAGTCAGGGGGAGAGTGTGAACTGCACTTGAGACCATGAAGCTAGTGTTTCAAACTGATTGGCACTTCTCCCCTGTGGCCTTATGCATAATGAAGTCTTCAGAACTGATGTTGGAAATCATTAATGTCTGACTGCAGCACCCATAAAAGTAGACTGTCAACGCGCGGATGTTCAAACGCTCGCACTCTGGGCAGGCAGGTGCAACGGGCTGCTTTTCCGGGTTCCCCTCAAGCCTCTTCCCTACCTGGTCCAAGTCTAGGGGCACATATTTGCTCCTATGCAGCTACTTTCCTCGAAGGTGGTAAAGAAAGAGAGAAAAATTCGTCTGCAGACTTGGCAGTAGCTGTAGGAAGAGTTTTGGTAATTACAATTCTTTGCTGAAACCAGGTTTGCAGGTTTATTACTACTGCTGTGGTTCTCTCCAACTGAGATGCCAACGCTAGCCTAAAGTTGGCCACATAATCCCTATTTCATTCAATTTTTGCATCCATGTATGCTGCCTATAAAACATAACCCATTAAAATGTAACATGAAATTTTAAAATTTGCTTCTTGAGTGAGTTGCATGTCTTTGTCATTAAAAAGCAAAAACTGAATACTTATAAAAACAAACCATAAGCTTTATAGACTTAATTTCCTTGAAGGAGCATATATCTATAGAACATTTTCACCAAAGAAACAAATGCAGCACATGCTTTAAACTTTACATTAAGGAAACATTCGGGACTGAGTAAAAGCCCTGGCATTCCAAGCCACTGCCTGTTGGCAAACATCTACAAGAACTTACTAGACTCCCAGTTCCTCATTGTTTATAAGCATGTTTCCCCTTTGTGTCATCAGGCTTGTCCCTTCTCCCGCAGTAAGTCAGTCTGCAATTCATTCTAAAGCTATCATCAATCTTTTCGCTTTCTTCCACTACATGGGGTTCCTTAAAACTCCCGGCACCACAGCCACTTCTGACACTGATTTCTCTTTTCTGCTGGATTGCTGGATTATGTAATGCATATCTCAACTATCAACTGCTTTGCATTGATGATTCGTGGGATCAAAGACCTGATAAAAAAGTCTTTATTTTATTGACCATTAGAAGAAAAAAAGATTGAGAAGAAGGAAGTCTTAGGACTTAGCAAAAATCTAAACTAACCAAATATTAAATGCATGATCAAAAAAATGCCAACAGCCAGAACAATGTCTCTTAATGTTTCATTAGCATAACCAATGTACGACTGACCAGACAGGAATGACACTTGCTGCCTCCTCCTCTGCTAGTGGGCTTCCAGGCACGTATGAGCTATCAACAAAACCAAGAATCGGCCACGGTTTAAGCAACTGGCAAAATGAAACTACTTTCCACATCACCAGGGTATCAGCTTTTAGAAAACAAGTTTTGGGGAATAAGGCAAACAAAGAAACAGAAAAGATGTTTGCTGCTGCATTGCGTTCTGTTTATTAATCTGATCATAATAAGGACTCTAATTTCTAATTTAAAAAGTTCTATTAATCAGTACCAACACACACAATAAAAAACAGTGCAAATCGTGAAATGTAGCATTTGTTATTTTCTTTAGATATGACTGTTTAAAAACCCAGTAATAGAAAACACTTGCCAAATTCATTTAGTCCCTGACTGAGGCACACATATGTGATCTTCTAATTTACAGCTTGCATGTACAGATGTTCACACTTAGTAAAAGGGCTTCTTAATAGCTTTTTTTAATTAAAAGTGTGTTGATAATAGGTGTTTTAAACATATCCACACAACACAGCTGAACTGACAAATGCTTGTCTTCATGTCCCACCATGTCTCGCATTGTGGCGAGATTTTATGAGACAGAAACGTCTCTATGACAGAGTCGCATGCACACAGAATAAATGCTGCTCCCAAAGCGTCCCTAGCAAATCTCTCATTAGTTTCTTCTCTATGATCTTTTTCCAAGAAGAAAATGTTAGATTGCTACTAAGTTTATGTAGCCGAAAGCAGAACCACATAGCCGTTGCTTGCTGCTTGCATTTTTTCCCTCTGTAAAACTTTGAACCCCATCCAGCTTTGACACGCTGCCTCTTCAGTTAATAACTATCAAGTTTCCCCTTGTCTCCTGTCTACTTTTCTGTGAAGCAATTGCGCACTCAGCACCCCGAGATAATAACACACATCTATAAGATAAAAGCAACGGCACTAATGTAATTGTCTGCCTCTCTCTCTTTAGCCTAATCTTTTTTTTTCCTTCAGTTTTGACTGCCTGTGTGACACCTGTTTTTGTCTCCTCTGATCCTACGACAGGTTTTCCGCTGACAAGGTTTTTGCCTGACAGAGATTCTACAGACAAGAACATAATAAAATATGAAGAACTGCTTGTCAGAGTTTCTGCCAATGCTCACATGAAATAGAGAGAGGGGAAAAAAATCTCTTTTTTTCAGGGGCCCTGTGATGGTCGCATTTGGCATGTCAGAAAAGGATCTCTCCAAGCCAAACAGGTGTTTTCTTTTATGTTAGAAGTTGATTTGTTTTTTAATTTTTACTGATAGTGGAAAGGATGATCAGCCAAGGCGGAAGCAAGAATTTCTTACACTCACACCATTGCAGGAAAAGGAGTTTGAAAGAACTACAACTACAACAGTTATTTGACTCTAGGTTTTGTATCTTAAAAAAATTTCAAATATCTGTTAAGGATCCAACAAAGTTAATGTCTTCAAAATGTATTTCCTAGGTAGTGGAGCTATAGAGCCTTCCATACATCTCTCTCATAGTTTGTTGTCTAAAGACTTAGAGAAAGATTAAAGGAAACACAGAGTGAAGACTCAGGAGGACGAAGGGATAGGAATTAAGACAAGGAAGAAGCAGCCTTGCTTACCACAGCAAAGGACTTCTGGGAAAAAAAAAAAAAAACGAGCATTCAGGAATCAGAGACTCACAGAAAAGATAAATTTCCATAAACCTTTGCCTTACATAACACAGAAACATCCCAAAAATGAAGTAGCCTTTTCAGGGCTCTCTGGCTCAGTGGGAGGGTGGCATCACAGGGAAACTAGCCTCCTGTGAGAGGCACTCAGAGCACACACTCACTCTGGGCGCAGGACAAGGAATGGCAGGAGCAGCCAACTGCTCCTCACTCATGAACAAGGCACCACAGGAAAGCCTACTGTTCAAAACTGTGGAGATGCTAAAGTGGGAAGATCTGGGGAGAGTTCCCAGTGACCAGGAGAAGACTAGGGCCTGAACTGAGGCTCTCAGGTTAGCAGGCCAGTTCCAACCACTCTGCCGCCAATCCATTTCAACCTAAGATTGGGTTTTCTAAGTTTATGTTCTACAAAGACAACTTCCAACAGCATGGTGGTAATCAGAGGATTCAGCAATCTGGCGGGGGAAGGGAGTTGTGTAACCCGGGCTGGCCTTGAACTATTTCAAAGGATGATCTTGAACAACTGTTCCTGTAGCCTCTCTTTCCTGAGTGCTGAAACTGCAGGCCTGTCCGGCTTTGTGTGGCGCTGGGGATCGATCCAAGTACTTTGTGCCTGGACAGCAAGTACAGTCCTATCTGAACTACATTCCCAGGCCCTCAAGGTGCTTTTTAAATTGCAATTTTTCGACTTTCACTAATGAAAGCAAAAAAGTAAACAATGACAAAAACTTTAGAAATTTTATCACATTTATCAGAGATGCTGATATGTAGCCAATATAAGAATACTTCTTTTTATAACATTGTTATATAATTTTATAACCTTTTTTTTTTTTTTAAAGATGGCACCTCCCAAATCTGGTTTATATCTGCCCTTACAGCATATCTCAGTTTGAACTTGAAGAGTTCTTACTGGACAGCCAAATCTAGCACTGTCTTCACATTTGCTGGCCAAATGAATCTAAGGCCCAGATAAACTGCCACTTCAATTGGATGGCTTTGTGACCCCATGCCTAGTGTTGCCAACTCACCACCAACACGTTGGGAACCCCAGGAGGCCAATGTGGGCTTCGATTGCTACAGGAAAGCCACACAAAGGAGAACATAATATGGCTGCTGGACCTCTTAATGCCACCTCGACATCTATCGGGCTCTGGTAGTTCCTCGATGTCTAAAACACACTAATCTGTATATATGCTCACAGCAGATTGATTTGAGGAGATCTGAAGAGGGCAACACTTAGCAAAAGTGGGATGCAGGAACAATATTTCAGGACTCTCAGCATACAGGTCAGAATCCTGAGAGATAGTATTCTTATCACAATTCCATAGAGGAATGGAGGGAGGTCAGAGGAAGCCACCCATTACGATAAAACGGAGAGAAAGAATGGTGGGAAGCATCAATACAGCATGCTTGCGTATGAGTCCTTACGAGCCAGGTGAAGATACTAGTTTATCTGAAGGGTGCATCCAATTAAAGGAGAGGAGCGGAGGGTGTTTCATTTATCACCATTTCAATTTGTGTTTCGCTTAACCTGGTGAACTCTAGTTAATTAAGATGTTCCTATAAACAATTAAGCTTCCTGTAGGATCGTTAGCAAGATATAAAAATTTATGATGTAATAAAATGATAAAGTAGTGATGGATAAAATACCCATCAAAGTATTCACATGCAAAAGGATAGGTGTGAAAATAGGTATTTACCCTATAACTAGTCCAGTTTGTTGAACTCATTTTAACTGGTTTGTACTTCTCAAAAAAAACGACTCCTGGAGTAGAGCTGCTTCTCTGTTCAAACACAGCTCCTATGACATATTAGGAGTATGGAACGAACACAGTTGCCTAGAGCTGCTGGAGAAAACCATTACCCCTAAAGAGCTCTGGGCATAACAGCCAAGATAACTAGCACAGAACTCAACACTGAAGAAAAGCCCTTCCACACTGCACTTGAAGGCACTCTTGTTTTTGTGTCGTTGAGTATCCCAGGCTGGTCTCAAGCTTACCATGCAGCTGAGAATCACCGCGAACTTCTGAGTCTCCTGCCTCTACCTCCCATGTGCTAGAATTCTTAGGTATTCTCATAAATGTTAATGTTTAGAATTACTTTATTGACTTCATAATAGGATTTGCAGCTAGAATTCTTGTGCCAGGGTAACTCCCATCTCATTTTATCTTCCTCAAACCACTGCGATATTTAGGCACATTCCTATTATTTGAATTTGCACATAAAAGAACTGAAACAGCGGAAAGACATTAGTCTGCCTGCAGCTATCATTTTACTAGTCAACTCTGATATATCTGCTGTTTTGATTTAGTAATTATAACAGTAACATTTTAACAGGCTTTTACTATGTACAAATCATATAGATCACTTCATTTAATCCTAGAAGAACCTGAGTAGGAGTTTTCATTATTTATATTTCACAGAAAAATGAGAAAAACGTAATTATATAACCTAGAAAAGATTCTGACAAGTCAGTGCTAGAGCAAGTTCATTCGATACCCTTTAAGTCATTTTCCTGCGTCCCCCCTTTAACTGACACAGAGCTTTGTTGTGATCTCAGACAGACTTCTCTATACTTCACTTTCACCCAGGGAACCCCTGACCAGGAAACCAGCTCTGACTGCACCTAGGACACTAGGCCTTGCATACTCATCCTACATCCCATTACAAAAACATCTGAAAAGCTAGCAGGCAGAAGGCTCAGCACTCTGAGAAGGAGGGAGTTCAGAGCAACAGCTGAAGGGTGGGCAGGCTGAGAAAGCACTGGGAACAAGCAGCCGCGAGACTCAACGCTAGAACAGTGAGCGCCGTTAATCAAGCACAAGTCTCTGCATCAGGGTGTCCTCCCTTTATGGCTTATCAGCCCTGATCAGGGAGGAGTGGGGAGAGGCCTAAGAGGGCACTCTGCCCTCAGGTCAAGCAACAGTCAACTGTGCCAGGCAGGAAACGGCCTTGTTTTTACTCTCTCAAGTGAAGTAAAGTGTGAAATGTTCAAGGACGTTCCTTATAGAGAGACCTGGACCCTCAACAGAGTGCAGAGGCAGCAAAGACTGGTTTCTCTAACAAACAATTTTGCAGCTAAGTACAACCAAGTTCTAGTATGCTATGTAGAAGAATGGGGCCTCGTAGAAAGACAGATTCTTCTCAGCAGACACTGGGTGAGCTCCCCTTTTCAGGCCAGCACAGCACAGAAAGAAGACATCTTCAAAGGACGTGCACTGTGGTGTCTAACCTGAGGCCAGGCCAGCATTACTGCACTATGCTGCAGCTCACCAGATTTTAAAAATCTGCTAAAACTGTTCTTCCAAAGTAACACTTGTTGACAGACCATGTCCAGGGCAGTTAAGTTAGGCCAGAACTCTGTAGTAGGTTTGGAGGTGAGAACATTATCTTCTTTAACAAAGAAAAGGTCAGTTTTCTTTTCTTCCAGTTTTCTATTTATCCTGATAATTCTGTAAGTTATTATATAGACACTGCTGCCAAGTCTCTTGGAATAAACAGGAGAGCATAGAACATCATGTTTTATGCTTAGGATAGAGGACTTTCTAACGTGAAGGGAAAAATTTAGAGCAAGAAAACTGGATGGGGAAGGAAAACTTACTACTACAAGTCAGGGAGAACGTTTTGGAGACACAAGATATTGGTTGAGAACAAACTTGTTTCATAGATGTTTAGACAATTCATAAGCCTAACAAAGACCAAGACAAATAATGAAGACATGTGACCTCTCGTATGATAAGAAACAAAGCACTGGTTTTGATCTGTCCTGCTCAAGTCTTTATAAGGTACCACGTCTCCAATAAATCTGAGGAATTTGTAAACAGAATTCCAAGAGCTCGTGGTGCTAAATGTAGGACTAATATAACCAAGAGTTTTGATTACAAGATGCCCTGGATCCTGGGTTAGAATTTAATTTTACAAACTGGGTCTTATAATAGAAAGTCAATTGAAGCTTATACATTTAGTAAATAAAAATACAAACTACCCAGCTACATCTTTGTGATGTACACTTACATTAAAAAATTACTACAATTTTATTGTACTTTCCATTTGAATGAGGGTCTCTAGAATGATAAGACATATTAAATAAAGGCCGAGAATTCAAATTTAATGATACTGTGAAGAAAAATAAATCATCATGGATTCTACAAAGACAGGTTTTAATCTGGTGCTGGAGAAACAGCTTAGTGGTTAATAATACATACTGCTTTTGCGGGACCCACGGTTTGTTCTCAGCACCCACACTGGAAGGCTCATAACTGCTTGTAACTCTAGCTTCAGGTGACCCAATGCTTTCCTTTGGCCTCTGTAGGCACCTGAGCTTATTTATGTTCCCCTATCCCAAGTGCAGGTATGTGTGTGTGTGTGTTTGCACATACACCTGCAGGCACATGTGTGAGCGTGCACAAGTGCACACATATAATTATTTTAAATTAATCTTTAAAAGAAATGCTTAAAATAAATCATTTGCATGAATAATGTCTTGCAGTACATTAAATCATCAAGTAGTATGGCATATGACTCTCAATTAATTTTATTTTCTCCAGCATCTTATATGTCACAGGACTAAAGGTCGCCTGGCAAAATACTTTACATATATGTTTAATAAGCAGTTAGTGATAGGCAGTCCAGATGATGCAAGCCTGCCTGCTCAATTTACACTAAGAAAGTTAAAAAGTTTAGGTAAAATATGGGTAGGAAAGAAGCAGGTTTGATGAAGCAATAATTAAAGTAACAACGCAGGAATATACTTTCCCTAAATAACTGCAAGCAAGAAAAGGAAATCATATTAACAAAACATATAGAGCAGTGGTCTCAAGAATTCCAGTGCAACGGCATTCTTAGAAAGAGGCATCAGCCAAAAGAAACAATCCCCATCTTAATGTAGATAACCTGGAAGTGAAAGAAAACTTAGCATCACTCAGGTGGGGGGAAGAGATTTTCTTTTCTCAATGCTGAAGAAGTTTATAAGGAAACTAATTTGTACTCAGTCTGCTGCTGTGAATTCACTAAGCTGAGCACTATACTGCTAACTGATCAAGCCTCCTGCTCTTTCCAAATGTCCTCTAACACATCTGGCAAACTCAGGAGCAGCAGAACTGATTTTGATTGGAGGAAATGTAAAACGGAGACAATATGAAGAAATAGGGTTCATCAGAAGTGAAAATCAGTACTAGTTCAGTAAAGGGGAAAATTAGATAAATTACATTTCTAAGATTGACCTACATTCTTTATTAGCTATGAAACTAACATATACACCATTGTATAAAAACAATTTCAAAATAGTCTTGGCTTAGAATTAAATATTTTCTAAAAACCCCATTTAGAATCTAGTTTATTTTCACTTTTGCTACTTTATTTACCCTCTGAATTTAAAGGTTTAGAAATAATGTCTTCATCTGGACTATGGACACTACAACTTATTTACAAATACTAGACAGAATGGCTTTCACCAAGGCAACTGCTCCTGTTGGCAGCATGTCTCCTGAGAGCCAGTGCAGAGAGAATGGAGAAAAGAGTCCCTTCCTTGTTCTCATCCACCTTCACCCAGCACCAAGCAGATTCTGGTAACACTGGCTAATTTTTATTAGCCAGATCTTTGACTGAAGACTCAAGTCTACAAGTGGTTGCTGGAAGTCTGAAGTCTAGTGTTGGAAGAAAGAATCAAAATATAAACTGAATTTCTACCAAGAAAAATGTATCACGAGGAAACGGCCCCGTTGTGCTCACAGTCTTCTATTTTCTCTGCATTCTTGCACCGGCAAGGGTGGGTGGCCTTGTAGGAAAAGCTCACTTCCAGAACTAACTCAGATCATTCTGGGAAAATACAGTGAAGATACTAGGAGAGAATGCAAGCTAGATGGGAAACAGGAGCTAAGTAAATTAGGTGGCAGGATGCTACAGCCCTTTATAAGGGTTCCAAATAAAAGCAGGGCAGAATTAGAAGCCCTGAATTCATCAGCTAAGTTATTACATACATCAGGTGGCTATTCTATACCAAGAAAACAAGTTTGTTTTTGAAAAAGTTAAATTCAACAAACTTTGCTTTCGATTAGTGAAAGAGCTAACATTCGTTAAATGGGGGAAATAGGAAATCATTTATTAACTTTTACTCAGTAGGAAATCCTACTGGCATCCAATAACTGTTCTGAGTGCCCCCACCCAGACTCATTAGTGCTAAAGATTTTAAAGAATAAATCGTAAAGAGCAATGCTGCCCCCTAAGTTATTTCAACACCCAGGTTTTGAAAGAGGATGAACTAATCCCTCTTCAAATATTTAAAAACATCTCTCCAATGTTTCTTAAAGGCAGTTAATGCCTTTAATTCACTCAAGTTCAAGAAGCAATATGTAAGGCTATGGAGTGTGTATATACATACCATGCACATATGTGTGTGAGTCTGTACATGCTATGCCATGACACACTTTAGAAATGAGTAACAAAAGAGATGTAAGAAGACATTCAAAAGAGACCAAAATTTTTCTAGCTTTTTTTTTTTTAAAAAAAAAAAAACAATAGCTAATGTGTGAGTTAGGTACTTAGTTATCTGTAAGCAGCAAGTACTCCTGTATGCGTGTACATGCATATGTGTGTGTATGTGTGCTTTGATACCACAGTAACATACATCAATGTAACCAATGCTACCACAAGACAGTACTGTCAGTACTGTGTGCTAGTGTAGCGTCTTTTCTGTCTCACACATTTCTGAAGAGAACTCCCACACTAGAAAGGCAGAGTCACTTCCTCCTCGTTCCATACAGGACACTGTATGGGTAACATGGCCAGAGAGACGGCTGTGTCTCACCTGAGCAGAAATAATTGGAGACATGATTTCAGGGTTTCTGTGCAGGGGGAGGGAACGCAGCAATTAGTGGAAATGCTAGGGGCAAAATGAGTGGGTGCTCTCATCCCACTGCCAACTCAAAGGCCGGGAGCCAACCCTCACTGTCATACTTGCCCTAATGAAGGGGGGAGGGTGGGCTCTGCAAACCCCCGTGTATATATTTCAAGTTATGCACAGATATGTCCATATTATGAGGTAGAAGAAAGGTCAAGATGATAACTGCGAGGGAAACAACTGGAATTAATTTTACTTAGATCTGAGAAATCCCAAAATTAATTATCTTAGCAAAAGCACTTGTAATAATACAGTAGGGAAGGCAGAGTTTACTGTTATAAAAACATCTTATTCAAGATGGTAAAAACTCACATCCTCCAAAAAGTCTCCAAAAAAACTTACTGGCCAGGATTAAAACATGTTTTTCAGGAAGGAATAAAACCAGCATTTGTGTTTTACTACCCAACTAATGTAATACGCACATGGAAGTGGATATATAAAACAAATTCTAGTGACACGGTCAACTGTTAGTCTCCCGAGACTCCCACAGCTGATACAGGATGCTAACACAAGAAGGCTCTGGATGGAAAATAAAAGCCCTTTGTTTAATTATTAACCCCTCTTTATGGTACAACTTCTGTCCAATATGTATTTTTCAAATAGAATATTTATTAAAGCCTTTACTTTATCATTAGTTTTCCACTGTAAGATTACAAAGTATCATTTGACAGGAGAACTCAGGAGTTTGCAAATACTTAAATACATACTCTAGCACTGAGCTACACCTCCAGCACTAAACACTACCATTAGTATCATAATTTACAAGTTGGAGAGCTGAGGGTCATGTTAAGTAACACACCATTAAAGGAGAGAGCCAAAACTTTTTTTTTTCCTTAGAAGAGTCTGTATCACTATGCCTCCAATGACCTCCTATGATGGGTAAGGAGCGTAAAGTCTCTAATTATTTTCTAGCAAGAGCAAGAATTTTGGCTAGGCGCAGTAGTGCAAGTCTATCCAAGCACACCAGTGCTCTCAACGAGGCACAGCAGTGCATGTCTGTAAACCCAGCACAGCAAAGACTGGAGTAAGCATGCACAAGACACACACACACACACATATCACACACACACACACACACATATCACACACACATACCACACACAAACACACACCACACACAAACACACACCACACACAAACACACACCACACACACATACCACACACAAACACACACCACACACACATACCACACACAAACACCACACACACCACACACACACAAACACACACATACCACACACAAACACCACACACAAACACAAAATTTCCTTCAGGAAATTAAGGATGTCTGAAAAGCATCATGAGCTGAATTGTGCTCCCCCAAAATTCATATACTTGAAGTCACATCTTGGTACCCTGGAATGTGGCTATATTTGGATGTGTAGCCTTAAAGGGATATGATTAACTTAAGATGAGACCCTTGGGGTGGCCCTCAGCAGCAGTCTGACTGAGGCCCTGGTAAGAAGGGGTAGAGCAGAAGCATTAACAGACATCAAAGGAAAGCACAGAGGCAGAGACCACGCTAGGCAAGCCATCCAAAGACTAAAAGGCCCTCAGGATAAAACCAGCTCTGCTAGCAACTTGACCTCTGGGATCTACTTTTCAGAGCTACACGAACATAAACTTCTGTTGTTTAAGACACCCAGTCACCTCAGAATAGGCTGTGCCCAAACTGCCTCCACACACCTCATCATCCTTGACGGCTCAGGAAATTTTGGGGTGGAGGCCCTAGGAAGCCAGTAGAGGAAAATCAGAAGTCCTTTACCAACTCTTCAGTCACCACCACAGCACCAGCTCCTCTGCCTGCCACTGGGCTAAGTGTTAAACATCTTGGCTTTCTTAATGAAGCCAAGAAAAGTTCTCTCTCTTAAGGACGGGTCACAGGATTATGGTATGTCACCCAAGCATACTCCTTCCAATACTTTTCCTTTTGTTACTACCTCTCTCATGAAAGCATGGTCGAGAGGTCCCTTCAGCTCCAGCACACATGCCCAAGCAAGCGAGGTACATGATAAATTAAAAGCATTTCAAGACATGGCCTGGTGGTATTACCTCAAATCTTGCTAGAATAACATGACATTTATAAAAAATACAACCCACTGAATGTTTGGCACTGTTGGGGAATGAAGAGTATGTCCACTTAAGAGCCAATACCCGAGGCTGTCAAAAACTCAAGCCAGGGTTTCTTCTATAAACATTACCTATCTTTTAAAATTACACAGCCTAGGAGGGGGAGAAATGTCTGCTTATTTCCATGTCTCCTTTTGCTTAAACACAATAAACATAAACCACATACAATAATATGTTAAATATGCAGTAAAACCACATTGACGGAACAGCTCTTTGTACCTGGCAAACAATCCCCACTGGAATCTTTGCTTGGGCCACCCTCAGTCCGATGACACCTACACACAGTGTAGTCTTTAACACCATGGGCCTCCTCTAATCCCAGTGCAGACTGAAGGGCTATTTACAGGTTGCTTTGTCAGATTCCAGCCACTTGCTCACCCTTCTTAAACCATACAGAGTTTAACATCTGGAGGGATAAACTCAGCACACACGACAAGGGCATGTAGTCACTGAGGAGGAGATCTCTCTCAAGCAAGGAAGATCTGCCAGCTTCCCTCTGAGGTCCGGGCCCTGAAAGGCCAACTGTGGTATGTTTGAGTTTCCATCAGGCCTGGTACTTGTTGGCTGCTGCTGTGCTCAGTATGAACCCCACTGCCCAAGGATTCTATAAACATCTTACCCTTCTGCCGAGAACTGCCTGCCTAGTCTTTCTTCCCGGGCAGGAGAAAACGCTGTTTGAGAGCTGCAGAATGAAAGTTAGCTAACACTTGGAGCACAGCTAACTGCTCTCTTTTCCAGGTCAATGACTACTCTCTAAAACAAAAACAAAAGCAAAACACCGAGTGTATGTACACACACACACACACACACACACACACACACACGGACATAACAAGAACAACAGAAAGAGGAGTCTAGATTTTCCTCACCATGTGCCACCCAGCCATGTTTACACTGATCACACGTCCGCAGGTTTATCTTCCCAGGCTGGAAACACTCACACGTGCAGTTTACCAGTGTGCAGCGGATGGCCTGAAATGAGAGGAGCAGAAGGCGTCAGCATCAGTTCAAAAACATATGATTTCTCACTGGTTTTAGCAAACACTACCATCTTTACCTTTAAAGGTTTTGTTTTGGGAAAGGTCTGAAGACTTTTGAAAATAAATTTTATATTACAATTATTTTACAACAAAGGGTTGAGAAAGCAAAGCAGTCACAAACACAATATCTTGAGTCTTTAAATGCAAAGATAAAACAAGGTAAGTGTGGATAAAGGAGTATGTTTTCCAAGGACACTGGATTTTTAACACTAGATCTGAGAAAAACAATTCTGCTGCTGCTGTGTATGTTTATTTAACTTAACTACTTCATGATGATGCAAAACAGCACATATTCAAAAAGGTACCAGCCAAATATTGTTCAAGGGAAATATCTGTAAAAGTAAAATATGGCAGACAAACAATAATTATTAGAAAAATTCCCTTTTCTAGCTTTCATTTAAATGCTTATAGCTATCATTTCCCAATCTCTTGTTTTTCCTATGATTTGTTAATTTTATCCCTATATTAAAATAAAAGCAATCTTTCTATTTCAATGATGACAAGAAAATAAGTTAAAACTTTATTTTGAGATCAGATATAAAACAGAAAAAGATTTACATGAAGATTCTACTGTTGGAAAAATACATTTCTGTCCTAGAACACTGACACACACACAAATGCCTTTCAATTCTGTACAAGAATTTTAAAAATCATCTCACCAGTTCATATTATAAAGTGAATTCTTAGAAAGCTCCATAAGTGGAATATAACTTTCTATGAGTGAAATTTATGCTTAGAAACTGTGCTAAACCTGCTGACCTGTGCCACGAGACACCAGTTAATAAAATTACCTTGTATATATGACTTCTACCTGCATGGAAATTCTAGAAACAGAAGGAATTTAGCTTGATCACTCACCTACAAACAATCTACTGTGGCTATTTGAGCTGATGGAAAACATCTCCCTAGAGATTCAGATATAATCAAGGATGACTGGGGTGGGGTGGGGACCCTCAAAGAGGACTAGTTACCTGGAAGTGTGGATGGGCACCTGACAACTACACTTAGATACTCCAAAAGTATCTAAAAGCATCTAAAAGGTCACCTTCCTAAAAGTATCTGGGTTTTACATAACTACTTCCCTAGTATCAGACAGTGTGTTAGATACTGTTAACATGTTTGGGCCAAGTCCATCTGTAACACATTGGACTCAGTGGACTTTTTCTTCCTACGTACATGCCATGCAGGTATAAAGACTTTATGTTTCACTAATGAACACTCCCTCTGTGGGTACCGACCCTGTTTTAGATGTGACAGTCCTCAATCTATGCACCTTTCAGACTTAGTTCTTTCTTCTGTTCAGCACAAAGGTGACACTTGCGGGCAATCCATCTGTTACTTCTGAGTCTCCTCTAACGCCAGTCACCAGATTGCACCCTATCTAGGTTATAAAGGTCGGCTGCATATTTAGTAATCAAAGAGCTAGAAAGGCATGGGGACTCTTATAAGAGCTCAATTTCCAATTCCTGTACTAATTGATATATCATAACATGTTTATAAACAGCTTACACACATAGCATGCTGAGTGACTGATTAAAGAACTCAAGATTGGATTGTGCTGTGACCAAACAAGTTTAGGATGCGATGTTTCCACTAAATGCAAGGTGCTTCTCAATGTATCCAGTTATAGGTTCAGATATTGAGACTATATTAACATTAAAAATACTTGAAGTACATTAGTACAAGCTTCCATAAATATTTTTTAAAACCTTTGTTTATCAAAATCAAGGAGTAGCAATAAAAAGAAATGATATTCCAAAGATAATTTTTTAACACTAGAATAAATGACATCAATCACTTTGAATCATTAATTTGATATTAATCATTTTGCCAAAATTTTATATTTTATATCATTTAAATCAAAAATTCAATTTTAGTAATAATCAAGACAAAAACAAGTAAAAAATGTAGGTTAGTTATACACACACACAAACACACACACCTTGGCACTGACTAATTCATCCATTCATTACTATTTAAATAACATTATCCACCTGGTTCATTTGTGAATTAAATCTTTTCAGATGCTTTCTTTTTCATGAATTCTATATGCCCAAATATAAAACACTGGTACACCTCAACCCTTTTATGTATAAACACTTAAGCCCTGGAATACTCATCTTGTATTTCCATAAATTCCATAAGGCCTATCTTTTTAAGATTCAGACTTGCATAGACTACAATTCCTGCTTAAGGGAATTACATATACTTAAACAATATGGTCTAAATAAATATTTTGAGTAAGAGACTGTCGCGGCTTTCAAAAGAAGTTTTGTTTTAAATAATGTTTTTTAAATAGCATAAAATTTTGACATGCTGTTTATTCACAACAAAATAGAACCAATGTCACTGTTTGCCAACTCAGGCACACTTACAAAATGGATTATTGTAAACTATCAAAGCTGGTTAAGCCTCAGAAGTGTCCACGTGTTTCAGGGAGAGAGTCCTTTATCCCTGTGAGCTTCTTCCACTCTTTCTTCCGTTGCTAATGCTGGAGTGCTTCCTAGTCTGCTGTGAACTCTGCACAGGACCTGGATGACAAGCTCTGAACACCAGAAAGGAGAAGGCTGCAGGAGCTTCATTGAGACTGGCCCAACCTCTCTCTGCAGGGAGCAGTGTTCAGACTGGCCAAGGTAGACCTATCTGCAGGATGTAGCATAGCACACCCCCTCACAGGAACAAGCTGCAGGAGCTACCACTGTAACTACCTACATTGTAACTCTTCCCCTCAACTCTCAAGAACAATGATAAGATAATGCAACACATTAAAAATAATCACCCCTCTTTACCTTTACCACGGGTTTCTTGAAAGAGAAATCCATGTATGCCCAAAACAATGAGTGTCTCTACTTCCTCATGCCATCGACATTTTAATTCTGCTATCTGCATTCTGTCAACAGGTTCTTGAAGCTGCACTCTCTAAAGCAAAGCTCTCTGTAATTTGGCTCTTCTCTTAGTCTCCCCTTCCTCCTAGACCTTGGTGAAACTTGTAACACTAACTTGCCTTCATTCCTGAGCAATGGAGGCTGACTACCCGGCTTTTCTGGCAGTAACATCTCTCTCATCACTGTAAATAATAAGTACAGTTGTTGCCCATGGTCAGGCTCTACATTCTTAATTTGGCAATTCCACCCTCTCCAACAACTCTACATATCAGTGCCATGCAAAAAAAAACATCATTTGGGAACCAGTCATTGTACTAAGTGGCAAGAAATGAATGGAAGTGGCCTAGTGTGCAAGGCATGGCAAGTTGTTATTTGCAGGCGGTTGGCTTAAAGGGCAGACCCCAAGAAGAAGAGTTCTTAAACAGGGCAGAGAGCTATCATCTATTCCTCTCTATTCCTCCATCTAAATGAGATCACTTCTTATTGTCCATTACTAACAGTTAGATTAACTGAATGTTTGCCTTTTTCCAGGCAATGTGCTAGATATTTTACAAAGAAAACACTATGAGCTTGATATTTTTGTTTATTTTTTGTTTGTTTATTTTGTTCTTTTGAGACAGGGTTTCCCTGTGTAACAAGCCTGAATGTTCTGGAACTTTTCTGTAGACCATGCTGGCCTCGAACTCACAATGATCCACCTGCCTCTGCCTCCCGAGTGCTAGGATTAAAGGCATGCACCACCACCACCTGGCAAGCTTGACACGCTTATTCCTTTTCTTTCACATGTAAGGCCTGAGGTGATTAATTAAATACCTTGCTGAAGCCACTCAGGTCACTCTAACCAGGTATGTCTGTGTGGTCTGCACCAGTGGCAAGCAACCACTGAGTGTTGTTCCTGCTCAGAGTCCATCACACAACAGTTTTGCTGACATAGGTCTCCCTCCAAAAATCATCTGTCCTTGCCTTTCCTGGCCATCAACTCTCATTGTTAATATCGGAATTCCAGTTGTATTTTCCCTGGACCAGCCAAAATGGCTACTAATTAATTTGTTCATTCTTTTTTCCTCTTCATCAAATCAGTCTTCCTTTCACTTGGATCTTTCTGTATGGAGATTGCTTTACTCATTATCTTTGCCATATATATATATATATATATATGGATATATATATGTATGGATATATATATATGTATGGATATGTATATATATATATATATAATCCTCAGCTGAGACTAGATAGATATACACATGTGTATTCTGTTTTAAGGCTCCAAGATTATATTAGTGGAGGAACTCCATCAATTACTCTTCACTGTATTCCTCCACCTATAACAAAATAGGGAAAATGTACAGACTCAACAGTATGTCAGAAAAGGTACTAGTAAATCACACATCCATAGTTCCATCTAGCTGGGATGCCAATGCAAGAGGATTGCTTGAGTTCAGGGGATTAACAATAACCTAGACAATATAAGCAAGACCTATCTTGAAAAAGGCACACCTAAAACCTACAAAATAAGGTAAGCTGGTAAGCAAAGTCTAACATGGAGTTTAATATTAATCAGAATGTATTTTTGAGGTATTCTGGTTATATGCCAATGATCTAGTCCAATCCTGATTAGACTGTCAGAAAAACAGGACTTGGGTTTCATTACACCAGCTGTCTCTAATTCGTGAGTATGTATGGACAAAACATTTGGGTTCTTACAAAATGACATTTGACAGGAAAGCCAACTATTGTTTCTGTTATACTTAATATAACTAACAAAGAACTATATACACACAGGCTAATTCATGAGTTAGTGTTCCTTATGTGGAAATACCCACTCAAGTCATTTGACACAGAATAACAACAGGCAAAATAAGATCATGAGGCAAACACATATATAAAACATACATGTAGGAGCAATCACAATGACAGGGTGGGGGTCCAGAATTGAACTCATTTTAGTTCTAGATTTTAACTGTCCACCAGCCTCCCCACCCACCCACCAAAAAGCAAAACGAAACAAAACTAAACTAAACTAAAACATATTCACAGGGCACTCTCTCTTAGTGTTTGAAGTTCTGGCCAAACTCTCGTAGGTAACTAAATATTCTTAATTTGCTTTCTCCTTGTTCATTTCTGTGGGCAATAATGAGGAACTGTAACTTGGTTTTTGAAATTTCACTTGGAAAAAAATTCAAGCATTTAATACAGAAGAATGAAACTCACATTAAACTTAAATTAGGAAAAAAATTAATTGTGAAGTCAGCATTCATTCCGTCCACTCGTTTCTTTTATAAACTTAGGCAATATAATTTATGAGCAGATAGTAATGGGTTGTAATGTTTAGCGGTGAAAAGCTTTGCCTCTTTTATTTTCAGTTCACTTCCAGTGCTGAGCATGGAACCCGGGGCCTCCAACACACTAAGCAAATACTTTACCACTGAGTTCTAGTCATAGAATGTAAGTAATCTATTTCTATTAAAGTCAACCTTCTAGGTTCTCTGTTAATTTTTCATTGTTGTTGTTTTTGTTTTATGTTTTTGTTTTTTATTTTTTTCAAGACAGTTTCTCTGTGTAACAGTCCTGGCTTTCCTGGAATTTGCTATGTAGATCAGGCTGCCTCTGCCTCTTGAGTGTTGGGATTAAAAGCATATGTCACCACCACCCTCAACCTTCTAGTTTTAAAGATACATACACACACATCATACCAACAAATATCTCCCTATTAAATATTCAGGGCAGTTTTCCCATTTCATCATATGGCCAATTCATAAAGCTAAGTGAAAAGAAACAACTTACAAATTAGAATATGAAATTCAGCCGAAATCTTGGGAAGCCTATCAAACATGGCTTTGCAGAAGACTTGGCTTTCTAAAAACCAGCCAGTTCATGGTGCCACTTGAACAAAAAATTTTAGAATATAAAAACTGATCACAACTACTAAGTATATTTGTGACTAATATAAACAATGCAACCACATGAAACAATTACTTTTTATTGGTTACAAAATTCTTCCATGTTGCAAGTAAAGGTCTGCCTACCCTTTGGGCAAAAAGGGTTTATAATCCGGATTTTAAATTAGGCAGGGTGTCAGTGGGAAGACACAGATCATGTTCCCAAAGGCTTTATATGGTTATAAAGACCATACCCAAACAAACTCCTTTTTTTTCCAACAACCTAAAAAACTATAATTTTAACAATGAGACTATTACTAAGGTAGTTATATTCTCTGAATTTATACCAAGAAAGAAATCTGAGGTTGAATAGGTAACATGCATAGTTTACAATTAGTGATTATTGGTGAGCTTATAGGGCTTATTATAAATGCTAAGGGTCCACAGCTTGTTCAGCTGTAACACAAATGCTACTATACTCAGAATGTATGAGTAATGGCAGCAAATGAGAGAAACAATAGACTTATTCTGGCTGCCTAAAACACTATTCAAAACCTTATTTAATAAAAAGTTACGGTAAACATATAAATTTGGTGCTAATAACATGAAATTTTAAAAAGTTAAAAAATGTTCCTTATATTTGCTTAATTGTTTCTTCATGTAATATAAAGAAATAGTAGTTGTGCCTGTGTGCTCAGAAAATCCTATTTGGCTTTTCAACAGAAAACACATCATTCAATCTGTACATGCTCCAGATATATAGAGTCTGCTAGACTCACCATGGGGGGATGATACCATTGGTTTAGACAGTCTGGGAAATACAAAAGACTATCTGCTTCAAAGATGATTACAGTTAAAGAAAGAAAGAAAGAAAGAAAGAAAGAAAGAAAGAAAGAAAGAAAAATTATGAACCAAGGTGATATATCACTTTTCATAATAAATGCTTTCAAAATAACTCAAAGAGGTTCACTGGCAAAGTAGACCATAAAACATCTACTACTGTTAAATATCAAGAGATACAAACCTCAGTTTTAACTTTCTATTTTAAAAATATTGCCCTTCATCAACAGGTAAACACACCGTGATATGTTCCTACTATGAAATATTACTTGGTCATAAAAAGGTGATCCATGTTAAACCCTAGAAGGACCTGGAAAGCATTATGCTAAAGTTGAAGAAGCAATAAGGCCACACTAATACTGCGTGGTCAATTACATGAGTGTTTCTACAGACAGAAGGAGACTGAAGAATGTCTACATCTTGGAGTGGAGATAGGGTGGAATCATAACTAAAACTTGTGAAGTTACATTTTGGGATGATGAAAGTGTTTAAAAAAATAAATAAGTGATTGTCACACGTAATTGTGACTATACAAAAACGCACTAAACAAATATTTGAATAGGTAGAAGGCATGGGGTTTGAAACACATCTCAATGATGTCATTCATAAATGGGCAAAGTATATCCTGAACCAATTACTATTTTCAGTAGTGCTAAAATTCATTGTGCATCAATTCTGTAAGATATTCTTTCACAGGAGACACAGTATAGCATGGTTCTGTCTTCTTCCATGTAAATTTATTTTGCCATGTAAATACTAAATGAATTAATACACACACGGTGAACAAAGGAATTTCAGTGATACCTAAGTTTAAAAACTTTTTTTTCAAAATATTAAAACCTAATGTATCTGTTTTTAAAGCTATCATTTACATGACACCATCTTTCAGGAAAATCCAGGACATCTTTTTAAAAATTAGAGGGGCAGCTCTCAGTGATAACACCCAGCAATACTAAGATCAACGTTTTAAAAATTCTGAGGAGAATGTACTTATAAATGGCCATGGTGAATTCTGTCATGCAGAAGTCCATGGTACTGCTCGATTTACTGTGATGGAAAAAATTACTTCAGTCAAGAAACAAATTTAGTTTGGGGGGGAGACACAAAGCGAGAAACCCCTAAACTTATGGTTATATCATTATTCATGACTGGGAATACTCCTACGACTGTGTGAATACCTAAACAGGGAGAAAGGAACACAGAGAGGCACATAAATTTTCAGACATGGATCCAATGAGCATCTGTAGTCATTACCTCACGATCATAGCCTACCATCAATCGACATGAGGAAGACCCCATTTAAATAATTTAAGAGTTCAGAGTAAAAATCAACAGCGGGATATGGCCAATTATATAAGGAAAACACTTATGCTTCCATGGCATCAAAGCATGCAAGCTTTCGAGTGTGGATGTGTTTCCCCCCACCCCCCAATTAAGTCAGGCCAATAGTAATATAAACTATTTTGTTAGGCAATTAGTAATATTAGAGAAACAGAAAATGAAAAGGCATTTCAATTTGGGTTAAACATTTCAGTTTCTTACCTAAGAGTTAACAATTCATATATTCTATTTAGTGCTTGTATAATTGAAAATTTAACGGATTATTTAGGCAGCTGAGATGATACAACTAGAAGACAGACTCTTCCCATGGACACAACTATCACCAGAATGAAAGTAAGAAAGCACACTTACCACTGAAGTAACTATGCTCAGTATTTGCAGTGACACATAACTTTATAAAAAAGCCAAATACCTAGTACCATCTGATTATTAAAAATCATCTTATTTTACCTTATGCTGAATCAGCAGTTTTGTCTTCCACTGATATACTTTCCATTCATTTTCACTAATGCAATTTGAAAGGTGGTAATTTGATTACACATCTCTATGGTATTCATAAAAACAATTGCTAATATGATACTGAAGGCATTAATAAGGAATTTGTAACTGTAATGTGATGTAAGAAGGTTTATAACCCTTTTACGACTTTACAAAAATCTACTCTTTACTCAGCAAGATGTAGGACAATAAGAAACCCATGTCCTGGTTTTTCAGAGGCATCTTCAAACCCTGGGAAGAGCATGCAATTTACACCATGATTTTGTACTCTGGTACAGGCAGATAGGTTTAGAGATAATCCAAAACCTGTTGAGGCAGATGTAAGGTATCATCTCAAGTCAATGCTATTGTTTTCTCCAAAAGGGCATAATAGAGTCTCCTTCAAGAAAAATACCTAGGATTTCCAGGCTGAGAATAAAGTCCAGAGTCTGTCCTGGTATGAGGGAGTCCTGAGCTAATCCCCAGTGTACCAGAGGGAGGGAGGGGAGGAGAGTAGGAGGGGGAAATGAGGGAAGGAGGGAATATTCTACTAGATCCTTTCTTCATTATAACAGACGTGGTTATATTAATTTAAAATCCCAAAGCAGTTTAATCAATCCATTTATAAAGCAAGAGAGAAAAGTAAATGTCCTTTTGACTAAATTTAGTCCCCCAGGTTTGTGAAAAGTTCACTATAGTGAGCTGACAAGGCAGGAAAGTTGTTGTATTTGGACCTTATCATTTCAAGTAACAATTACTCAGGAAAAGAGAGGCACACTTTGTGAGACTAACAATAGCCCACATTTGTGCACTACACTCAAGCTTGCATAATACTTCAAATACATTCTCATGTTTAATCACAAAAATTCCTGAAGTTAGATTCTTCTTCATACAGGAGAGAAAAATCCCTAAGAAGTCCCCCAAGTAACCCGGGGCACAACTAGTAAGTCAGACCATTTCCACATAGCCAATGTTCGAAAAGAAGGCAAAAGAAATTTGTTTTGCTCGCCTACCCTCAGTAAGTTCCAACAGGAAAAGAACGGGGGAAAGAGCAGTTGCATGAAGGCTTGAGCAACTGGATTGAGAGAACCTGTTATGTTACTAGCCTACAGTAGGACAGTCTACCAACACTGGTATGTTTTAGATAAAGAAAGTGAATACGAACAATATTTGATGGAGCTTGAATGGTTCTATTAAGAAATTTCAAGCTCTCAAACATGAGAGAAGATACTTCCAAGGGCATATGGCTTATTATCAAACATCTTATCCACCCATGTCTTCAGAATGCCCACTTGTTAGACACATTTTGCTACTTTCCATTGTGTATATATTGGTACATCACAGTTACCCCCGTAAGAATGAGCTCCTTTGCTTAAATGCAGGTATCACCACAGGAACCTCACCTATTACAGATAACGATAATAATATGATGAACAGGCTGAGCTCCCTCATACGTTATTAATGTTAGATCTAGAATTCCCAGGTCTGTGTTAAGACCTGTGCTGGGTTCATTAGAGCTTTGCAAAAATCAATGAAGGCACATCTTTGTTATTCCAGTATCTGGAGTCACTGGGATTCTTCAAATAAAACATCTCAGACAATGCATTTAAACACACACACACACACACACACACACACACACAGAGCTATTTATTCTTATTGGTAGCTTTTTTTCAAATTCAAAGGACTGTATTAAATACTCAGGAAAATTTTACAAATTTCTATGAAATCTATAAACATCTAGGGTAAAATGCACCCCAGAGTGTTAAAAAATAAGATTAGTATCCTTTTTTTATCTTAAAGATTGGTTCATTTAAAAGCCATCTTTTTCATTGATTTTATTGAGTTATACATTTTTTTCTGCTCCCCTCTCTTCTCTTCCCACCCCTTCAACCCTCTCTCCAATGATCTCCATGCTCCCAATTTACTCAGGAGATCTTGTCTTTTTCTACTTCCCATGTAGATTAGATCTATGTATGTCTCTCTTAGGGTCTTCATTGTTGTCTATGTTCTGGGATTGTGAACTGTAGGTTGGTTTTTTTTTGCTTTACGTCTAAAAGCCACTTAAGAGTGAGTACATGTGATACTGAAAGACAGACCTATCTTTGCAGAAGAAGGCAATAAGAAAGAGCTAGCTAGCTGCTAACAGAGCTCCGACACCACTGAGAAAATTAAGAGACTTTTGTAATGATTGTCATGAACTATGAATTAAATTTTGAAAACTAAGAAATAAACAGAAAGCCTGGTGGAGAAAAGGGAGTGTTCCAGAACAATGTCAATGTCATCTAGGCACATGGACTGGGTTCACATATATGTCAGCTCAGTCAATGTCATGGACTATAACAGCTTTGAAGCAGCTAACATGGTCCATTGGATCAATAATCCATGAACAAAGAAGGATTTACTTGATAGACTATAAATGGTTCATAAGAACTCAAAAAAAATCTATCAGATCAAAAATCCAATTTTCATATGGTGTTTTTTTTTTACAAATAAACCAAAAAGAGAAAGAAAAAGTAATGACTCTGAAGGATGTCAAGGTCTACCGGTTTAAAGTCCATGTTTTAAAAAAGGATATAGAAAAGGAAATAAAATTAAATTCCTTATTGTAGGGTGAGCCAGCTTATTTTAGATCAAACTATATCTTGAGGCAAGCTGACACACACCACAAATGATGCGCTGAAGGCTTCTCCGTCCTCTCGTAAGCTGTTCATGTCCATGATACAAACACTGAAGCCCAGACTTATGCATTTTCAGCTTCCCTGTCACATTTCTAAGCTTACAGTCACTGAGTAGATCTAAACACACAATTTCCAAGACGGTACCATCTCAAATTGAAGATGCATACTTTGGGTGCTGGCATAAATTTTGATCTGTGTTAGTCAAGGTCTGTGGAGACATCAGAGATGCCACATGGAACCTGGCTAACAGAACAAACAATGAAAAGTAAGCAGAACTAACTACTGAAGGTAAACCTGTAGGAACAAGAAAGGAGTGCAGCTCCCGCTCGGGCCAATGCTTATGTAGCCTGTGATTACTGCCTGACTCTATTTCTATCCATCTAGACTGCAGAAATAGCAAGCACCCTCTAGTAAATTTCATTATATATTCACCCTAGGTGATAGTGGCTTTAGATTAATTTTTAAGAAGTAAGCCTATCTATGTGAATGATTGTATTCACTAAATTCACAGCTACAAAGAAAAGCATAGGAAAATGTTGCAAAAATATAACAGACTCTAATTAAAATTTTTAGTTAGAAAGAATTGCTGTCCTTGGAAAGAAAATGTGATCTATCACCTCTCTCACTAAATGCTACTAGCCTCTCTTCATCAAAAAGACAAGAAGGAATCACTTATTTTTCTATTTTCAAGAGTAACACTGAATAAAATAATAGATGTTTTCACATCCAAGTAGATTACCTATCAACACAGGCGCAGTCCTCTTAACGTTCCCACAAGGGAAACAAAAAGTCCAATAATTCTGAAATAGACAGATAAAACTTTTCTCTATGGCTGAGGCCACGTACTATTATGTGTAACTGCTTATTTTTAAAAAGAGCCTTATTGGTGCTCTCTGAAGGATTTTCTTTTATACATTGCTTTATCCTATAATTTTGTCCCTGTTGGGCAAGCTGCCTAAATTTAAACACAAACAGTCAAGCAATGAAGAAACATTAACACATTTACTGTGAACAAAAACTCCCAGTTGTATAGTGAAATTTTAATACATTTCAACTTATCTCTTTTACTAATGGGGAGAGTACAAACCCTGCAGGAATTCGCTCTGCAAACTGGTAATTACAGTAGACTCACTTTTTTATAATGCATATGTATAGTCAGACACACACACAAAAACCCTGGCTTCCCTTTTCATGTAGGTTAGAATAGAAATGTTTTCAAAATTATGAAAATCTACAGCAATTCTAGAGGAAGGCATTATTTCACAAAATCGTGTCGTTTCTTTGACTGCATGGACACAAGCAGACAATGTCTCCTTTTCATCATCAGCATGCACTTTGTCATCTGCCCCTTTAATCTTAGTGTACAGAATAAATGTGGTCCTGTTGGTTCAGAGCCAGTTCTGACTTTCACAAAGAGGTGATATTCTTCCCTTTCATGCCTAGAGTGCCAGGATTGTTCTCTCCTGCTTTGGGGATTTAAATCCCAGTTTTTGAGGTGTCATTAAATAACTAAGCAGTGCAAACCACCAATCAGCGACAGCACGGGCATATTTGCCTCAGAGTCTGTGTGACTACTTGAACAAGATCCACGTACTTGGATATTAGCAATCGTAGCTTGGATAATGAAAAGAAGTCAAGTCTGTTACTACTCACATCACTTGCTAGACTACACTATCTGTCAAACGTATAGTTTGTAACACCTTCCTAAGAAACTGAAGCTGCTAGACTGCCAAGAGTACCAATTTATAATTTATTTTGAACTTACTACATAGTACCATGCTGGGGGAGAGTATGTCAGATTAAGAATATTAAGTGTATGTAACTTTTATAAAATTCTAAAAATTCCAAGCCAGGCAGTGGTGGCGCACGCCTTTAATCCCAGCACTCGGGAGGCAGAGGCAGGCAGATCTCTGTGAGTTCAAGACCAGCCTGGTCTACAAGAGATACTTCCAGGACAGGCTCCAAAGCTACAGAGAAACCCTGTCTCGAAAAACAAAACAAACAAACAAACAAACAAAAATCTAAAAATTCCAAAACCCACGGCTGGGCATTGTCTACAAATTTCAAGCCTAAGGATCTACAAATGAAATTTTAACATTTGAAACATCAAGCATGTATTTTCTATCATAATTTGCAAATGCTGTTCCGGGATTTCTATCTGGTCTTCATATTGTCATTCCTATGAGAATGGCAAGAGAGAAAGCTCCTAGGCCTGGCTGAGGCAGAATGAACTCACCACTGCAGCAAAGAGATGGTTCCAAAGCACTGACAGTAGGCACCTAACCCCTTTGGGGTTGCATATCAGATTATCTAGTATAGCAGATATTTACATTACTATTCATAGCAGCAGCAAAATTACACTTATGAGGTAGCACTGTAAATAATTTTATGTTCAGGGGTCACCACAACATGAGGAACTGCAATAGGAAGGTGGAGAGCCACTGGTCTAGGTCATGTGTCTATTTATTTTAAGCAATACCAGTAAATAATTCTAGCCTTAGGTTTCCTTGACACTGTAGAGAAAACTAATTTCTCCTGCAGTCTTCCCATCTCTCTAGTCCTGAAAACCACTTCATTTCTCTATGCTTAAAAACAAACAAACAAACACAAGAAAGAGATGTGTTCAAAATCAAGAACTAGGCACTGGTTCCACCACAATGGATGTACAGTTAGCTCCTCAAGAAACACTTACCACTTCTATTCGGAAATTAATTAAATATTTCCCAATTTTTATTTAAGTCAATCACCTCTCCTCCAACCTCTTTCTCCCAGTGTTATTTCCTTAGACACTGAGACACAGCTGCCAGACAGTACACTTTAGGAAACAGTCCAGTAGAAATGACATTACTTGAAGTGGGGACTTTCCAACATAATTTTCACTCAGAGAACTGATCTAACAAATTCTGCTATTTTTATGCATCCATCAACAATTAACAAAGTTAGGGCACACAAAACTCATCTATCCATATACATTTTTCTAATTACTATTTCCTTAAGATGGATATTTTGCAGTTGACTCTTTTTTCCTTGACTATAAATTCTGGCTTAAGAATGAATAAATGAGCAATAAGAATAAACTACATGCAACTACGTAAAGCCAACGTCTTCTCTACAGGTTACAATCAATCCCACTGCATAACCACTAAACACTGATAACAGTGTAATTCAAGAGCATGCAGCCTATCATGGACACAGCATTAGTTCTTCATTGAGTCTGTTACCCGAAAGAGTGTTAGAATTGTAATAAAATAAACCAACATACCTCCTGCCTCTCCTCCAAGTGTACATTAAAGATGAAGTGATCAGATACAAACTTAATGCCAACCACAGTCAAGTAATCTGAAATGTTGTCATGGTTTGCATTATCAATTTATTAACTTTCTTATGAGCAAGAGAATATAGTAGAAAATAATATTCTTTCCTTTGCTTCAAGACACAGAGACATTTGTGAACAAAAGCCTACACCCAGTAGCCTGTCGTGGCAAAACATACCCAGTAACACCTTTTCTAAAAGTAAGGGTTTCTCAGTCTTTCATTTGGTAAAAGGATAGAACAGCCTGCGAAAGTCTATTTGAATTCTTGGCATAAAAGATGACATCCTCCCAACCTGCTTTTCTGAAGTGGAAAAGGACCAAATGTGTAGGCTGTTATTGACTGATGGAGAATAAATGGTGGTTAAAACACACAAAACACAAACATGCTCAAAGCTTTCACCCGTAAGAACTTTTCCATTTGAGGCCATTTCCAATGGGTTTCTACTTCCTCAGTGTGACTTCTGACACACATGCAGTATGATGTGGCATGAACAATCTCCTATGGGGGGGGCTAAGAGTGATAAAAAGGAAGCACATCCAATAAAGCGTTGCTGGGCATCTCTTTCACTCATAATCAAGAACTCTGATGCGCTTAAGAACCTGTACCTGGACTTCACCGTCTATTTTAAATGACCCAAGAATGTTTCCAAATGAATGCCATAGACGTTGCTGCTCATGACACCGGACATCAGGCTGATTTCCACAAAGTAGTTCACAGTTTCTAACACAGCCATTCCTACCCTAGTCATGCAATTTGGATATTCTACCTGAGTGAAACATAAATCGGTCAGTAAAGCACAGTTCAGTATTGTTTCACTGAAACCCTACCCACACGTCCATAGAGCTTGCAGCAAGCAAGCAGTACTTTATTAGTAAATGTAGGGCTATTATTTTAATTCTAACATACATTACCTGTGTTCAAATTGCTTGGCACTGAGACACAGTTGCCAGATGGTATGCTTCAGACAATAGTTGGGTAGAAATGGCCCTACTTTAAGTGGGTACTTGCTCATCATAATTTTCTATTACAGAAATGATCTACTGTTCTTATGCCTCCATCAACAATTAACAAATTTTAGCATTAGGGTATACAACACTATCAATCTTGCTGCCAAACATTAGCTTCAATATTCATTATATTCTTGCTGAAAAAATATTAGTTTCAGCACTTATCCCTAAAAAGTTTTGATTATGTGTATAAAAATAAAAATTTTCCCCATAGTCAATTTGTCTAACTTTTTAAAAGTTAATAATGAGGGTAAAGAAACTCTCAGTGCTGAAAGCAATAAGTAACATGGTAGCACTGTCAGTTAATAAAATTAGACTATGAGTTTATTATACCAAATTTATATTTTAATATATATATATAACTGTACACAGTTATGAAGTCCAAGAAAACAAAAACAGAGATAGGCGGCATCAAAAATATAAAGCATGTGCTAATAATAATTCCTCTGGTGTAAAACTGTGTCTTAAATTAATCTTGGATCACAGGAAAGAGTGATAATACATCTTTTATTATTTAAACATATTAGTTGGGGTGGGAGAGTCCAAGAATTAACTGTGAGACTGTCTATATGAGCTTTTGAGAAAACAGTCTCTTCTTTAGCACTGAGTCCAATGTTTCTACTTCTCTAGACAAAGCAAAAACACTACCAGATATGAAGACAACAGTCTCGTCAGGATCATTTCCCATTCCTTTTAGTCACATACCAGTCAAGGACCACAGTTAAAGAATATGAGCTTCATAAGCAGTTGCACAACCCCGAGAAGGAGCCATAAGATTTTATACCCCAGGCTTTTCGCCTGCCTCACACAGCCTGGCCCTGGCTCTCTAAATCGGTTATACTACTGTGGTACCCATAAGAGACGCAGGCCCAACTGCAGCACTGCAGAAAACATAAGTACAAGATGCTTTACTTAAAGGACTTGCGGAGTGAGGGGAAGTCCCAAATGAGCGTCCCTTCAGACACTGCAAGGGAAGTGAACAGTTTCCTGAGGAAGGCCTCCTGAGCGGTTCCAAGGGAAGAAGTGGGGCCTCTCACAGGGAGCTGAGTTCCCAGCCAGCTGAAGAAGGATCCCACTCCACACTCCTGAGACTGGAACTGATGGAGGGGAGAGAGGAAGCCAGGGAGGGCAGGGACCACATACCTAAATGGCTATCCATTTTCATTTTTAAATGGATGCAGGGAAAAGACATAAATGATTAATACGACTAATCAATTCCCACAGTAATTCCCTTCCTCCCAACTGCCACTACTCACCACGTTTGCAATGTGCACTTAAGAAAATACGGAGTTGCCAACAACTGCTAACAGCACCAGGTAAAGTCTGTAAAGGTTAAAACAGAATGTGCAGGCAAGTGCCTTAGCACTGCTGACAGAGTTAACTGTCCAGCAACTGTCCCTCCCCTCTTGTCTATATCATCATTAAAGTTGGGAATAGCATGCAGTAATCAAGTTCTGACATGCTTAAAATTTCTATGGAAAGAGATAATTTGCTTTCATACTTTTGTCATTCCAAACAACTAAGACCTTACTTCTAGCCCTATGAATACAAAGCAGGCTCTCTGCTTAATTTACAGGAATTACAACTGCATTGGGCCCAATGGCTCCCAAACTCATTTTTAAAAGACTAATATGCCCTCTTCTGGTTTCTGGATTAAGGGGGAAAAAGAAGGGAAAAATAGGCTAGGTTTTCAGATGGGAAAAATTTTAGTTAAATCTGTTTTTGTTTTTGTTTTGTTTTTACTATTAGTAATTGTATTTCTGTAAGGGGAAATATTCATAGGTAGGTAAGTGTTAATATTTCAACAGTCTACATTATGCAAGGTGAGGTATCTCCAATGGCATGGTGATCTGAAAGCGGCTCTCCACAGACTTTCCCAAGTCAGCAAACAGTGCTGGAGATGATGCAATTTGCATGAACAAAGACTGGAGAAGGATTGAATACACCCACTAGCGAAGTCTGAGTACTCATCCCCCTGGTGCCACACACCCCTTCAGAGTGCCCCACTCTGCCCGCTCAGGCCTGCTTTCACAGCTCAGGCCGACAGCAGTGCCAATTAGTGTCAGCTGTGATGGGATTTTAGAGACACAGACCTTAGTCTTAGAGGAAGTGGGCTGCAACCACCAACTTACTACAGTACAGAGGCAACCTAACAACCCATTAGGTGGAAATGACTTTTCAGCCACTTCCTCCAGGGACAACATCAGAAACTGATGCTTAGACAGATGGGGACATTTTTACATTTCTGTATTAACTGCCTCCAGGAAGAGGGATTTTCATCACTGATGCAGCCAGGTCTTCACTTCATCTTCTCTGTTCTCCATGGCATTCTTTCACAATACAGTGGACATACTATGATCTTGAAGCTAGTAAGACGAATGCCATAAAACCGGAGGGAGTCATCTCACCATGGGGGCAAAGAGCATTTGATGGGTCATCCACAGGGGTTTTTGAGAAGTCTCTAATATCCAAAAGTTTCATTCAGGAATATTGCTCCAATTAGACTTCTAAGGCATGAAGATACTGGTTCCTCCCATTTGATGCTTGTACTCGTCAGATCTGTATTAGATTAGGTAAATATTATCAGAAAACAAAGCAATTCTGTTCCTCCATCCCGGAAGAGGTAAAGTTAGGGACTGCTCACAGTCCTGCGGAGAAGCCAAAGCTAGAGGTTTGGAGTGGGCTTCAGGTCCACCTGTATGGATGTTACAGTGCTAAAAACAAATGCATCAGACAGAATGTTACATGAGAAGGTGTGACACTGGCTAAAGCTAGACCTTCCCATGAGAAGTTTAAAAGGTTTATTAAATGTTCCCAAAGCAAATCTGTTTGTCAGATTTTGTTTGACAAACCAAGTTTGTCGCTTGACACAAAAAGTCTCACGTTACTTCTGTACACAATTATTTAGTTGAAGAATGTGATTTTGAAGGATTAAACACATGTACACTGATATCAGTCATCAGGTCAAAGGTGAAAATAAAAACAGCAATCAGAGCATTACTCCAAGTCTGCTTCAGCAAGAGCAGAACTAGAAGGGTGCAGAAGCCTGAAAGACCGTCAAATCTGCAATACCAAGAGATTTTTTCAGTGATATTTAAATTTATGTGGGCTTCATAATTAACGTCCCAAAGCCACTGTTAATATTTCTGTTCATAACCCCAGGTAAATTATTAATTTTTAAATGTTTTATTTAGGTCTATTTTTAAACCTCTATCAAGCACTACTGCACTACAAATGAGATATTTTACAGAACAGTTTCTATCACAGACCTGATTGTCAGCATGTCTAGAAATTATCTCTCATACGCACACATACATTAATTAACTAAGTATTAAAGGGGCTTGGGAAATGACTCAGTGAGTAACAGCACACACTGCACAAGATGACAATCTGGAGTTTAGATCCCAGAGCTTATGTAAAAAGTTGGGTATAGTATGAACACAAACGCCTGTAACCCTAGCATGGGGTGATATGTACTCTGAGCGTGAATCACTGGGGCTTGCTGACCACCAGCCTAGCCAAATGTCAAAGCATCCAGTTCAGGTTATTCTCAGGGAAATAAGTTGGAGAATATTAGGGGAGGTTGCCCAATATCTCCTGCAGCTTCTGAGTATATGTGCTTGTATGTATATGCAAACACACACACAAGTAAATAAATAAATGAAAAATAAGTGTTATGAAAGAAGAGCAAATCTTAATTATTTATGAAGTTCTATATTTTGAATTTTGTTTAAAGATTCGTTTTTTAAAACCTTTAAAAATACCTTGAATTCAAAGAAAATTTCATAGATTCTTTATAATTATAAGTCATTTTAGTTAAAAAGATCTCATAGTGGTGATAGCTATAAAATTTTGTGGCTGTGCTAAGGCCAACTGAGATGCATACTTTAAAGTAGCTTACAGGGTAATTTTGTGTGAAGTGAATAAAGAAAAAAGACCTTGTCATGTAAAAGGCAAGAAGACTTCTGGGATCCAGCCTTTATGTTTGCTTTAGTAAATTAACAGGGCCACTGTATCAAACAACTTCCTGCCTTCTCAGGAAGGACAGAGTCTAAACTTTCTTAAGGACTACATCTCTTTTAGTATTAACTTTATTAATCGTCCTGTTATTCTCATAAGAGAACAGATCATTTCAAAATAGTACAAAGCTCTAACTGCTTTCAGGAACCCATTAAAGTGCATTATATGAGCAGAACAGCACAGCAATAAATAATAAGGAGAACGAACAGAAGAAATACCTACACTAAGACTTAGTCTTATTTATGCATTTGTTTATTCCTTACACATTATCTACACTCTGCAGAATTAGAGTTGACTAATGTTGCCCAAGTTGCCTTGCTTTGACATGTAATAGTCAGTGTCCTAAACACTGTGCACAGACAAACCCATTTACTCTTGATTCTATTTACTAGGAGGTTGTCTCGTTCTCATCCCAGTTACATTGGGGGTGGGGGGATGGGATAACGCACTTTCTCAAGCAGAGCCTTTATTTTTAACTCTCGGTCTAATGTGGTCTCCAGTCTCTAATTTGTTTTACTGCCCTTTGGTTTTGACTCTTTTACATCCCACAAATGTTGAGAAGTAACTTGGGCTATAGGTTTTCCTTTTGAATAGAAGTTTCTTTTGTCACCAGAGAAGGAGCCAAAAGTTGAAGTACAAAAAATATGATGTATATGAAAAATAAGAATATTACAAGGAAAACTAGCACCAGGAAACCCTACACTGGTAAACCTGGAGTACAATTCATATACTTAAAGACTTGATCCCAACCATTCAAAAACTTGTTTGAAAAATACTATCTATCTGAAATATCTAGTGCTATAATGGAAGAAAAGGCTTGCTCCTTCATTGATGGGCAGAATTTAGATCCTAAGTAATTACTTCTAAACCATTAACATGTATTTCAAACAATGAACTAAAGAAATGTGTTGAAGAACAAAATCCTGAGAAAGCAGAAATAATTTGAAGGCGATTAATTTTAAAATTAACAAAAGAAGAAAGGTTACTCTAGCAGAAATGGTGCCAAATAGGTTAGAGAGGGAAAACAGGTACTGTTTAAAAACTTTGTATTAGATGAAGTAGCTCACACTTCAAAAGCAAAAAATGCAAAAAAGAAAGTTGAGATGGAGAAAGTAGTCAAGAGATGCCAAGGTAAGGAGCACTGTTTCCAAAAGGTGCCACTGAAAAGGACCACAGGACCAGTGCACACATGGAAAATCAGCTGTGCTCATGTCACCTCTCCGGTCCTCTGAAAACAAGTTCAGGCTCAACGCGTGCATTTGATAAAGACTGAACTTCAGGGGGAATAAACTATTTCATATCTTCACGAAATACATTTTCAAATCGAAACTAATCCTTTAGGTTTTCTTACATAACCAGTCTCGTTAAAAATACACAGAGACCAAGAATTCTACTTGAGAATTGCACAGTGGGCCACGATGTTCACCTATGTACCCAGATGCGAGCATCCCCAGACGGTATCTCCTTAAGTCCTTTTGAAATCCAAAGGTGTTTCCCTACGCTGTCCAGGCAGCTAAGTGTTCCAGATGGAACCCCCCAATGTTCTAATCACAAGTTCTGGCAACCCAATTCATACATTAACAGAATTAACTCCCTTTAAAAACAAAACAAGCAAAAGACCTCTGTCTCCTGTCACTGAATGATGTGCACAAATGGTTTTTTTAATCATTAATTCAATATTCCTAGGACATCAAATTTATGCTGATGACTGCTCTCTACTTCCTGCATGGCAAGAGCTGGCCACATTGCCTGTAGAGTCACAGTGTTCACTCTGAGAAAAACATCTAGAGTCTTGAGACAATTAGCTCACACTAGAAGAACGTAGGCCAGAAAAGTGTGGAAAACCATGATTAAGGAAATCTAGCCTCAACTTCCATTTTTCCACGAGTGGAAGAAGCTACATTGTGTGTTATTTGTGAATTATTTATCTTTTCTGAGACACTCTATTCCTCACTTGTAACAGCTATAGTTTCCCTATTCATGAGAGATACTTTGTATAAAGAGTCAAGAAGAGTGCAAAAGAGCAAATGGTAAACAAAAGCCATTGTGACGACTTTTAATCCTTATTTTAGATAAGACTGAAATAACATTTCTAGTAATATATAGTTTCTGGCCACACTGTGTATACGCGTCAATCTACTCTCAGCACTTAATATATAAGCTGGTTCAGTAAGGAAATTTCAACGGGTCCGGAAACATGAAGCCTAAAGTATGACTTCCAAATCTGTCATTTACATGTTGTTACTCACTAGCACGTGAACTTGAGATTTCAATTTCCTCTGTTACCATGTGCAAAAGTTTTAACACGTCCCAGGCATTCTCCACACTTTACATTAACATGACTTACATGTTCATGACGACAGCAAGACCAGTACTTTCTTTCGCTATATAATTTATTGTGTTTCCCCATCTCTTCCCTGTACCTTTCCAACCTACATTTCTTATCGCCTGTATAGGGAAGAGATGGGGAACTGTTTCTTTGGTGCCTGGAACACAGTCTCAGGTAAGCAGAAGTTGGATTCAGCTGCTCGAATGGGACAGGACAGACCGGATGTGGTAACTCCCCTCAAGACTGGCAGGCAGCAAATATCCAAAGGGCCTTTCAGAGTCCCAGCTGACCAGCTCTGGAGACATTTACAGTACAAGTGGAAGACACAAAATTATCAATTCAACAAATATTTTCTAAATGCTGATTTTGTGCCAGGGATTGTAGATAAAGTAGAATGGATAGAACAAGGCAGAATTTTAACCTGTAAGGCAGTAAGGGACTTGCAGCAAACGGGGTGAGCACCGGGCTCTGTGGCCTACAGAGAGGTGCCCTAACCCAGTCTCGCTTCGCTACCAGGTAGGAGTCAAAAGGCACACAGGTGAAAGTCAACTTCAGCGTTCTAAGACAAAAGTGTGGATTTCAACTGGAAGACTAAATATGATCACACAGAAATAAGTGATTAACTTAAATGAAATTCCAAGAAGAAAAACATCCCTATGCAAACAGGGAAAGGTCTCCTGCTGTCTTTCTTCACCTTCAAAGCTACAGTGCAGGGCTGTGAGCCACTCTGTCTCCAGAACTGCAGTCTAACCAAGCGTCTGGACTTCACAGCACGCTTCCACTCTGGCTCTTGACTGAAACTAATCTTGCAAAAAGTGTCTTCGGTTTAATTCCCGGGAGGATTGATGTTCTCTTCCTTCTCCATAGTAATAGCCCTTTCCTCCAATGCTCCATTAGGCCTCAAATATGAATCCCATGCCTGATTTCCTCTTGCTTTCCTGTGTTCCTCAGGACTCTGGTGTCTCACTGTCCCCATTCCTGACTAAACCAAGAGGCAGAAAATAAAACAGATTCGGCTTTGTCGTGTTCTTACTGTCTGTTGTCTGCTGCTCATAAGACGGTCAATAGCCTCAATTTCACCCTTAATATAAAATCATTCGAATATCTTATATATTATGGGTAAATAAAACTTTTATCACCCTTGATTCTACAGGGATGACCTAGGAACACAATGCAGATTTCAAACAATGCAGTAATGGGGGAGGGGTGCAGAAGACCAAGTACACCGTGTAGCCCCACCAGAAGGCAACAATGCGTGAGGAAACACCCAAAGAAGGATGTGCTGAATCCGAAGCATTTTAAATTACACGCGTGCAGTGGCATCTGGGAGCCTTCTTTGCTTGTCTAGCGTCTTTCATGCCTACCAGATGCACCACTATAATTTGACTACAACTTGAAAAGAATAGCCGATGAGTTATATCTTTCTTAAACACCCCCAGAAGGAGTCTAAGGGTCCCAAAAATCTCAGCATGGGAAAAAAGCTGAAGCTGACGACAGTGTGAAAGCGAAGGGGTATACTACTGTGAGAAATTAACCACACAGTCAAATGATTGAGTTCACCAGCTTTAGAAGGGCCTAGAAACCGAAACAAAAATAACTATACCACTTTACTCAACAAGATTTAAATGCAAACAATGAGCACACTACAGTATAGACTTGGAAAAGCCTCCAACCTGCTCTTAAACACTTTGTCGACTTTTTGGTAAGCTGAACTTGCATGCAAGGTGTCTCACCTCTCCTCCAGAGTTCAAGAATGTCAACACTCAGAAACTCTCCCATGCAAGAGTAACTCCCAGGGGATGCTTCAATACACACATTTAAGAGCCATCAGGCATGAGTGCAGACCCATTTCAAAGGTGAGGAACATGGGACAGACTCGCCTTCTGACACTTAGAAGTGTTATAATTTGGTATGGAAGGACAAGAAATAGCTGTCAGTTAGACTGCCGTTTCTGTCACACTGAACTGGTACGGCTCCTGTAATTACACTGTGGTTTCTTACTCAGGGAAAGCCTGCTTGGTTTTATCATGCAAACAATTTATGAAATTATAGAAACAGACTGAACACAGCAGTTCATTTGTTGAAGCAATTATCCAGATCTTTGTCAAAAAGAGAAAAAAAAAGTACAAGCAAGGGGACACTGTGATGTGCAAAAAATGGTTCTAATTCTATGCTCTAATGTGTACAATATGTCTGTGGTTGTGCTGAATTATGATAATAAGCTGCAGCCGAAATGTATTTGTCACAACACAAAGGAAAGATGCTATCAGTTGTCCTGACAGATAGTCTAGTCACCAAAGCCTCCAGCCTGAGCTGCTTCTATGACCAAGATGAAAAGAAAGGTTGACTGGGCAGTTTTCCTAAGAGACCCAGAGGATTTCTTTCTAATATTTTGAGTTATCTGGAAAATAGCTGTAAAACACAGTGCAGCACAAATGCCATTTTTAAATGACATGTAGAAATCCAACTCTTTACATTCATCTGATGCTGTTTTGGTTTGGTTATCAATCAAAGTCAACACTCTGAAGCAGCTTCAAAGGAAGGCTGGGGTACCTGTTGCTGGGAAGGTGCGGGTGATAGGTAACGGATCACAGAAGGTTATCATCTCAATGACTGAATGATGATAAAAGAGCAAGGTGAGAACACGTTCACTCTGCGTGACAGTGACACAGAACATCCAGGGCGTGCTGCTGCAGCTGCTGGGGGCTTTGGGATTCGATCACTTAACAGTGACTTGAAAGAACGGCATTATAAAATCATGTACACACATGGTTACTAGGAACGTTTTTCGTATTCTCTGAAATAGAAGTTTGATTTTAAAATGCCTATCAAGAACAGTTATTGACTGACGTTAACTTTCAAAATTTGTATACACACAAATTCATTATATAAATAGTTCTTAATAAAAGACCAAGGAAGAAAAATTGTTTCTCCATACAAAAGCAAGTTTAACTTTCTGAAGCTAGACCAAGTAACTTCAGTGGAAGTACAATATTGAATGTTTCCTTTTCATTATTTTAATGGTGAATTTGCAGGAGAAAAGAGATCTAACACCAAAAGAAAATGAAGTGCTAAGAAAACAGAAGCTAAAAATTTCCAGGCTCAAATTATGAATTCTGCAACAATATGTTACACACACTAAAATGTGATGTCTCACTTTCTTCTAACATCTGGAGATAGTTTAGTACACCAATTTCCAGAAACCAAGCGATTGTCCGGCCTGACTCGCCCCTTTCATTCACAAATAAACAATTAATGAAATGGGTAACTAATTTTCCAAGTGTTCATATTCATTAGGCTGTTTCCTGAGATTAAGGGTCTGCCCTGTGATGGAAGGCTGTATACATTAAGCCATCTCCTGCCCTTTCCTGTTCTCCAGTCACCTCTCTTGTACTAAACTTAGACTGCATTACTCTTCCACCTCTCGGTGAAACACTAGGACTTGAAAATTCAGATCCTTCCAATTACACAGAGTAAGAAGTATAAAATATTAAATATGACAAAAGGCCCCTAATAAATTCTTAGGTAGAAATTTTAGTCTTGTAGCTTCACAGGTTCAATAAAAATATTTATTAAAAACTTATTATGTGAAAAGGAAAATTCTAAACCCTGTTATATAAGCATGTATGTCTTCAAAGAATTCACACCTAAGTACAGAGACAATTTTAACTCCACATAATTGTACTATGAAGTTGAAGGTGATTGATGTGAGAAGAGAGATATATAAAAAAAATACTGAGGGTTAGGAGGAAAGACTCCATCTTTTGAGGTAGTAAAGAAAGTCTCAGTGGAAGGATCAAGCTGGAAAATAGATAGGTTTTCAGCAGGTGCTGACTCAAAGCCTTCAAGGGCCATCACCATATCTTCATTTACTTGGCAAACTTCCCCAAAAACACCTTTCACCTGGACCATCAGCACTTATGCAAAAGAAATTTAACTGAGACCAAGAAGCCAAGACAGGAAACAAAGGCCATCCAAGACACAGGTTGTCATATATCTGCAGTATACAGATAAGACAGCATGGGCTATATCCCACGAACATACACATTTTGCAAAATACAGACCCCCCCGAAAAAAACCCTTCAAATATTGTTTGTTCTATGGACCCTTTCATCTGCTAATAATGGAATTTACTTTTTTTCCTTAAAAGTGCCTGCAAATTTTCACTTCCCTCTTCCCCATGAATGGGAATATACGATGCTAGTTCGCACTAGATTATTGGGTGCCCACTTTCTCTGTGATATCCTAAGTCATAAACTTGTATAACTTCCTTTTGTCAATCTAGCTCTTGTCTTTTATTTTAGAAGATTCAGTTATCAGATGACAGACTCTGTGAAGGGTAGCCTGCAAAGCTGGCCTAAAACAAAGTGACATTTCAAAGGGTGAGCCATGAAGGACATGAAGAATACCAAAGCACATGACCAATACAGTACTTACAGTGGCAGCTGAATGTGGATCTATCTAGTACACATTTCCGGTGTTAAAATAGGGCCACACATGGAAGAAATAATGCACTATGTTAAAGAAACAGCCAGAAGCTTATTATAACTGACTAGGAAGTAGATACTGTGTCTTTAAGACTAAACAATTCTATTCTATCCATGGAGCAAGAGAAGCTTTACCTAAAAACAGTTTAAATTCTAAAAGTAAAGATTACCAAAGCAAAGAGTCATTGAAACAATGGAAGCTGTGGGCCTTCCCGTGACTACCACGCAGGTCCTCAGTTAAGTAGCAGCCAACAGACATGCAAAGGACATCAGTAGTACCATTCCTCCCACTACTTAGACTAAAAATTTGTCCATTTAAAAATTGTCCCTTGCTATTTTCATATGAATAACAATGAATCAACATAAATGGGAGGTGCCCAGAATGCTACCAGAGTTTGGGCTCAGCTATGCCCTTAAAGTATGCATCTATGAATTCAACTATAACTTAGATGACTGTAACAGTTCCTTATGATTTCTCAGAAGCAATTGTGACAAGCATATTTGTGATCAGGGTATGCCATATAATATTGCAAAATTTTACAAGTTGTATCAGAATCCATAAAATGAATTTTCAAACTAACTGTCCAGGTGACATGACATGACACTTGGCTTAGCAACAAACAGCAAACCACCAAAGGAAGAAGCATCTTATAGAAAATAGTTTCTCAGCAAAGAAATAGATTCTGCTTTCTGAATCAGGCACCCCTAAATATAAACCTAATGAAATTGTAGCATGTTCTTATAAAGCTCTACATATTGATGCTAGAAACTGAAACCTAAGACTTAAATGTGATAATCACAAAATTCAGAGAATACAAACTCATAGCAGGGGACAAGCAATCCTGGGAACAACAAAGGAATTCCTAGATAAACAATTAGTTAATAAAAATCTGCCAATTTTTTCTGAATATTAATTTTGAATGCCTTCATAAAAAGGATGGTGACCTCCTCTTTTGAGCCTCTGATATTCGGCACTGTGTCTAGCACAGAATAACCAGAAAAACATAGATGCTTCCACACCACACTCAATTCACAGTGAAGGTTTCATTTCTAAAAGGAACAACACTTGGGAAAAAAAAACTTGCTCAGATGAAAGGAAGAAGTCAAAGAATGCTGCCCACTCATGAGCTGGAGATATGGCTTAGCTGGTAAAGTTTTTGCTTCACCGACACAAATATGAGTCCAGATCCCAGCACCCATATGCAAGGCATGACCAGGTTATGCTTGTCTGTAACCACAGCACTGAGGGAGGAGTTGGGGCCAGAAGCAGGCAGATCCCCAGAACTCACCGGTCAGCCAGTCTAGCTGAACTGGTGAGTATCAGATTCAGTGAGAGACCCTTTCTCAAGCAATAATGTGGAGAGTGACTCAAGAAACAGCAGACATCAAGCTGTGTCCTCCACATGCATGTGTCATGCACACACATGAACACAGAACTCAAAAACACAATACACACAAATAAAATAAATTTTATCAACACAGATGACCTTACTGTCATATTAGTATCTCTAAAAAGAGAACAAATCTTTCTTTTGCTTAAAAAAATAATGAAATTAAAAAATGTTTTACAGTAGGCTTCTAGTACAGCTCAATGATGGAGCCCTTGCACATGGGAGCAAAGCCTGGTTGCAGCCGCAATACCATAGCTAAAAATCTATACATGTCACATGAAAAATGGATGGATGGAACTAGACTAAAATGTCTGCAAACACAACATTCTACTATAGTTAAGCAATATTTGACAACAAGGTTGGCTGCATCTAAGAATGAGGGTGCAACATGATAAATACCACACCTGCCACCTTTAATGAATCCTTGGAGGAGCTCTTTAGAAACATAGAAGGTTAAAGATTCTACTTTCAATAATATGATAATAATTTTGACCAGTTCTCAAACTCTTGTGCAAACGAGACCACAGACTACATGGTTTACATCCATGGTAGTGTAGTTCAGGACACACAGTCCCAAATATGCCATCTTGGCATGGTGGACCTTTTAACTGAAGGAATCTGAGAAACAGCTGGTTAGGAACACTCTGCCATTCCCTCACTCTATTCCCCAGAAGCAGATTACAGGTCTCTTCCATAAGCAGAGGCACATAAATGAGAAGGGATGCTTTGCTGTTTCTTCCAGTTGACTAGTCTTACCCACAGTCTTTTTTGTTCATTCTTCATCAAGTCTAGCAAAAACCACTCAGTTTTTATTGATCTTTCAGGACTTTATTTCCTTTAAAAAACACTATGTAGCAGGTAAAACTCAAACTCCAAAAGACTGGACACTTTTCTCTTTCTGATCTACCTTTCGCTAACAGAGGCCCTAGCCAAGAACTTAGAAGGATGCATAGAAAAAGATAAGTTTTCTTCTTCTACATCTAATAGTTTATGCACATAACCTAATTGAATTATCATTATAAATATCACTGAGTATGATACAACTATTAACAACTTCACTTTAAATATTAGCAAGAAAGAGTTGAAGATACTGAGGGATTTGACTAAGGTCTCATATCTGATCAACAGAAAAACTTGTGTTTAAAACCAATTCTGGGGCTGGGAGTTGGTGGTCCATGTCTTTAATCCTAGCGCTCGGGAGGCAGAGGTAGATGGATCTCTGTGAGTTCGAGGCCAGCCTGGTCTACAAGAGGTAGTTCCAGGACAGTTCCAAAGCTACATAAAAACTGTGTCTTGAAAAACCAAAAGAAAAAAATTCTGATAGCTCAATGGTCAAATTCCATTATATCAGTTCCATTGTACCCAGACAATACTAATTTAGCTGATTAAGCTGACCACTATGATCAGTTCAGAATGTTCCATTCTGGGCAGGGCCTCTTGGCAGACATGGGGATGGGTTAAGAGGCATCCCCAGCATAAGCAAGTGTGCTCTTTCCTTTGCCATTCTTTCCAAGTTGTTACTGACACAAATGTGACTACATCTTTCAGGAAACAAAGGAAAATAAAAATCCAACTTTTAAAACATGGTTTCTTAGAGGTTTAAATTACAGTGCTGGGAAATGAGGAGTCCTATTCTGATAACCACAGCATGCACTGATACAGAGTCACAACAATCACTGACAAACGCTAATTTCAGCCTACGTTAAAGTCCATTTTCATCTTGGCGCTGCAATCAGTTCTTATTTTATAAGCCCTCTGCCTCATTCCCCAAAGAGGTAAGTTCTGAGGAACTAACACTGATGTTTGACAGATACTCTTAGCAAGGTGTAAACTGAAAGTTAATCATTTTAGTTTTAAAATAAAAACAGCTTTCTCTGACAAATTATATTTCAAAAGGCACTATCACTTGCTGGGTCTGGTGGTGCAGGCTTTTAATCCCAGCACTCAGGAGGCAGAGACAGGTGCATCTCTCTGAGTATCAGACCAGTCTGGTCTACAAAGGAAGTTCCAGGCCAGCAAGGACTCATAGTGAGACCCTGACTCCAAAAAAAAAGGAGAAAAGAAAAAAAAGAGAAAGAATGCATTTCTCAAACAAAGCAAAACAGAAAAACATAAAAAGAATTATGACAATAATCCTACTTCCCAATGAAAGAAGAGGTCACCAGCCTGAACTTTTGTCTGTGGAAGCACCAAACAGAACCCCACAGAACCCCACAGAGCCCCAGCAAGGCTCCAGACCCCAGTTCACATATATACAGAAAGCATGAGATCATCTGCTTGAGTTGTGAATGCACAGCGTGAGGATGGTCTTTTCTTATCCATTCTCGGTTGAGCGGCATCTAGTTTGCTTCCAGGCTCTGGCTATTACAAACAGAGCTGCTATGAACATAGCTGAGCAAGAGTCCTTGTCTATGATTGAGCATCCTTTGGGTATATGCCCAAGATTGGTATCACTGGGTCTTGAGGTACATTGATTCGCGATTTTCTGAGAAACCACAATATTGATTTACAAAGTGGCTGTACAAGTTTGCACTCACAATGGAGTACTACTCCACTGTTAAAAAATCATGACATCAGGAAATTTGAAGGTAAACGGATTGAACTAGAAAAAAAAATTACTCTGAATGAGGTAATCCAGACCCAGAAACACAAACATGGTATATACTCACTCATAAGTGGATATTAGCTGTAGAATAACCATGCTACAATCCACAGACCCAGGTAACAAGGAGGGCCCAAGGGGAGAATGCATGGATCTCCTGGGAAGGGGAAATAGTGGATACCTATCTGGTTGTATTGGGACAGGTAGACATGTAAACTAGAGGAATTGGGTTGGGGGCTAGGTAGAGGGGGAGAGTACTGAGAAATGACTAGAAAGAGGGACTTTACAGTTGGGTAGAAGTCTGATGAAAGGAAACTTCAATAAGTCTACAAGGATGACCCCAACTAAGTTTCCTGTCCCCAGGGGATGCACAGAATGAGCTGGTCATGCCCTGTGATAGAACTGGGGATTACCCCACTTGTACTCGAAGAGCCTTCATCCAGTGACTGATAGAAGCAGATTCAGAGAGACCTAGGACCAAACACTAGGCTGAAGTCTAAGAGTCCTGCTGAGTAGAGGGAGAAGGGATTGATTCTAGGAGCAAGGGAGTCAGGGACATTGCAGAAAAACACACAGAAATGGCTAGCCTAGCTCATGGGAATTCACAGAGTCTGAACCAACAACTAGGGAGCCTCCATGGGACCTACCTAGGCCCTCTGCATATAATGACAGTCATCTATTTGTGGGACTCCAGGCAATAAGAGCAGGGCTGTCCTTGGTGCTCTGGCTGGCTCCTGGCTCTTCCTCATGCTGGACTGCCTTGCCCAGCCTGAATACTGTGGGGCGGGGTGCCTCGCCTTATGGCAGCTCTATATGCGATGTTTTGATGGTGCCCATGGGAATTCTGCCCCTTTTTGAGCTAAAACTAAAGAAGGGTGGATGGAAGAGAGGAGCAGAAAGGAGAAGGGGGAAGAGAGTAGAAGGAGAGGAAGGAGGAGAACTTGTGATTGAGATGTAAAATAAATAAATTAACTGAACTAAAAAAAAGAAGAGCAGAGGATGGTCTTTGTGAATGGCACAATGATGGTTCCTGTCGCTCGGCTTAGCAGAGAGAACTCCAGCAACCAGATTTACTAGGTATTGTTTTCATGGGTGATTGCCAAAGGAACTCTCAGCGTTCAGTCTGATTTTATGAGATCCTTACCTATTCCAGACACTGTTCTGGGCACTGTATATCTACTTATTCTCCATATTTAACTTGAATAGAGGGGTGGGAGATTTAACAAAATGAGGCGCTTGAACATGTAGTTACAGCCATGATCTGTCAAATATCACACAGGATGGATAAGTGGTAAAAACAGGACTTATATGTAAGTAGCTTGGTTCTTTGCCATTGTGCCATGCTGTCCTTTTCCAGTGATCCTAGGAAAGTCATAAAACCTCAACTAATCTCTAAATAGTCATTTTAAAGTAACCAAAAGTAACTGTCCACCCTGCCCACTCTGAGCTAGGCTCCCTTAGGACAGGCCTGTAAGAATGTCCTCTATGATCTCTACGCCCATACCCAGTGGAATTCTAGCTCTTCCAAGGACCAGCATCCCTAAGACCTCCCTGCCATGCAGCTCCTGAGGTGGCTGGGGCCACGGGGAGTTGAGTCTGCAGTGGGTCATACTGTCTCTGTGATTTAAGCCAGACCATCTGAGGTATGCCTGAAAATGTTCAAGCTTCATTTAATGACACTGCTTCTCAATCTAGACTTTAGTTCTCGAGTGATCCTATGTAGATGTCAGTTATTTTTGTAGCAGCACAGAGAAAGGTAGTTTGTGCTCTGGTTGCTGAAGGATGAACCACTTTACTGCTGAGATCTGTTGCAGCAGGACATGAGGTCATGTGCAGCACAGTGTGTCCTGATGTGGCATCCAGCATAAAGTGCAGGACTCTCTTTATCTAACCACAGGAGAAGGCCTGCAAACTTCAATCTCATCATGGCATTTAAGAAACCCCAGTACTAGAAAATCTACAAATTCTTCCAAACTACAAATCAGAGACAAGCTTGAAGCAAGGAATGATACCACGAGGTAGAGAAACTACAGATTTTCATCCAACATGAACCTTGATTGCTCAATCTCTAAGTGAAGTTCTGAACTCTTAAAAAAAAAAAATCAATGAAATGGTTGGTGCTTGCTTTGTCAACAGCTAGTTAACACCCAAGTGTCACCACACACATAGCTTCAGGTCTCACACAGCAGCTGTGGTCAAACTGCACTGAGGGTCCAAAGAGGGGCATTTATAATGTCATAAAAAAGAAAGTGGAGTGATTCATCACCAAAAATACCCATTTACTTTCATGGCAAAAACTTTAGTTAATTCACCAAATTTTCCAGCTTTCTGTAAGTGAAGCAATTAGAAATATTTTTTTTAAATGTTTACCATCTGTTGGGCACAAAATTCACAGAAAAGAAGAACCTTATCTACGGCCTCTTGCTCAGCTGTGCTCAGACTGAGAAGGAGAGAGAATAATTCAACTGAATTACAGGAATTCCAGCAAAGAGACAGTTCTGCTCAGAAGCAAAATTTGAAATGAATCTCTCAGATTAAAACGGCACAGTAAAATAAACACATACACGTATCATCAGTGTTTGTCCAAAAAATATGAAACAGTAGAGCAAGGAAAAAACTCAAACCCAAATGATGCTTTAAGTAAACAATAAAGCTTTGAAAAAGAATTAAAAAGAAAGAAAAGGAAAGAGGGTGGGGAAAAAACTTAACTCTGGCATACCAGGCTCCCTGTCTCCCAAAGTGAAAACTGTACCATAAAACTCAAGTCCCCAAGTGCCAGAGGCAAAGCAAGGTTCCCCAAATAACAAAATAAAAACAAGCCTTCCGTTAAAATAATATATTACACAGCAATGTAAACTGAAATGCTCTTGTCTATGGGCTGAGCTTATAAAACCCTTTAACATGAGCGTGTAATACTAACAAACTTTTTGACATTATTATTTGGGTTCAAAGACTCCCTTTCTCTAAATGTTTATAGCACCATACCAGTTATTTCAACTGAGCTGACACAATGAATTTCAAATGATCTAATACTTCTGACTTACCAGCGGATTAGCACGTGATTAGCCTGAGTAAAAGGATTATTATTACTGCTGCTCTAAGATATTAACACTTTCTGTAACACACTCTAAGGACACTGTATAGATCACTTTAAAAAGCGTGACAAAATACACAGAGGGAAGGGGATTTCAAGAGCGAAGGTGGTAAGTGCCGTTTACGTGCCCTTGTTTGTAGTGAGGTGGTCTCCCAACAGTGCAGTCAACACTGCGCCTGATGCATGGCGGTGCACAGGGCCCAGATAAACGAGCTCAGCCCTAAATTCTCACAGGGAATTAAGCCATGTATGGCCTTCTTCCACGAAGAACAGACTCCAAACAAAAACCCCCACTTTGTAATAGACAACTAATTCTCATGTAATGAATGACAGAACACAGCATTAATGTACTTAACAAGACAGAGCTAAATTCAATGAAGCTTGACGCCATTTATATGAAAAGGGGCTACATTTGTAGACACCGCCATAGCAAAAGAGGCTAATTTTGAATTAGTGAAGCCTCTGCTTTGGTTTAGCCTTCTCTCTGGAAATAAAGAGCATGGCTAAAATGCAACATTGAAGTAGCAGGGGCAAACCAACTTAAGTGCCACCAAATTAAACTCTAACTTCCTGACTGACGATAACAACCGAAGGACTTTGTTCCGAGTTCCTACTAGTCAAAGGATGATCTTTTTACAGCACAATTCCTGATCCATTAAAAACAAAATTGTCCTAACTGTGATATGCAATTCTGCTCCCACGTAATAGTGCCACAGACACTGCAGACACCACTCATGATGTCTCAGTGTCGCTAAACACTATGGATACATCAGCAAAACAAGACGTAGACACGAGCCATAGCACACAAGAGGAAAGTGTTGGAAAATATGCTGGGGCCACTTCTTTGAGGATCCTGTGTTACATTTGCCCTACTCCAACAAACATATACAGACAAGTTCTAGGGACAACAGCTAAATGGAAGAGTAATGCACCACCACAAAAAAACATCTGAAAGCCAATACATTCCGTAATGCCAACTCCCCATTTCCACTCTAAGTCTGGAAAGCAGATTTTAAGCTGTCTTTTTGAAAGTAGCACATGAACATGCTGACCGAGCACCTACCGTCTAAAAACAATCCGTGACTTCTAAGTGTAAGGGGCTATTTTAATGCCTCTGATGGGGTTAGCCTAAACACTGTGCTCTAAACAACACGGTTTTGCAGCCAACAATCTCTCGTGGCTCTTACACAGAGATACTACCACTGAGAACAGCATACCTTGAGGCAGGCAAGCCTTAGCTTTCCTCTTCTTTCTCCTATCCACAGTGTTATTTGGGTCTGCTCTTGTCACTGAGCCAGAGAATAAAGCTCTTCCAGAAAACTCGCCCAAGATCAAACTGTGCCTGGTGACAGCAACGTCCAGGCCATAAGTAATGTTCAAAGCATTCAACAACGCCTGTGACTGATCATTCTCTTTCCCTTGCCATCACCTGCTGATTTTGTCCAGGTGTTTTATGGCTATCTCGAGAATCTGGAGAGCAGACAGAGGAAGACTTTGCCAATTTCTTTTGTCTGGGACTGTGAATTCCTTACACAGATGGTGGACAGGCTCAACCCAGGGCAGCGCCAGGGTATACTGCCTTCAATCTCCAACCAGAGAGGCAGAGAGAGATGTTCTCCTCTCCCAGAGCACTGTCTGTAATGTGTCTGTGGCTAGCAAGACTGAGAAAGCAATGGCTTCTTAGGTGAGGAAAGTTAAGAAGAAGGAAAGTCAATAAATACTTAAGAATATTTACTTTACTGAAGAATCAAAATTTTTGACAAGAAAAAAAATGCTAGAAATCCTTCCATCCAAGGCTTACCCCAAGGGTTCAGTTACTTACTCACTTGTACATCAGAGTCAATGGTCGCCCACACGAACCAAAATAAGGACCCTTTAAAAAGCTGTTGCACTGCTGTGGTGGGAAGGAATCTGGGTTAGTGTCCAGACCTACCCTGTGCAGCCACATGCAGATAACGAAGCACTTGAAATGCTGCTACTCCAAACTGAGCTGGGGAGGTAGGAAAGCAGAATATGGAATGTTCCTAGAAGCATTCATATTGTTTATCTAATTTTTTAATGCTTATTATATATTCAAATAATAATTTTACATACAATATTAAGTAAAATGTATAAGAAAACCCTTTGCCTGTTAGCTGGCCCTAAGGGTCGCATCGGCCCTTCACCCTGAGCACTGATCAGGGCCCCATGAGGGTTGCATGGGTCCTTCACCCTGAGCACTGATCAGGGCCCCATGAGGGTCGCATGGGTCCTTCACCCTGAGCACTGATCAGGGCCCCATGAGGGTCGCATGGGTCCTTCACCCTGAGCACTGATCAGGCATTGGGACTTGTGCTCATTCCACTTTCCTGCCTTCTGTCTGGGAGAACAATTTGGTCCCTAAGGGAGAGCCAAACAATCCGATTAACTTTAGAGTCTAGATGTTCTTTTGACAACTCTTTTGCATTTTAAGTTTTCAGTGGAATCGCAGTGTCTTTTAACCTAGACAAACACAGGAATCCCAAAAACCTAATATGTGATAAGTCAATATAATATATAAAAAAATTTACTCTGAATAATAGATGTGCATTAACAAAGTAAAAAACCGAGTTAAATGCTTGTGCTATGTGTGTGCATGTGTGTATATATGTTTGTACATGTGTGTGCGTGCATATGTGTGCATGTGTTTGCATATGTGTACATGTGTGAGTGAATCCAAGTTTACTATCACATGTATACCTGACTGCAGTTCATTGGTCAGAAGCTTAGAAAGGCAAATTCTAATCTACTGAGTCTCAGGAAAGAGGTGGTGGGTTTGTCACTGATGCTGAACGTCTTACGTTACAGAGCACAATGTCGCTGTTCTTTCTTAGAGACCCAGGCTTCCAGAGCATTGGCTGCACTGGCAGCATCAGCCGATCCTAACTGTGTGATTGGTTTTTGGGTGGTCAACTGCAGAGGAGGAGCTTTTAGGCGCCTATTGCTTCCACACTTACCCTAACTGGCAGGGTTATTTTATCAAAAGAGGACTCAGGATGAAGCACCTAAAGAAGAACAACTCCAAATGACAATTTCAATATTTCAATGCACATTATTATTATTTCATGAGTGCTAAGAGAATATGTAACTTTATTCTCTAGGTGCTCAGATGGGTATAAACATTTTATTTTGTAGGTTTTTTTCAGGACTTGAGTCAGTTTGATACCTATATCGGATAAATTACATGGAAAATGGGAGAATATTAAATTCAGGATTAAAATTAAACACGTCGGATATACTGAACTAAACCATATATGTTGGTTTGGTGAAAGCCTTGCTGATGTACGTCACTGTTCATGTAAAACATGCACAGCCCTACTGATGGATATATTCCAGTAGAAGAATCAGAATAGTCGTCAGCCACAGATATTGAGGGTTCTGCATGAGAAGAAGAGTGCACAGTATCGAAAGAGACACTTACAGTCATATCAGTCTTTATTTGGTGTGTATGCAAATGACAGCTTTTATAAAAGAAGTTAAATACAATAGAATAAATTTCACCTGCTTTTCTTTTCTTTTCCTGTGTAAGCTTTATCACTATTTCAGTTTGTCAGTGCTGCAGCAAGCAAAACTTAGGAGTTAGAAACTGAGAGGGAAAGGTCATAGTTCCATAGTTAAATTCTAATGTGCAGTTAGAATAGAGTAACCTGTGAATTCTGTGATAGATCATGTATCCATATGGAAGGACTTCTGAAGAAATTTAAAAAAAAATCAAGACGGCAGAATATGACTGTCTACACCGACAGGTCTGCAGAGAAACCATGGGCTGGCTTAAGCAACCCAGAGACCCTTTGAAGAAGCTCCCCTTTATTATAAACCTGGGCCTATAGCTGATTTTGATATCTCCAACCTACATGCAAGTTAACATTAGCTTAAATTATTTGCTTCTATAAGTATTCCTATAACAGGTAACAAAGCAAAGCTAAACTGATTCAAAGCTGTTTATTCCTGGGCAAGTAAGGAATGTATGTGCGTCAGAGTATGGATGGCTATTGTCAAAGCCTTCTGACCAAAACCAGTGCGGCCTATTTAAGGTCTATCAGTGGAATGTAAGGTGAAAGGATTCAGTAAAGAGTAAATGAGAAAACAAAGGATTGAGCATGTGTGTCCTTTTGCTTGATGCTTCTTCAATCAGGAGTAGCTTTGTGTAGATTGTATATTTGGAAATGACACAGATTTCAAGATGGTCATTTGACTCAAAGCTAAGTTTTAGCTTAGTCAGTATCTCCTTAAACTATGTTAAATTTATTGTTTAAAATATTTCAAAGTAGTCAGGTGGTAGTGGTGGCATACACCTTTAATCCCAGCATTCAGGAGGCAGAGGCAGGCAGATCTCTGAGTTTGAGGACAACGTGGTCTACAGAATGAGTTTTAGGACAACCAGAGCTACAAAGAGAAACCCTGCCTCAAAACACAAAACATTATATATTATATATGTTATATTTTATATAGATAATATACATATATATTCATTTCAAAATTTTACTTCTCAATGCTATTTCTTAAACTATCTATTTTAGTTGTATTTATTTTTCACAGCAAGGTGTTTACATAAACCAATGAAGTATTCTGAACCTCAGAATGTTTGGGAATGGGCTTTTCATGTGTTATTAATAAGTCAAAGTATGTACATTACACCCATGTCATGAATATTCAACTGCATGTAGATTGATACCACACAGTATAGAAAGCAGGACCCCTTTCCCTTGTACTTCGTCTAAACACCTCCTTGTAGCAAATGCTTCATAATGCGAGCAAAATTACATAAATGTTCACTGTAGCAAAGATCTAGAAAAATATTTAAAAACCTGTCTTTTTAAAGGAGAGGCAAGGAAAAAGTGCCCACACAACATAAAAGTTAATTTTACATCAGCATCATTAATATTATACTCACACTGTTACAGCCAAATAAACCTTGTGCCTTAAAAACAGACTGGGTCACGTGAGTGGCCCGCTGCATTCTGCTACAAAAGCAAAACCAGCCATGCACGGTGAGTGCTGGACCTTTTTCCTCAATGGCTTTTACTGTCTCTGGTCAACTTCTAAATCTCCCTCTTCCATGTATTTCATCAGAACACTTCGTTTGCAGGAACATTAATAGTATTAAAAACATAAAAACAAAAGGAAGTCAGATTTTTTAAGTCAAGGTTATTTTCCTAGTTTGGGCATTTAAGCTTTTCTTTTACTTTTTTCTTTTTTTGATCCAACAAATATTTCTTTAAGAGAAGTCCTTATGTGACTGAAATTAGAAAGTACATGAGATAGTTTTTCAAGGCCAGCGAGCACTTCCTAACCAAATCCCCCACTTCCTTTGCTAGCTAAACATAACTACTTCAAATGTGTACATCCTTTTAAAAGTTAGAAGGGAGCACCTCACATGTAATAGCAGGCAGCTGGGAAGCCAATTGGCGCAGTCAGAGAGCACATTTTAGAAGGCAGCTCTTTAACATTCAATAACTAAGTGGTAATTGGGCACAGAAACATAAACTGTCAAACTGAATCAAAACGCCTTTGCTTTTCAGAGAATTATTTGTAAGATTATACCAGAATTAAATTTGAACATGCATCTACCCTATGCATTCAGTCAAATTATAAAACAAAAAAAATCGCTGTGCTTTCTTTGGATAAAATTAATGTCAGCTTTGTGTCCTCAGACCAGACCTGATCAGGGAAATGAAATATGTTTAGCCCTGAAATAGTTGTGGTAATTCAATCCCTGCACTCGCCTTATTTTCTTGATGACAAAGAAAAACTCCCAACTGGCAGGGCCACCTGCACTGATTACTCCTCCATCCACACCCACAGAATATGAAAATGAGCCAATGATCATTAACCTTAATTTCTTCTAACATAAACCTCAGCTCTTTTTCAGTCTTGCTACTCAGGGAACTCCCCTGAGATAAAGGAAAAGAGAAGGGGGGCGGGATAAGGAACTAGGGAGTGAAAGCTCTGAGCGAATGGGGGGGGCACACAGATGAAACACACAATCCACTGGCTTTTAAGAACGGCACAGCTGGCTTATTAAACTTCATACAGCAAAGATGTTACAGAGATAAAGCGTCTCGGGCATCACTAACTGTCCAGATAGTGGGTCACTTTCCTCTTCCACAATGAAAAAGGATGCTTCCTCTGCACTGTGCCTGCTGTCTCTCTCCCACTCCTCCACCCAGACGTCATTCTGCAATGATAGTCTGCAGTAAAAAATGGGTCTGGACAGGAGGCATGCAGGTGCAGCCGTAAGATCTCCGGGATGAGGACCAAAGGGCTGAGTAGCCAGAAAACATTCCACAATGCGCTCTTCAGATACAGTAAAGAATGCATAGCACCTTCTGGTCATTCACATTCAGGTCCGGCCAACTGGAATCATTTTTGCTTCAAATTGTGTGGGGTGAGATACCATTAGAATTACCTCATCTTCTAATGGATGAGCAGATAGTTGGGGCCCTAAAAAGAAACATGACTAGGAAGAAAGCGGAGAGCCTTCTTAAGTAACAGCCTCTTCAGCACAGATGTGCACACTGTGCCTGCAGACCTCAGTATGCCTTAAAAAGAATGCTCAAAGAGAATTAGACTGTGAAAATGCAGAACCACTCATTTCAACAATATACTCACCCATACCTGCTGCCCTAGTAAAGAATTCTGAAGCTGGGATAAAATGAACCTTAATACCCATTATGTTGCTAAGTGAAAGCAAAGGGGGATATACTTATACATACATGTATGTATGTATGTATTATATATATATATATATTTTATATAAATTTTATATATATATATATATTTCCATCAAAAATATTCAATGCTAAGACAGACAAATGCTCAACGATACGACAAATATCTAAATAAATGACCCAGAAGTAAATTGTAGAACGCTCACTGCCTACTCAGGACAAGTAACCAAAAATAAACATTTCAGATACTCCTTCATCATTTCAGAACTCAAATCAAATAGCAGCCGGGAGGAGAGTGAGGCAGAAAGGCAAGAGAAACGAACGACAAAACCCCAGCTGCAATTTGGCACTGGATTCCAAAGCCCAATTTACACTACAGCCTAGCTCTGTGCAGCCCTTAGCTTCCCTGCTCCCTTGCTCAGTCTACTAACTCGGCAGTGAATGTTCAGTGGCCACCTCCATTCTGCACTCTCCTCTGTTTCCCTCTCTCTAATCAGGCTTCCAGAGGTCAATGGTCCCCTCTAGAAGTGAGTACAAAGTGCTGAAGTATTCCCTGCCATGAGTCATCTTAATAGATACTCTAGTGGCTGCTGGCGACCCAGCAGTGAGTCCAGAAAGCAGGGCTTTTAATAAAGCGGCACTTTCACACACTCACAGTCCCATTAATTTAATACCTGCCGCTTGTTTACCAAACAGCACAGGCATGTCTCCGTGTCGATAACTGCCCAGTGACAGTGAGGCGACTGAATCTGGGCAGGGAACAGATGCAGCTTTTTACGCTCTGTTAAACCATGTCACAGACTACAGCCCCTGAGCGCATTCCTTTATTTATGCTGTAGCCAGTTGAGCTAATTGTCAGAGACAGACCTGGTTCTCATTCTGCAGAGGGCAGCAACTGCAGGAGCATATGTGGCGAGCATGAGTGGTGCAGAACTCCAGGAAGAAAGACTTTTCAAACAGAATCAGAGGGTGGAGGCATAAGCTGCCAGCAGTTACCTTTCCAATAGTAGAGTATGAGAGGGGACAAAGAGCGGTGCAGCGCTGGAAGGATTCGAGTGAACTGGAAAGCAAATACCTAGGAGCAGAGAACACACCAGCCACAACATCCACTGTCCTGTGCACGCGGTTCGGCCTGTGCAGGTGTGAAATACTCAGTCTCCCTGAGAACAGACCGACTGGAGCTACAGCACACCCCAGCAGCTCCGTACAACCCCAGGGTCGACCACTGCAAACACCCTGGAACAACCTCAGACTTGTCCCTCATTCACCCACCCATACAACTCCAGAGAGCTTGCTCGTGTGTAGACAGAGAAACTCCCCTTTATTGTTCTCCACGTATCCTGCACTATTAGTAGTGTTTCTTATTAACTACAACACCACACTCACATTTTATCAGTAGCAAGAGTTCACTCCAGTTAAAAGTTCTTCACCCGTCATGGACATTTTTCAGCAAATTAATGTCTTTTACTTGCATGACTTCTCTCCGTATTACAATTTGGGGTTTAAATGGATCATGATACTTTACAGAAGGGAAAAAAGACAAAAAGCTCAGTGTTGATAATTTTTACTACTTATGACTAAATGACCTCAACTGAAGAATAAAAAATTAAGTCATTTGTCTTACGAGGTAGAGAGGACATTTTATGGTGTACAATTTAGCTAATAACGGGTTGGGGCCAGTCCTTAACAAGTCACATGCTCCCATTGTCCCTTCACCCCTGCTTATGTTTTTACCACATCCTAACAAAAACATGACCAGAACTGGTGAAAAACATACGGTTCCAACTAATGAATCACATACTTTCCCGCAAGTACAGTAAGTACTACCAGCTGTGTGACAGTCTGACTTTGGCAGTGGAACCAGTGCCGAAAAGGCCGGCCCATTTGAAAGCAGCTGTATTGAAAAACCACAAGCAATATAAGTGTGTCTGCCTGCTCGGGGCGGCTTGGTCTCTGTTCTCTGTCTCCTCTCTGTCCTTAGAACAAGCCAGCCATCTTGTTTAGAAAAAGTCTCAGAAATTACAGAGATAAGAAGAAAATTCCACAAAATTTAAAACCTTAATATTTTCAAAAAATGTCACTTTGTGAAGAGGAATGCTGCAAAGGAGTGATAAAAGGAGTACTTTTGCCCACACCATCCTCCTCCTCCCCCACAGTCCTCCTTCCTCTTCCCCCACGGCCATCCTCCTCCCCCTCCCCCACATCCATCCTCCTCCTCCTCCCCCAC